>CM062271.1:29021755-29106755 GCA_031216635.1 Dissostichus eleginoides
CTTTTTTTAGGAAGTAGCTCGTGAAGTAGGCTACTGATTTTCAATGAAAGTTTCTAATATTAGCCTTTAGTTACTTACATTTCTTTAGTATGGGATTTTAAAAGGATTCAGATTCAGTGGTAGATTTGACTCTGGATACAAATACAATCAAACCCTATTCCAAGATTATCTGTCCAATTAAGCAACCTGTGCCTCCATAAATGAGCATGTTTCATCATCAGCTTCTGCATTATGTGAAGTTCCACAAGGATGCATCCTGGGCCCACTTCTGTTTTTTTTATGTGAACACTGAGGCCATATCTCTCATTGCTCTGATATATTTTGTTATGCAGATGACACACAGTTGTGTCTCTTAAAATTGTATTACATGTATGAAAGACATAACCCAACACTGTCAACACTACAATACAGTAGTCAGGAAGTATTTATCACGCAGAAACAAAGCAAACAAAAAGCAGTTTTTGTTTTTATTGACACAGATAGTGTTATACCCAAATTGTCTAAAGGTCCCTTTGTAAATCATGTTGAGAAATGTTGTAGAAACTTAGATAACATTTTGACGTATTGACGTACAGTCGGTCAAATTTCGTAAAAAGTGGTAAACTTTTATGTTTTTCTGTGTGTTTTTTTTCTTAAAGGACAGTCTTTGGAACCATATATGTTTTCACCTTTTGTTTTCTCTTCAAAATAGATTTTCTAACATGTGGGTTTTTTAAGGACCTGTCTTTCTGACTGCTCGTGTTAAATTCCTGGTCGGATTCCTTTTTGACATGTCACAACATTCAAAGACAAACTACAACAATCGATTAAATTAGAAGCTCACGTGGTGAGTTCTGTTTGACTATTATCTGTTAGAAAGAAAAGAAAATATGTAAATCAAACCCAAGTTGTATAAAACTAGAATCACCATTGAACAATTCACGACAAGAAAGAATTCTAGAAATGAGTGGCATCATAACTAATTGAGTTATACTGTAATAGTTCTCCTCATCTCTCCAAAGAGATGTCCAAAGATGTTTTACTTTCATTCTCCCTCATGCCTTTTTAAGCGAAGAGTACAAACAGAGAACCTAGAGAGGGTCATGTGTATATTTTTCCCTCAGCTAAAGAAAAATAAACCAAAAAAAGACAATAAATGTTTAAAAAAGCGAACCAAAGCCTGCAGGAGAACATTTTATAACCATCTTTCATTACAAATCATCTGTGACACTTTCCTGCATATCCCATTGTGTGTACAGTATATGTACGTGTGTTGACTTGCAACCCCACTCAATGCCACATTTAACATCATCAGATTGGTTATTGATCACACATGTTCGCTCTCTGTATTGATCCAACATGTGGTAGAGTAAAATATAAAATGTATAAAATACTTGATACAGTCACTGAGGGAAGTGAGTTAAATCCAGTCACGAAAAGTAGTACAGTCAAATCCACACATTGTTAATGTTTCGAGGGAAACTTCGTTTGAATACCAAGAAGTCCTGCTGCTATTTATGATAGTAAGAGATGCAACTCTAACGCAATGATTGCATAAGGACTACAGATATCTCACAGAAATGTCTGGTTTACCAGGTTCAATCTTCTTTTGGCACTGTGTTTGTTAGTGTCAGCTCATGTTATGAGTCAGGCTGGATGCAGGAAACGAATAATCGTCACCGCTGCTATGAGTCACCATGACAGCGAGTAGTCATGTTGTTTATACACAGCCAGGGTTAGCAGACAGCTAATCTGCAGCGTGTCATTTTCATGTAGGTGATACATAGAAGTCAGGCCTTTTTTATATATCTGAGCTGGGTTTTTTCTGCAGGAAGGCACAGCTAATATGGTTCTCCTGTACTGAGGGGAGTGCATAGTTTTGTTAAAAAAATTATATGATATTCTGCTATACCTTAAACATTTTCATACTTTTATAAACTACAATGAATCATAACAAATACTAAGACATCTATTTTTAAAATAAAATCTAAAATCTGCAAATTAAATTAATACCCCATAATGGGTTTAAAAATACATTGGACACATTTTCCTTTGAAGTTCAGTTTTAAAAAATGTATTCTTTACATGTTAAGATAAGATAAGACAATATATACTTTATTGATCCCACATTGGGAAACTTTTTCATTACAGCAGCATGTTAAAACAAAAACATTGCACATCATTTGAAAAAATAAAAAAGAATAGAACATTTAAAAAACATGAAATATAAGGAAAAGATTTAAAATATATAAAAGTTAACCGTGAAAGATAACAATTTGTAGACTGTCTGACAAATAAACACTATGAAGGGCCAAATTACAGCTAATAATGAATACTTGTGCTTCTATTTTGACATGTTTCCATGCTTAAATGTTCAAAAAGCTCTTTATATTTTGTGCTGCAGCACCTCTTTTCACCCTCTGTCTGAAACCAGAGCCCAAACTGCTCTGATTGGTTAGCTGGCCTGCTCTGTTTTGATTTGTCAAACGCCTAGAGGTGTCCCGCCTCTTGCAGCGCCAGCCAATAGATGTGTGAGTGTTACGTAGTGATGTCATTATGTTATGGAAATAAACAAAGGAATCCAATATAGGCCTTTCGGCTGGGGGGGAATGTGTGGGAGAAAAACTCCTTCTGGAGGGAACTTTGGGATTTTATCCTTTGCAGACCATTTACATGACAAAAAACATATACAACACACTACAGGTGAAAACCCATGAAAGCATAATCTATATAATCCTTTTTCAAGTAGTACAAAATATTGTTAATAATAACCTTTAAAAATTTATTTGATTGTTTATTGCTGCTTTTAATTATTATGATGATCACCGCCTACAGAATTTGGCCACCTCTTTATGCGTTACTTCATTACAGTCTATATTACCAATGGTATTAAACTGATTATTTTACCAAATGTTGTGTGCATGAAACAAACTCATCAGAAATACGAGTGGGAAACCCTTCAATCTGAACGTGGAGCAGATTGCGCCTTTAAAGACAAACAGCCACTTCAGTGACAGTACAGCAGTGTATATGTGAGTGGGATGAGACAGCAATAAACAGAACAGCTTGATGGCCTTCTATTCTTGGCAAGGCCTCCGTTCATCTACATCTTGTTTCATAAATTCACAGCTTGACTCTGATTTCTGCCTCATTACACTTTGAATGGAGCAAAGGCCTGTGTGAATGCGAGTGTGTGTGCGAGTGTGTGAGACGTGAGATTAGTGTCTTGGTCTCCTAGGAGAGATTCGCCGCAGCAAACATAAGCAGATACACAACAAACACACACATAAGGTCTCACAGTTCAAAGCACTCGCAGGAAAAAAATCGTATACACATTAAGAAATACACACACACACACACACATCTCTGTTTAAAAGAAACAGAGATGCTCGTCTTATAAGAAAGAAAGCTGCTTCCTCTTTAACACAAGTGGACAGCGGGAGGGACCGAAGAGAAAAGAAGAGGCCTTGAGTTCAAGATTATTAGCAAAGGCAAGAGAAAGAGGAAGCGGAGATCACAAGAGTGGTTACGTGCAAACTGAGGCACCATGAGAGAAACAGAGGGGAAAAAAGACCGTGAGATGGAGAAGTCAATATGCTTTGCTTTTTTTAATCTAATTAAGCTTCAAAGGAGTCTAGCAATTAGCGTGTCCTTGTTAAATAAATATGTTGGGACAAGACACACACACAAATGCACACACGGAAACATTTCATCCCTGCCCAATCCCACTGTACTATCACTTTTCATCTTGCTCTCCCATCAAGGGAGGCCCTATTTAGTATTTTTTTTAAGTAATCTGTTCTAAATTATATAATTTCCTTGGGTAATTGAACACAGCATTACTCCCAAAATGAAACCTCTTTACTTTCATTTACCAGTAATTTCAATCAGTTTTGTTAGATTTAATTTAAGCTAAAATTAACTTCCGTATTCACAGGAATCAACCTGGTTAGGGCTAGGGAAAACTGTGGTTTGGGTTAAAGAAAAACTACGGAAGGGACAACGAGTACGGAAGGTACGTGACAATAAAAGTAAATTCAGGTTTCACATGGGATGCAAACGGGATTCTCCTGGAAAGAATCCATTGTTTTTTGACCCACTTATCCACTCCAACGTCGAGTGCACATTTACTATTTCAAAATTTATACTGCTTGTTTAAAAAATATGGGAAAATATACATGTTAATTTGGTGGACTATGCAAGAATAACGTCACCTTTTTGTGGGTTATAGTAACAGTGTGATGTTATCACATTTCGATCCATTCATCCACTCCAACCTTGAGAGTACATTAACTATTTCAAAATGTATATTCCTGTCTTAAAATTGGTAAAAAACACATTTCGTGGGTGAAGCACGAATAACAGCGCCAGTCTATACGTAGGTATGGCAACAGTGTATGAGAACAGCATGTACAGTGTGTGGTTATCACTTTAAAACATTTGAAAATAAATTAAAAACGATAGAGTGTAAAATATATTTAAAAAAAAATGCTTAACCTGTGAATATGTTGAATGAATTAGATATCATTATATTCAGCTCTTCTGCAACATGAACATGATAAGATGTCTCGTGTCACATTTACTCCCTGCCTGCTCTGCGTTAGCTTGTTGTTTAGGAGCAGCTGTGCTATGCTTTTATGTGTAGAGACGCCACCAACACCATGCTGTGAATTGTAGTATTCTTTTAGCCTGAGGAACCATATTAATGAACCGAACAATGTCTCCACGCATGAATATTATCATCAGTTGGGACTGTGTATAAATAATAACAAAAAAAAAAAAGACTAGATCCATTCTGTCGGGCTCCTTTGGGATTGAGGTCGTTAAGGTGGGTGTTACAGTTTCTGTGGCAAGTAATGTTCAAAGAAAAGCAAGGTGTAGTCACTATAGGTCCTTTAGCTTGGGGCCTAATGCTAATACACAACAGGACTGCATTCATGAGTTTGCAGGGTTCAATGTTGATTTGCCAGGTTGGAGTTGGAGTTGCCCCTAGCAAGGTCCAGCAAACTCAAATTAAAACTTTCTAAGACACATTTCTATTGGACCGTGCTTTCTTATTTTGAACCACGACAAAACAGAGGACAAGGTCGATGAAAATAAGTCGCTGCTGTAACAACACTGATTACTACAGCAGGCCTCACAGATACAACTGACATTTAAAACTCGGCAAGTTTCTTCAGCTCCCATTATCCCTAGTACATGCAGGGTTCTTTTAACATTCACATATGAGACAGTGTTATTTCTGAGATTCAGTTCATGTGCTCCACCCAATAGTAAGCAGACAATTTAGATAACCTTGTATCTTCAAGTCACACATATGGTCAGCTCTTCACTGGCCTAAAAGAAGGAAAGCCGGAAAAGGCAAGGCAAACAAAAAAAGGTCAGAACCTTTTATTTGAACCTTTTTTTCTCATCGACCCTTGCTCTACACCCGTAATGACGGATGGTTACCACAGGGTTTAAGTCTCGGTCCTTTGTGATTTGCAAACAATACAATCTTGGTTCTTTTTTGGAGAGGAAAACATTTTTTCAGTTGGCTGACGTGTAAGCTCGACAATAAGGATATCCTGAGCTACTGCTGATAACTTGATGCACTTTCCTGAGATACATATCCTCATACTATCGATAGAAAAATCTAATTACAAACTGTTGTTTTTTTGTCAAGTAATTTTTAGTACCATACATTTAGTATTTATACTGTATTCTTTTACAGTACATTATGTCTCTTTTGCAATTGGTAACTTAATCTCAATGACACTAATTTATATTAAAACAATTTATAGAGAATACAAAAAATGGTGTGCCATGAGAGTTTTATCCATCATATAGAAGATCTGCATTATTAATGGAAACAAAACAAAAATGAACACAAACACTTAAGTATGTGTGCTAAACAAATGGAACCATGCTCAGTAGGGATTCCCAGTACATCAGGAATTCATTACCAGTGCTTTCAGCACTTCTTCGATTGAAAATGAACATGCAACGATGTATATTTAGTATCACTTAAGTTCCACTGAATGCAGGGTCATATATATAGAGATAGTGTTGTTACATGGAGATGAAAGAGAGATCATCTGAAGTGGCTACACTGCCTGTTGAGATTACAAAAGAAATACAAGGCCTTCCTTTTTACTACTTAAGAATGACCCTGCACGGCCCAATATATGAATGTGGCTAAGTATGCAGTTATGCACCTTTTTGACCCTGTCTTCTTTTTTGTGTGTGCGTGTCAGTCAATCTACTTACATGTTTCATAGTTCCTGACACATTTAATATTGAACCGGGTCACATGCCACAGAGGAATTATGTATTCATGCATGTACTGTCCATACGTTTATATCCACATCTGCAAAGGACATGCAAATCCAGACATGCAAACATTCAGATCACGTATTTTAGACATTCTCCACCTTTCAACACTGGCTGCACATACATTAAAGGGTATACATGATGTTTCAGGGGACATTTCAGGGCACATGCTGCACTTACATTCACAGCATGTGAGCTAAAACACCCATGCATCACCTCCTATTCTTTATGGCACTTAAGAGCACTTGTGTGAAAAATACTCAGTATGTTTATCACCCGGGGCTCTTGACAGCTAACGTGCTCATTTCAGTGTTGCCTGTAAATAAAAGCCCTCATCCTTTCAGTTCAAGCTACAAGGTGATAAAGAATACAAACTTCTTGCTTTTATTTTGGTGATTGTTTTATGTGTCTATTTGTGTTGGGTTAATCTACATTACATTTTACAGAGATCACAGGGACTAAACGTGGCCAATTCTATTTAAGTTCAGCTAGTGGTAGTAGTAATTTCGTCCCTGATACAAAAAGAAACCCTTCCACTTTATACCCTACATAGAAAGACACTCATAAAGCCTATTCATCCGCTAAGGCCAAATGGCATATCTTGCAAAGTCTATCCGCCTCGTGATTCAAATTCATTCCAAAACTGTAAGCATCCTTCTGTAGCCCATGAAATGCCCTTCCAACAAAGTTCAAGAACATCTGACCAGTAATTCTTCTGGTGAGAAAAACATAATCCGAACTGAAAACCAAACCTTAGCAGTGGTGGAAACATGTTCCCTGCGTGGGATTCACACAACTCGAATACATTGTGGATTAGTGTATGATCTCAATCTAAAAAAACATATTCGACATGGTTCCCTTATATAACACAATAAATATATCTTCAGCTGTTTAATATCCTGCCAGTTTCTGTCAGATGTAATCTATAAGATGCTTCAGTTATAGTATTGCATTAAAGAGGACATATTATGCTTATGCCTCTATGAAATGTTTCCATGCATCAATGTTCAAAAAGCTCTTTATTTTTCTCAAACTGCCTGTGCTGCTGCTTCACCCTCTGCTCTGATTGGTTAGCTGGTCGGCTCTCTGTGATTGGTAAACCGCTTGTATGTGTCCCGCCCCTTAACATATCACGTACAATGTGTTGGAGCGCTATAGCCAAATAGAAGCACGAGTGTTGGAAAGGGATGTCACTATGTTAGGAAGTAAACAAAGGAGTCCAAATCGACACTTGACAGGAAAGGGGAAACCCCAAAAAGCATTATAGGGCCCCTTAAAGTGCTTGTGACACCATCCCACCTATTGTTGTGCAATGCAATGTTGGGCTACTAGTCATCTCGAACCATCAGTTTAAAAATGAATTTGCGATACCGTATTGATAAATATCAATAATTTCGAATATCGCGGGAAAAGTCCTTCACTCAGTTTCCTTTTTCGGGACGAAGGCGGAAGTGCGTCACAAAGGGCCATATTTATTCTGCTCCCATTGAGCCAGACAGGGACAGAAGGGATTTGTCATGCGTAGAGATGGTTCGACGATGCGTTGTGTCTGGCTGTTCCAATACAGCAAATGAGGAACTTAACATCAGCATACATAGCTTTCCAACGGATGTCAAGCGTCAGCGCACATGGGAGAAAAACGTGCAGAACACAAGGACTGGCTGGTCTGTGATGAACCCCACATCGACCTACATACGCAGCGCCCACTTTCTGGCCGAGAATTTCGAGGAAAGGCCTT
The DNA here is from genome assembly GCA_031216635.1 of Dissostichus eleginoides. NCBI lineage: Eukaryota > Metazoa > Chordata > Actinopteri > Perciformes > Nototheniidae > Dissostichus > Dissostichus eleginoides. Next base: position 29,029,785 of record CM062271.1, read on the forward strand.
TGTTGATGGCTGAAACTGGGATTGATTTTTCGCGAAGACGGATTCTGAAGCCGTCAGCAGTGCCTACTCTCTTTCCCACGCCTTCCCAAATCCGTAAAGGCCCCAAAGACTTCGCCAACCCCCCAGCTAAACGCCCCCGAAGTGCCTACTTCGAGCAACAAGAGAAAACTCAGGTAAGAACAACAACCTTTAAACGTGATGTGTTTTTTAGGATACTCTGTGTGTGTGTGTGTGTGTGTGTGTGTGTGTGTGTGTGTGTGTGTGTGTGTGTGTGTGTGTGTGTGTGTGTGGTGTGTGTGTGTGTGTGTGTGTGTGTGTGTGTGCGCGCGCGCGAGGGAGGGAAAGAGTCGGGGGGGTTGTCGTCTCCACTGTCCGACTCGGAGTTAATTTAATCCGATTCAGAGGCATATGGTTCGAATCTGTAGGGCATATAGTCAATATCGTCTACGAGGCTATCACTATCAGATGCTTCATCCTCATATGAGCTCACATTCAAAATTAAACTACAATCGCTGTTGGAGCTTGCTGCTGTGTGCGCCATCGTTTGTTTGCATACAGATACTGGACTCCGGAAGCGTTCGTCTTCCCTCTGTGACCCGGCACACCTTTTCGCGGGAGTTTAAGAATCCCAGAGCAGACCCAGAGAAGATCCAGAATATGGTCACATTGAAGGGCAGATTAACAGTTATCAAAGTAGACATTTTCAAAAATCACTTCAGTAACGGTTTCAAGGGGACATTATTTACTGAAATTAATGGTTTGGATGATGGGGGAAAACCGTGTCACAAGCACTTTAAAGGGAGGGGATGGGTCATTATGCATGGGTCATTATGCATGGGTTGAAAATACACCTTAAAATCTTACACTGAAATGCTGTCACTTTACTGTGTGTGAGTAGTTTACAGAATGTGACAGAGCTCCCACATTGTTACAGCAACATTTGGATATGTGGAACCTCAAAATACACAAGTCCAAATCCTTGATAATGGAAGCACACTTGGAAAGCCACATAATGCTTGAGTAAGCACAAAGACATGGAGGTCCCGGTGAGTTCATTATTGAAAGGGGTTAACATACTGTACTTCTAGGTTCACTATAAGTTCTCACATTAATTATAGAAATCACACTCACAGTCTGCTCTTGCTTTATTCTTTCAAATAGAAATCTGTGACAATGCCCTGGTAAAAGAAACATTAGAAGCTCACTTTTTTATTCCAGCCTGACATTTAGCTCCTGTTATCCAATAAAGCACATGGCTGTCCTTGTTCAGTTCTTGAAATGCTTTTACATTTTCATTTTGATTTATTCAGCTGGAATGTGCATTTATAATGATTTATTTCCATATTTCTTGGTGGAATTGTTGAGATTCTCTTCACTTTTAATCGAATTTGGTTAAATATATATATATTTTAAAATCTTTATGTAAAACAGTGTTCTTCTTGTGACGTCACCACATACAAACGGGATCAAAATAATATAACGGGATGTCCATAATACAAATATCTGCTGTTTACACCAGGAGTCAATAAATGTTGGCCTTTGCCCCTGGAGACTTATTTGTTATCGGACCAACAGCTGATTGGGTCTGAGATTGGCTGTGGGCTAAAACCTTCTTAGCCTATATTTGTCGGAATTTTGTAAAACTTGCAACCTTTTAAAAGTCTGCTGAATTAGCCACTAGCAGTTTTAGTGTGCAGTGTACCCATGGATGTACAGAAAAATATCACGTGACCACTTTAATATTGAAAGAAGATGATTCCAAGGTTTTTCTATTATTTCTAAAGGTTTATTTATTATAAAAATCTTCAAAAAGTCTACTGAAACTGAAATGATAATGTCTATGCGTTCATATTTGGTTGACTTGTGAGTCTGGGTAGGGTGCCATTTTTGATTAAATGTGCGGGCCTATCAAACAACTAACTAATTTCTGGCTATAACAGAACCCGTCTTTTCTCACTGCATCACCTCTTCCTCAACGCTCTATCTTTAACTCTCTTGAGTTCCCACAGTAACACAGCCACACAGCCACACTTCACAGTTGAAAATCATCAACATTGCGCTAAAGATCTGCATGGTCAAACCAAAAGTTGGCCCAGAGAAATGTATGTTACCAATTGTAAGCTAGCATGCTAATGCTAGTCACTCAAAAAACACTCTCAAAGCTCTGTACTGAAGCAATGAACCTCCTGTGGGGGATTGTTCTCAGACAGCTTGTAATTGATCAAGTTTCAAAGTTCACCAAAGTTTAACTTGGTCCAATATAACCCCTTTGGGTAAATCCCCCTATCATGACTGTTCCATTAGAATTCCATTGTTTCAAATGCCTTTATTGAACAATCAATAGAACACATTTGACATTTAATATATTAATATACCCAGTAAAGGTAGCTAGAAGGCTTTATACTGATAGGGGTCATGATAGGAGACCGCACAACCTTTTTTGTTTTGGCAAAAAGTTGAATCTGCACAAACCCACAGGGTTGACCCACAGGTGTTTTCAATAATAGTGTTTTGTCTATGGACTGTTTGAGACATGATTGTTTGTCTAAATAGTCAGAATCCAAACTTCATTCATAATTCTACATCTCTAAACCGTAATTTGAGTCTTTTGTTTCAACGACTTCTTGTCCTTAATGATATCATATTTCATTGCTAGTTTTAATAAGATATCGTCCTTCCTCTCGGCTCCCTCGACAGTGAGTTTGGGGTCAGCTACAGATCGGCGTCCTGCTGCGAGAAGAGATCCAATATCTTGCTCCAGGAACATCACAGCAGGAGGGACGCTTGCCAATACCGGTGCTTGAACCTAAGTCCTTAATTACGATCTAGCCTTAAACCCGTCTCTTTGCTCTATTTCTCCAACTCTCCCCTGTCCTCCTCTGTAGTCATTCCGCTGGCACTCTCATGCAAATACAGCTCCAATAAATGTCAGCAGCATTACAGGCAGCCAAAAGCTGGAAGGGCTGAGGTGACCGTGGAATGATTGTGCGAAAACACAAATTCAAGAAAAAGTCATAAAATAGAAGAGATTGAGACCTTTCTTTTGTTGTACCGACTACTCTTCCCCTCCACTTTATACCGTCTCATTATGTTGTCTCACTCTGATTCAGGGTCTATTTCTTCGACTTTATCCCTATCTTTCTGTTTCACCCCTCTTTCCTCTCGCTTTTGTTTTGAAGTGAAATGAGCGTGTTTGATTGGGAGCTGAATAGGAGAGTTGGAGGAGAGGTTTGAGAGGGAGGGGGGGAGGAGGTGAGGGGGATTGTGGGAAGAAGGCAGGTCCTATATATAGCGGTGAGCGTGGGTAGGTACCGTATTGACAGAAAAGACACACGGTTTCTATCCAAAGAAAGAGAGAGAGGGATAATGAGCCAGAGATAGAGGTATAGAAACAGACAACTGCTGATATGTATGTCTATGTGTGTGAGAACAGTAATATAGTATCAGAAAAACAAGTCCAATCCAGTAAGACGTCATTCAAATTACCTCCTTTATAGCAACATGTGCACCTATTTTACTACCACAGGTCCAAATGTGAAACCTTGTTTAAAGAGGACATATTGTGCTCATTTTCAGTTTCATATTTGTATTTAGTGTCTCTACTGTGACTTGTCTCCATTCTTTAATCTTCAAAAAGCTCTTTATTTTTCTCATACTGCCTGTGCTGCAGCACCTCTTTTCACCCTCCGTCTGAAACCAGAGCCCAGTCTGCTCTGATTGGTTAGCTGGCCGGCTCTGTTGTGATTGGTCAACTGCTTAGAGATGTCCCGCCATGTACAATGTGTTGGAGCGCTAGCCAATAGAAGTGTTACTTAGTGATGTCACTACTGTACAGAATAGTAAAGTTGCTGTTTTAGTTTAATATATGAATTGAAAGCATACACTACTTTTGACAAACAGGGGTCTGAAATAAGTGTTTAAATGTATATTACATGTGCTGCATAATATATTTTACTACTTGTAAAATGTTTGTGACACTGTGATCCTCCTAATAATCCCCATTTTTGAAAACTGTAATAGTAGTCTGAATAAATCATTTGTATATAACTGTAAGGAAATACAGTTCTCTTTTTTTTGGTCTCCTGATGACGTAATCCTGTTATATGTCATTTGTTCTGGCAATATGTTATCTGTATTTTGTTTAGCCCAACCAATGCTGATTTCAGTTATGACATTTCTTTTTTCTTATGGTATGCTCCAGTTCAAACCCCCTGAATGTCACTTTGGAAGATTCCATTCCCTCACTATCTTCAAACTGCCCAACTATCAGAGATTTACAGGAAGTGCGATATACAACTAAGTGTTGCCGTTAGTAATTATATCTCACTGATATTAGCCTCATTGTTTACTGTTCACTGGCTCACAGATGAATAATTATTGTGTTTCTGTTAATGCCAACCAAATGTTTGTGTCAATGATTCACATTAAATGACTCTACTGGCTTCTATTGTGAAGCAGTCACAGGAAACAAAATGTATTTGTTACAGATGTCAGCACTGATTGCTATTGTTCATCTAAATCCTCACTCATTTTCTACATTTTTGACAGCTGATTGCAGGGAGTAACAGACGAGAAGCAGCTAAAGTCAGTTCTTAGATGAATAGTTTGTGACTAACCTAACTGTGCCATGATGTTGTGTGGAAAACTACTCATACCATGTGCAGCACGAAAACAAAGTGCAGTTGCTTGTGGTATAATGGAAAAAGGCCAATGACTAACTGACTACTAACCTAGTTTTTTGTCACTGTAAACTGTTGCCCCAGTTGCTAAAATGTTCAGATTTCCAAAACATCCTGATACCTAAACAACAGAAAAGGTTGTTTGCCATTGACTTCTAAAAAGTCATAAATGAGAATATTATAGACTGGCAAACATTGTGCATTGGTCGCAGTTTTAACACGTGGTTGCTCTGTTCTGATAACTACAGCCACTTGAGGTAGCAGCCTGACAAAGAATGAAAAATATTTAGTGAAATAAGAAGCTTGCCCAAACTCTATAGAGTGGTGCTGTGATGACATATTGTTGTAGGTGAACCGGGAAGTGAACAACGCAACGGCTCCCTCGATAAAAAGCAAAAGGTTTTTCTCGTTCGATTTTGGAATATTGCAGAAAAAAAGCTCACTTTGTGATTTTTGAAGAGTAAATGCAATCGGCAGAAATAAAAAGCTAACGTTAAGCCACCACCACTAAGCTAAAAACTGACTAATGTCGTGATGATGTTTAGTAGTTTATTTAGTCACCAACATTTCTATGACATTAACGAGTGAGGTATTTACTGACGTATCTTATGTTGTAGAATAGAACATGAAAATCTTGTACGGTTTGTTTAGGCTTCTAACCAAAACACCTTCAAAAAGCCCTTAATTCCGAGACATGGTACCGCAGAAGTGTCGAAGCACTCATTACTGAACCACTCTACATTTTTGGGGGATGATATTTAACAATAGTTCGGACAAAATAGTTGCTCTATGTGGGACCCATAGTAATATTGCGCCTGGTGATGGAAATGAAACTGTATATTACTGCAAAATCACTTTATTTATGATGGTGTATTTTCTTGTATTTAATGAACCTGTTTTTATCTGATGTATTCTTGTGCAATGCGAATTTGAGTGTTTAGTACGTTAAAAGGAGTGAAGCTCACACAGGCACGGGGGGGGGGGGGGGTCAACTCGGGGGGTCCTTCGGGTGAAGCGCGGGAAGGTGAGGGGATCGCTGATTGGACGAGGAGAGTGTGTGCAGCCTCGTGATGTAATGTGATTGTGCTCGTGTGTTGCAGAACTACTGAAGTAAAGAGTATTTTTGTTGTACTTGTGCATGCCTGGAAGTCCATTTTGTGTCCATGTGTTCAACATCTAGAAGAAGGTTCTGCCCCAAGTATTCTGGTATGAGTTGTCACTTGTTTTTACCACCATTAATGTTGGAGAAAATGCAAGTTGTCTCCTCTTATGGGCCTAAATGCATTGATACTGTGGGTGTGTGTGACTCTGTGGATGACCTTGCCTCTTCTGAGATAGGAGAGAGCAGGGCATAATTCATGTTGTTGATCCAGACGAGAGGACACATATTTGTTGTCTCCTCAATCCTTCGAGGGGCAAAGAGCAACAACTGTGCGGAGGAAGTACGTGACTTTCCAGAGATGTTCCCGACACCTGCTGACGATGCTGGCGCCAACTCGATTTACAACTTTGTTGCTATCTCCTAACTTTGGACTATATAAGCTTGATGTTGTTTCCGGCTCCGTTGAGCAGCATACCTCATGTGTGTGAGTTGAACCATATCCTTTGTATGTGACTTAACTCTGCTCCTTCTTGCAAGAATCAATTAGTACCTGACTATTGATTCTCATCCCGGTGTCGAGTGATATTTTCCTACGATTAATCACAGATGTACCCAAATAAACATGACTGAAATTTAAGAATTAAACACTACATTCCATACAGCCCTATAGAGCTGTTTTGACCATCACATATATAAAGGTACATATTTAACTACATACAAATATGTTCACTAATGGAAGATGGAAATAGGCGTAAATGTTGCCGCCAAGTTAACAGTTGTGTTCTTATACTCTCCTTATCAATCTATATATTCCTCCCCCCTTTCTGTGAAGTGGTAAGTCTTCTCTCCCTCCTAGGGTTGAAACATTCACTGCACTTTCCTCCCTTTTTATTCATATCCATCTTTTAGTTCACCTTTCACCTCTTCCTTCACCCCTATCTCCGCTTCAACACTTCAGATTTCACTCCCATTATCCCTCAATCTCATCTTTTATTCCTTCATTTGCTTCATTCCCCTCGTCAGTCAGTCCTTTCGATGGCAGGTTATTTATATGCCAGTAGTAAATACGACTGTAATGTACTCTGAATGATATGAATGTGGGAAAACAGCAGGGATAACAACAGGGAATCAACATTCACAATGATGGAGGCAAACAGCGAATATAAAGCTATTCAAGTTTATTAAAAAAAAGATAAATGTCAAGGTAACAACAGTAACAGTTTATGTGATTGAGTGCGTGTTTTTACCTCTTCCTCAGCAGGTTCACCATATATTGTTATTTTTTCTCAGATGGAAGAAAATAAAAAGAACAGTTTTGATTTCCTTGGCTTTAATTGCATTCAAGCTGTTTGACTATCTGCTTCTCCACTTGAGTGGAGTTTTGAAAAGGAGCCAGTGTGAAACTCTGGGGAATGAACTCGCTTTAAAAATACTAGACACTTTAAAATGAGGTTCATTTCACACACTGGTATCCAGGATTACTTTGTTTCTGTTATCTGCAAAAGCAGAAACAACCATTAAGAGCTATTTTGTTCCATATATAATGATTTTTTCCCGGCTTTAGTTAAAGACAAACACATTTCTTTTGACTATGTGTGCAACATATCCATTTTCCCAGATGTTTCCAATCCTTCCTCATCCCATTTGTGTTGTGTGAGCGGCCTGCTGTGCTGTTTCTTGCAATGTATGCACAATCGATGCATATCTCCCATGGGGACTGTCACACTTATTAAGTAATCGATAAAAGCATTCCCATTAAAGTTGTTTCAAAATCAATACAGCATTCAGATTAAAACTACGAGCTAATCCATACCATTCATATTCCAATCAACGAGTGTATGATCAGTGGAGATGGGAGCAATCTCAGAGCAGTGTTGCGTTAACCTCGGCATCGATGAGAACAGTAAGGTGTGTATCACTCCTCTCACTTCACTGTGTGTATCGATGAGAACAGTCAGGTGTGTATCACTCCTCTCACTTCACTGTGTGTATCGATGAGAACAGTAAGGTGTGTATCACTCCTCTCACTTCACTGTGTGTATCGATGAGAACAGTAAGGTGTGTATCAATCCTCTCACTTCACTGTGTGTATCGATGAGAACAGTAAGGTGTGTATCACTCCTCTCACTTCACTGTGTGCATCGATGAGAACAGTAAGGTGTGTATCACTCCTCTCACTTCACTGTGTGTATCGATGAGAACAGTAAGGTGTGTATCACTCCTCTCACTTCACTGTGTGTATCGATGAGAACAGTCAGGTGTGTATCACTCCTCTCACTTCCCTGTGTGTATCGATGAGAACAGTCAGGTGTGTATCACTCCTCTCACTTCACTGTGTGTATCGATGAGAACAGTCAGGTGTGTATCACTCCTCTCACTTCACTGTGTGTATCGATGAGAACAGTCAGGTGTGTATCACTCCTCTCACTTCACTGTGTGTATCGATGAGAACAGTAAGGTGTGTATCACTCCTCTCACTTCACTGTGTGCAGAGCAAACCACAGGGGCCAGCTGCTCCTTTAGAAGGGCTGATTACATTAGCTCCGGTTTGTTGCTACACGGGAGAGACACACAGACTACACATACGTTAAGCCTCTTTTTGTTGTTGCTTTACGCATCTCTGTGATGTGTGTCTCTTTGTAATTGTTTTAGGTCTTTTTGTAGTTGCTTGTTGCATCTTTGTAGTCATTTGGGGTCTCTTTGGACCTTTTTTTAATGAGCCAATTGCTGCCCACTTTAGCTAAGATAACATTGACTGTGAACTTTTTAAGTGATTCCTTCACTGATTTACTTTCATTTGAAGTTTCACAGCCGGGAAAAATCACAATGTTGCTCTTGGTTTGCAAAGCCATAGCGATATTAAGTGTGACTCCCATAACTCTTAAGATTGAGTTAAAGTGCTAACTTAAGAGTAAATCGTTCTCCTCTTCAAGTGAATAATAAAATATATATATTAAGCAGCTCAAACTTACTTACCGTGAAGCAGTAACCTTTAAGAGCAGCTCTCAAGTGATCACATGATCAATAGATGTGTGTGCAGAGGAGTTACGGCAAATCTGGCAACCGCTGTCAGTCACTGAGTTTTTATATTCCAGAGTGTCACACCCTCTCTACCCCCTTCCTTTCAGCTGTTTTCTCTATAAAGGGATCGATCCCCCCCTAAAAAATTATCTTAAAAAAGTAAAAATGTTGCCTTAATATATATGAAAGTGTGCCGCACGTAAATCAGAAAAAAACATTAAATACAGGGAATTTATCATCACATACTAGAGTACTGTCAAAACGTGTGGAAGCCTTATTTTTGGTTGTTTCCTTTTTCATTGAAAAGTGCCTCTGGAGATAACTCACTTTTCAGAATGATGCATATTGCTTCTGATACCATTTTCTTCACCCCAAATCATATTTGACAAGAAAAGTCTGTGTTCAAGATGAATCATCAGCAATAAGTTGTTCGTTTACAGGGGGAAGAGAAAGGCACTTTGACACTTTGTCTCCATGCGTAAAATAGTCTTGTTAAAGATAGGGAATATTTGTGATCATGCTTTAAAAATCTAAGAGGATTTTCACCTGAATTAAACTGCTATGCAACCACTTGGATTTATTGTAAATCCTCCGTGGCTTGAATTATGTTACAAACACAGTATTTTATTTCAAGCGAAACAACAATATTAACCTAACCAAGTAGTTTTGCAACTTTAACCGAATATTTAGAAGACACTGCAACCATAATCACGCAAGAAAACATGTTTCTCTGAAATAGAATTTGAGCATGACTTTTATTTATGCGGGAAACATACTCTTGTAAAAGAACCAGTTTACCTCCAAATCATCATTAACCTAATAACAAAAAGTGTTCATGCCATGCTGTCCAATGGAAAACCATTTGCATCATGAATACATTGTCAGATCTGGTGCAGTGATGCTCTATCGTTTGTCCAATCTGAAGGTACTTTAAAAATGGTAAAGTTTCAAAATGCACTAGCTTAACCATTTAATTGTATGTGCATGCTATTGAGTTTACCATCCTTTTGCACAAAAACTCCTCCAACTGTTACAATAAAAAAATTAAAACTACTCAAAACCAATTGCGTCATGAATGCATCAATAGATCTAGTATAGCTTTCCGAAATGCCATAAATATTCTATTGTATGTCCGATCGGAGGGTACTTAACTAGCCAGCTCACCAAAACACAAGAAGGCTTTGGTTTCAGACAGAGGGTGAAAAGAGGTGCAGCAGCACAGGCAGTATGAGAAAAAATAAGCACTTTTTGAACATTAAAGCGTGTAAACATGTCAAAGTAGAGGCACTAGATACAAATATGCAACCTAAAACAGTTTAAGAATGTATTACACTTTTCTTTTTTTTTGTGCAAAAAATCTAACCAAAGCTTATACAATAAAAAAAAAAAAACAGTATGTGCTTCTAAAGACCTGACTTGATATTTGCAGTCTCGCCAACTTCTCTCACTGGTAAGGAGAATGCAAAAATTAACCTATCCACCTTGGGCACAGGGAAGCAGCCATCTTTAATCAGCCTGTGTCTTAGTGTTCTCCTCCTGGTCAAAAAAGAACAGTTTCTTTTTTTTTTTATCAACCAGTAGATCCTGTTCTAATGAAAGTGTCCCCCGGTCAAGAGTTTAATAGAGGTTAAGAAAACACACACACACACACACACACACACACACACACACACACACAAACACACACACACCCACCCAGGTACAGCGTGTTCTTTATCAAAACAGACAATCCAACCAGGATATTCCTCATACCTTCAGATATGGTTCACTTTGAAAGCAGAACAAAAGACACACTGATACACACAAGCACACACTCAGGGAATACAACAAAGTAGGTCAGGGCTACGCCAGGTCAGAGCAGCAAAGCAAAGCTAATAGATGCAGACAATAGGTGTGTGTGTGTGTGTGTGTGTGTGTGTGAGAATGCAACTCTATGTGTGTGCCATATGGAGACAGACTGAGAATGTATGTGTGTGCTCGCTTCGCTCAAGGCTATGTGACCATGACCTTAACCAAGTGCATGACCTCAGCCTGCACATGTGTACTGTGGCATTATAGAACACAGCATACATCTCCTGTATGAGCTATAATGGACAACATTTTGAGTTGAATACCATTTCCGAGATTAGACATAATTGTGTGATTGCTGCGTATCTTGATAACAGGCCATAGCTCACCAATGCCAATTTTGACTGCGACCACATTTAGGAATGTTGTAGGTATTGCCTATAGGCACAAGTCTGTTAAACCTCATACATTCTACCCACAGGGAGGCTACAGTAACATGTATCTACACATTTGGTAAACAACCACAAGTTTGTGCATGACCTATCAAAGCATAGCTCCACTAGCTTCCCCTTGTGGCCATTATTAAAACAACTCGGGATAACTTCCCGATCTCTAATATTTAGAAGGATATGTTTTTTTAAAGGGTCATCTGTGTTATGATCAATCCTGCCTTATAACTTGGCCTTTAACTTTTGCACAGACAAATACTATCTTTTCCTGAAATACTAAAAACTTACCTGAAATGAACTAATACCAGGTGTACTTTTATTATTTGACACAGCACTAGATGCAGCAATCACACGTATATTCTTCAGCATGTACAAATATTTTAGACATGTTGTTACACTTGGCAGTTTGAGGCATTTGCAGCCTGGTTGGAGTTCATATGTGGGCACAGTACTGGTCTGTCAATAAAATGCCAATAAGAAAGTCGTTTTCTTTATTGGGCCAGGGCAACGACTCAATGCCCTCTTAACACAAGGTTAACTCAACGAAGGAAAAGGTTTCTCCTCAATGGTGAAAAGTATGAAATGTGTTCTATTAACATAAAGAACAACTTGATTTGTCAGTTATTCTGATAAAACGTGTGTGCTTCATGAGGCAGATTGTATTGAATAGTAAATTCAATTGTAATGTATCTGTTTTCTTAGGGTGCATCGTTCTTTCTTTTTGTCAGTTTCTACAATTACATTTAATTACCACACTCTTAAAGGTTTTTCCATGGCTCTAGTGAAATATTTGCATGCATTTTCATGAAGCACCCTTAACAATAATGCTTGAATGAGGAAACAATGTCAAAATACAACATAAAACATTCCGACTTCCACTGTAGAATGGAGTAAGAAGGCAAACATTACGTATTCAGAGCACTTCCTTGTTGAAATGCATGAAATAAACAGCATCCCTTCCTCCTTGTACAGCTCAGATGGGTTTTTTGGAACACTCTGTACCAAAATGTGTCACAACTGCTGTCCAAGGTGCTGACTGTAGGACTGGAATAGTTGTAGGAGCTGTCCATGGTACTAACACTTCTCAATGCACTGACAGCAGGGTGACTGCTGTTAGCAACGATGAGAGATAGTCTTAACTTTTAAAATGTATTTAAATGATAACTGTGTATATATTATCATCGTTATCTGCAAAGGAGGACAGATGTTTTGTTTGGTTTGTTCTTTGTTTGTCTGTTTATCAGCCAGAATACAGAAACAACTACTGGCCCGATTTTTATGAAACTTGTTGAAGGGTTAACAATACAACAAGGAAGAAACCAGTACATTTGGGAAGGGTTCCAAAGGGGCAGATAGTTATTCTATGATTTCGTTAACATTGCCACATAGGACATGACCTTGGTAGAGGAATGTATTCCCAGAGGGTCTTTTGGTTATACATTGGGATCTTGAGTTAAACAGAAAGATAATAGGTTAGGGAAAGGGTGTAGCATCAGCCAAGGAATAACCCATTTAATATTGGCGCGGATCCAAAGAATAGGGAGACACGTAAGTTTCCTATAAAACAGCTATTTGCAGAGATCTACGATCTCCAACTGCCTTTTTGGTAATGTGTGTCAGGGTTTAAATGTTTTTGCCTGATGACTTAAAGACTGTATAAACATATAAGAAAGGAAAAACATTAGTTGTAAAACTATTTGGGTAAAGCTAGAGAAGGAAGATCTTTTTTTTATGAAATGCAGATAATCGTATTAAAATGGTTGGTTTGCAAATCTTGCACTTCTTGATCTTTAAAAAATACTCAGGGATTTATAATCTATTAATCACCCAGTGAGATTCAGACAAGAAGGGTCAAATGAATGCAGAGGCTGATATAACGCAGGTATAAGTACCTATAACACAGCTTAGTTGAATACTTGATTCTGATTGGTCAATTTGGACATTCAGTTGTCTGCAAATTTTTTCCAATAGCAGTCCGTTGCTAAGGACGCTCTGACCCAGGTTCAGTCATTAATCAGCAGTAAGCAGAATACTAAAAAAAAGTATTTGTGAAAAGCACACTTTGGATCATGATAGCTAAACTAAAGGAAACAGGTTGACGTATAGGCTCTTGCAGTGTTTAAAGACTTGTCCATTGAAAACACTGTGAACAGAATTGGACAGTATGGGGCAGAAAACCTTAATCAGAGCTACCGTTGAATTAAGTTGTTCTTGCCGCAGTGGAGCCATGGCTACACAGAACAGAATATATATTCTAAGTGCACGCAATATGATAACTTTTAAATGAGTATTGTGAGTCAACTTTTTGATTCAATTAGTAAGTAGCTTTGTTATAAGTGGGATAAAATGCAGCAAGCTGGTTATTAATAAGAAAAGGACCCGAAGGGTGAGCAGGACCAGCATCCTAAAGATCCATGAAGCAATTCAAAATGCTATTTTCTTTAGAGCTTCCTACCTGGAACATATCCACGTCTTGTAAAGAGCTCCCATTTAGCCTAACGTGCATACCAGTCTGCTTTAAAACGACATCAAAGGAACATTACTGTGACTTGATGGATTCGTTGTATGCCGTCTCTTTTTGTTGCATATGGAGCAATCCAAACCCCTGAGTATCATTTTTACTGCCCCCAGATGCTGCACAAAGCATCCTCAGAGGAGACATCAGAGATGAGTGTTACGTAAGTAATGCACGTAATTAGACGTTATCGAGGCTAAACAGACCGTTGCGGAGGATGCGGATAATTTAGAGGGTTGTTCAACATGACAGAGAGACGCAGAGACGGAGTGGGAGAGGAAGGAAACGGAGAGCAAAGAGGACAGAAATAGAGGAACACAAAAAAGATACAAAGCTGTGAGTCAGAGGAAACAACCAGAAGAAAGAAGGAAAGTCTCCAAAGGCTCTTTAAATAAAAAATGGCTAAATGAGTAGATTATATAAATAAGGGTGGAAATAAAAAGCCCACAGGGATTGAGTGAGCCGCTGATAGAAGAAAGGAAGAGAGAGAGAGAAGTGGGTAAATTCATTTTGAGGTTTGAAATTAAAACGGCTAAATGATCCGATTATCTAAACAAACCGGGAGATTTGAGTTGGGCACCAGCGGATTCAAAGAGAGGGGGAGGAAGCAAGACTCATTCATTAAAAAAATGCACTACAAACATCTGAAAATAACCTTTGATGCACAGAAACAAACAGGCCGACTAACTCAGTGGCTCACGCACGCACGCACGCACGCACGCACGCACGCACGCACGCACGCACGCACGCACGGTTTTAGATTAAATAAAACATTATTTCAAATAGTGTCATCTAGCTTTGGGTGGTACATTTCCAGATTAAATGTACTAAGGATTTAAGGCTTAATGTGGAATTGATCAAGCTTGTCACAATAGCAACAAGTTTATTGGAAAGCTGCAACTTATTCCTTCGTCAGAGCAAGTTTTTCAAGTTAAAACCTCAAGAGTACACTCAAAGTTCTCTCCTTGTGACATAACATGGGTAATTTAGGACTGATTTCCTACTCTGACTTCCTGGATGAATACAGACCCAGCACTCTAACCATTTTCTTTGGAGGTATTCAGACAACATTTTTGCTTGCACTTGACCGTGGAGTTGTCCCAATGTGGCTGTTGCTTTCACATTCTGTGTATGTGTGTGTTTGCTTCTTTCAAGTTTGGTCTGGCATCTGCAACTTTTCACTCCATTTGGAAAGGGGGTCCACTCTCTGCATGCATTTTAAATCATTTTAAAAGTGAAAGAGCACCTTGTACTCTGTCTGCGGGGGCGCTAATAATTTGGTAAGGGCAAGAACATCTTTTCTACCTTTGTGGTCCTAAGTGTAGGCACGAAAAAGTGTTTGTCCTCCTCTCTGCCTGACAGCCAAATACACCTTTCGTGAATAAAACATCAGGTATAAAGCTTGGCTATATAATCCAATCTGACGGCCCCAACAGCCAGTAACGTTTGGGCTGAAGATGGCTGCTGATGGTGTTGTATAAAGAGAATATGAAGAATGTCATCTCAGATTTTTCACTCACTAATTTATTTTTTAACACCTTCCCTTAGCTGTGGTCTCTCAACGCAAATGTACAGTTTGGGTTTTTAAATTGTTTAGTAAATTGTGTCATCTTTAAACTTTCCAAAAACAAGAGTTTATCGAGGAATAAACACTAGGTTTATCTCTAACAAAAGCTGCAAATATAAGCATGACAAGCTAACTAGCTTACAGCCACCAATAGCAAGCTAACACAGAGTTATGTCATTAGCTAGCTACATGTTGTGGTGTTACAGGTTAAGTTTAAGAGAAAAACCTGTTCATAAAAAGCATTGTTTTGTTTTACTCTGCTAGAGCTGCTACTTGATGCTAATTTATGAAGACATTTGCGCGTCTGTCCTGCTTTGTTAGATTAGGCATAAATAAACACTCCGGCAACCTTAGCTAGTCGTTTTAGCGCTACATTAGCTAAAACACCTTTAATTAACCAGTCAACTGCAACACAACAGACTGGTGTTTTGCCTGGCACTTTAATAGCTGGCATATCCATCCGGTATATGTTTTAAGTCGTCAGAAAATATTTAAAACTCATCTGGAGCCAGTGTTTTGCTACAAGTCATGAAGGTAATGTTAGCTTAAAAAGCTAGCAAGATAAAGCCGCTATAATCTGCTACTTACCATTGTCATTTCAGCTAAAGATAAAACAATGTTAGCTTAATAACGAGACACCTTTTTTTTGTCTCTGGCTGTAAACCATTGTATCATTAATGACGATACATTGTGATTGGAGATTATACCACTGTCATATGAACTCCAAATGTGCAAAAGAGAAAACTTAAAGGTCCCATGTCATGCTTTTCTGGTTATTACCCGTCCCCTTGTGTGTTATGTAGCTTTTTATGCATGTAAACGGTCTCTAGAGTCACAAACCCTCAAAGTACACCCTGTAGCGAGTAAAACTCTAACACAGAAAATACCTGTCTATGCTGCCCCAGAACGCCTCGTTGGGGATTTCTCTTTTTCCATTGTTTATTTCTTGGGTATAGTGACGTATTTCGGGTATAGAGACGTTACGTCCGCGGAGCCGTTACGTTTGGACCAATCCGCGGACTTCCTCACACACACACACACACACTCGGCAGGACGTTGCGAGGCTCGCTGCTGCGAGGAGCGGGACACTGTGAGCTGGCTCACTGGTGTGGGGTCGGCGAGACAGCGCGACACCGCGGAACTCAGCCTGGGCACACACACAAACTCCCAGCCAGGCTGCTAGTGTGTGTGTGTGCTCAGGCTGGGTTCCGCGGTGTCTCGCTGGCTCGCAGACGCCCACTGGGCTCACAGGGAGGGGGGCGGTGCAGGAGCTCCAACAAGCTGTTTAGGACAGAGAGTGAATACACATACTATACAGAGATGCTGTATGAGAAACCAATGTGAGTTTGGAAAATTGCACAATATACATTTATTTTAGTATACCTCAACAATGGAATTATGATCAGTAGAAATGGCCATGACATGGGACCTTTAAGGCTGGAAAGGGAATATTTAATATCGAGTGGGAGGTCTTATAATATCCTAACATGCAACCATAGCCTGCTTAAGGAAGCAAGGATACAGTCTCGAAACGTTTTTCTATGAGTTAGTTCAGATTCTAGTGGAAAAAGCTCATATTTATGGGGTTTCAGAGTAGAGATGGTTTGGTTAGTGTTTAGCTGAAGTTAGAGCTCGACTAGAGAGTAACGACTGCTACAACCCGATTTTAATCACTTTCCACAGTTTGTTTTTGAGCAAATAAAAAGCTGAGTTGTCAAGGATATGTCTTTTCCTTCGTGCAATTAACTTTAAATGAGCAAAATAACCCTAGAATCACTACAGTTAAATGATGAGTGATTGTGTTTCCATGAGTTTCCTAGAGAAAAAACGTCACATTCCACATACGTCTTGCCCAGGCTAATCTGTTTAAATTTACATTTTAATATCCAAGCGAATCATGAATCACAAAAATAACATTACCATGCAAACAAGGCTTTAGAAGCAGGTGAAAACAAACGCTGATGAGGTGTGAACAGGCCTTTGTATTAAAACAACTATTTCCTATCTATCTTGCTGTCATAATTGGGGTGTGAATGTTATTGTGGGTTGGGTGGAGGTGGCTTTCCATGCAGATTGTTTGGGTGGAAATAATCTATGCTGACTTTGGGAGTCAGGGTGCAGTCAGTGCGGTCAATCATTGCAGACTTTGTGCAGTTTATTAAAAGGAGGACAGGCCATGTTTGTGTGGGTGCTTTTTCCTTGACAGCTAAAAACACCTTTAATGAATAAAACATTATCTGTGAAGCTTCATGACATAATCTTATCTGAAGGTCCCGACCACTAGTAACACCTCTATCCTCTGGTGATGGACTTGATTTTTAATTGCGTGTGAGTTGTGTGTGTGTGAGTGTGTCTAGCAACAAAAAAAGGCAAAAGATGTTTTTTATCCACTCGAAAATCTAATAAGTACAAAAATGTTCAATTGAGTATTGATGAGAACTGATATTACTGATGATTTCCCATCTTTCAAAGTGTAATGGTCATTTTAATGTCAGATAATGCTTAAATGTAATTAAATCTTAAGGGGAAATTGTGTAAAGCCAACTTAAAGTCTTGTCATTACAGCTCCTAAATTGACTGTATGAACTAAAAATACATGAACTCAGCAAGACACTTTTGTCTTGTGTTACTCGCCTGGAAATAGCTGGAAGGGTGGGGTGGGGGTGAGGTGGGGATGGATGGAGACAGAGACAGACAGAGTGAGCGACAATATAAAAACATGCCAGGACGGCAAAGGAGGGCGAAAGATAAAAACAAAAAGACAGAGAGAGAGAGAGCCTCTGGCCTGTTCTAGTTCTTCTTGTTTTTTAGTGGTTTAATGGCTGCCGCAAAACACACACACACACACTGGACCAGACAACTCACACACCATGCATCTTGTGCTGTTGGGAATATTGCTATTACAAATCAAGTGGACACAAACAATATGTGGAAGTGGCTCAATTTAACGGGGAAACACATTTTGTGCCCTGCCCCGATTGTGAATTTGTAACTACATCACACATATTGTGAAAGGGTCAGTCAACCAAAACCATAAAATATAGGACTTTTTCTGTCGTGAAAGCACTGAAGTTATTTTGCTGCGCAGTGAACTTTCTACTCACGCTAGGTTTACAGCAGGATCATTTATGTTTATTGCCTGTAATTAAAACCTGTTCATTACAATAATATGGAACTAAAGCTTTGCAGTATTTCTTGTGATTTTAATTGCAATAACCAGATCAAAAAAGAATAACTACCCCATGTTAGCAATTTGTAAAAAAAGTCTGTCTGCAAGAATACCAGCAAACAACTTTTAAAAGGCTTACATTTTCTGAATGGAGTTTGAATTAATAAGGACTATGACAACATGTTTGTATTTGTTATTCTGGCAATATACCTGCATGTGTCTCTAATGACAGCCAGAGAAAGCGGAGCTGGGCTAAACTTGATCAAATAACAGTATCAACATTAAAGTCCCTTATCTACATACAAACTAAACATAATTTGGTTTCAAATGTAGCCCAGTTTGGGTCGATATACAGTAGCACTTACTCGAAACTAGGATCATTTTACCCTTTTAGGGGCTGTTTTTTTAAAAACAAAAATTGGATACAAACAACTCCTTTCTTTGGGTGGTTTACTATACGTCTAGCCTAACTCACACTGGGACCATTTTCTTTCTAGCCATAAACAACATTTGACTTGTATATCAGGCACTTCATATTCCCAACTTCTTTAATATAGTGAGGACATATCTCATATGCTAAAGTATATGACTTTCAAGCGAAAAAAAAAATTCATAATTTGAAAAAGGATTGATTCGAAAATAATATGCTACAGTACAGTACAAGTAGCCTACTTCTGGGTCTCTGTGTTTCATTCAAGCTCTGCTCTGTGTGTGCGTGCGCGAGAGAGAGCGCGCGCGCACCGGTACCGGAGATCGTTGTGGTTAGCATCTGGTGCTAGCTACGCTAACGGATATTAGGGGTGCAACAACTAATCGACTTAATCGATTAAAATCGATGACCAAATTAGTTGCCAACTAATTCAGTCGTCGATTCGTTGGTGACCTCATCACGTGTGTTTCACAGGCAGTTCAGCTCCAACGTTATCGGTCTTTTTATCGGTACAGGAGACATTTAAAACATATATGTCATATGTATTATTGCTACATAAACATTATATCGCAGTCTTAGTGTCGCCAACTCCGTTTATAATATGCAATAAGACTACAAAATGCGTCTATGATGTATTTTCGATCTTTCCAATCCAGACGAGAGATCTCTCTCTCTCCCCCGTCTGTGTGCGAGGGGGCGGGGCAGTTCACACACACGCAGCTGCTACATGCATGCAACACACACACACGGAGGAGATGGCAGAGAGAACACGCTCCAAGGTGTGGTTAAACTTTACCCGTCTCGATGTGGACAATGCTCGTTACCAAAAGTGCAATAAGAGTTTAGTATCTAAGGGCGGTAACACGAGCATTTTGTCTAAACATTTAGCAAAAGTGCACCACATCCAGACGGAGGAATGCACGGGGTTCCACTGTCTTCCTAGTAGCTCTGTAGCCCCATCCACGAGTAACGTTTCCACGTCAGGTGTTATGTATGCTAGCAGCAACACACAGAGTTAACTCAATGATTCAAACATGGGTTAATGATTAGAGGTAACTGAGTTATTTATTTTGTTAAAGTTTCAGCTATTCTGTTTACAATTCTGTCATCAGATTATTTAATATGATTTGTTAAAACACTGTTGTTTCTTTTGATGTGAAATATTATTTATTTAATTTAAATAAAAAGCAATGTTAATTTTGTTCACAATTTGTTTAGTTAATTTACCTTATTTATTTTCAAAAGAACCGATGAGAGTACCGTTAAAAGACCGGATCGATAAGCAGTATCGATAAAAGTAGTAGTACAGTTAAAACCTTAACGATCCGAATAATCGATTAATCGTTTCATTAATCGATAGATTAATCGATTATCAAATTAGGCGTTTGTTGCAGCCCTAACGGATATAAGGAGCTTTTTCAACAACAAGGTGGAGGGAGAACTCTCTCCTGTCAGACAGAGTCTCAGATAACCTCAGCTCAGGTGTCAGGTGAAGTAAAGGACTCTCTCAGTGTTTAGATAGTTAACTTTAGTCTAAGTTATCTCAGTGGGTCTCAAAACGGTTTGGTCACGATTAATGTAAATAAGTATTTCTGAGGCACACCTTTATATGATCATTATAGGTATAAAAAAATAAGAGCATAAATGAAAAACAGGTATGAAATACTATATGACAGTAAAACAAGAATACAGTTTAAAAGGGGTGATTTGTAACAAATAGAAAATCGGTGTACAGTTCTGTTTCATATGGGTGTTGAGAGATGTATCCATAAATCTCTTGGAAAATGGTGGAATGAGCTCCCCATTGACATCAGGACAGCAGAAAGCCTACACATCTTCCGGCGCACACTGAAAACTCATCTCTTTCGACTCCACTTCGAGCGATAGAATTACTAACAAAGCACTTATATACTAATAAAGGACTGGCTTATCTAAAGCCAGTGAGTAGCACTTGAAATGTTTTGGCTCTATGAAACCTGATGTACTTATATGATTCTGTTTTCTCAAGTTTGTATCTTCTTGGTCGAATGCACTTATTGTAAGTAGCTTTGGATAAAAGCGTCAGCTAAATGCAATGTAATGTAATCTCTTAATTTTGCTCTAAAAGTGCACCAGATTGATGCATTTAATTTCAATATTAAAAAAGAAATCTTCCCGGGGGATAATGCCCCCGGACCCCCCTAGAGGATGTTAGGTCCACCCCCCACTTGTAAAAAAAATAGCACTTTCCCCCTGCTTACACCTATATGCCGTGAGCTGATTATCGAGCCTTCATTGTAACAGTCGCGGGTACATTGTGTATTTGCGTGGGGATTGTTGCAGTAGAAAATTCCACTGTAGCGCCCGGGACATTAATGGGAAACCCTAAATGTTTGAGCACTCTCTATGAAACGTCAAGCTACCCCACAGCACCCCCAAAAGAAAATATCTGGCGCCGCCACTGACTGAATGTCATAAGTTTTACCCACATTTTCATTTATCACTCCGTTGCTGACTGCGAAGCAAGTATTTCCTGATATGATAAATGGTAGATGTGACATTTAGATGGCAGCAAATATGGAAGCTGTATCAACAGCTCGCAGTAAATGTAACTTGTTCTATTCCCACACATGCAACAACTTTAAGCTGCTCTGTGAAAATATAAATGCTTTTTCCTCTGGCTCCTGAAATGAAAAAGTAGTGGGCCTACACTTCCACCGCTAAATGTAACACTTGCTGAAGTACAGAATGGTAACTACCCAGCAATTTGACCGACCTCTCTCACACCTCCACCCATGGAAAGTTAACTTCTCCTGCATTCCCTTACGGAGATGAGAGGCCGAGGGTGTCAGTGTTGGACAGAGCAATAGATGGCTCCATAAAGACCGAGAGATTTGTAGTTTGGACCTGTGTGTGTTTGTGGGTTTGATGTGATGGGACAGAGTTTATGAACCCATAAAGTCTTCAGGGATAAAAGTCCCACAATGCTACGAGGTTAAACGGCAGATAGAAAGAAGGAGAGAGCGAAGAGCTATGAGGTTCATTTAAAAGACAGAGATGACAGAATAGGATGGAGTGTCTCTTTCTCTCTGCTTCAGTTTCTACTTTGGCTAAAAGCCTGTTCCTCTATCCCCTGCCTAAAAGTCCTTATGTAAGCCCCATCTAGTGTGTGTGTGTGTGTGTGTGTGTGTGTGTGTGTGTGTGTGTGTGTGTGTGTGTGTGTGAGTAAGTGCCTTGTGTTTTCATGCATGTGTTTCTGCTCACTGCAATTTTTCTTTGAGAATTGTTTAGTTCCGCATCTGTGTACGTTTTTGTTCTATTTGTATATTAATGTACAAGTGTGTCTGGTATATGCTAGGGATGCCAGAAACTGACCATGATCAAATTCGAAAATCGGACAGCCCTGGCGAATATTAATCGATTATTCCCCCCCGCCCCCATCAATCAACCAATCAAATTACTTTCTTAATCCCAGGGGGAATGAGGTTTCGTGACAGTTGCACCATATGATAATAAAATCTAAATAATCAGTCAAACTTAACGTAAAAATCCCCAAAATGTTAAAAACAATAACCAACTTTTAAATATATGCAGACTTCTTGATCACCATACAATGCTACTCATATATATAATCATATCTAATCATATATAATCAAATAAACTCTTCAGTTTAACGCCTGACTCAATCTTATCAGTCCCATAACAAAAATAAAATGCATGAAATACTTCATAGCAGCAACTTTTAAAGAATGATAATGGGTCCGTTTATACTTTAAAAAACTACCTTTTTTATTTAATTTGGAAGACTTCATTGAAACATTATAGCTCATTAAAAATACCCACACTAAAGGATTCTTGAAGAATCCCGGGCTGTCTTGTGTTTGATCATCCTCAACAAAGTAGCAGGAATTAGGTTTTAGAGTATGTTTGTTAGCGAAACTCTCTTTCCCAGGGGCCTCTTTACTTTTCTACTTCTTCTAGTGTGGAAAGAATTAAAGCAATTAATACTAAACTTGCAGACTCCCATACTGCAAACACGACAGAAAAAACATAGATATTAAAAAGGAAAATCAAACAGTGAAATTACAGGATTCGCCTGCTGTTTAATTCGACACAACTGCCAATTGTCATAACTTGCGTGGTTGTAATAATTGAGGAAATATAATGAATTACAAAGTCACAGGCGCCTGATTCAGTTCTTGGTGCTAAAACACGAGCAAACAACATTATTAGCATTGAAATCAACAACAACCCAGACAGAGCCAGCATTCAGCCTTTCATTAATATTCAGGACGCAGGTGGAGGACAGCAGCCTGACACTGTGGGGGTGTAACACACACACACACACACACACACACACACACACACACACACACACACACACACACACACACACACACACACACACACACACACACACACACACAACACACACACACACACACACACACACACACACACACACACACACACACACACACACACACACACACACACACACACCACACACACAACCACACACACAGTCCCCCTGTGAAAATGCAAAGATGCCTTTTTGCCATTTTCTTTCTAAAGTCCAGTCGCTGTGTAATCTAAACGCTATTTTGTGTTACTGTCAAAAATGGTCAAATTAAATTAAATTCAGTGGTGTGCATCTTTATCCACATGTGTACAATCTCATTGCATTGAGACTGGAAAGATATAAAGGAAGACGTAGGATGCAGCCAGGAGGATGCCATGATGGCCAGTATTTACCATTTGGAAAAGCAATTAAACACTGTTGCCTTTAGACGTTGAGTGACTACATGATTCAAGCAGACCTTAAATAGCTGCTTCGTCCTTCGCATATTTAAAAAAGGCACTCATTTAATTACTTTACCTTGGTTGAGTATTGAATTTGTAGGAATAGTGGTGAAAGTGAGACCTTGGACAATGTTAAAGATAATGTTATTTTCAAGTATATATTAGTATATTTATACCTCCTAAGAGGCTATGTTCGGTTGGTTTGAATGTTGTTATTATGGAAAAATGACTGTCCCAATTTCCATGTAACTTTACCGTGGCGGAGGTGCGCGCTTTTCAATTTCTTAAAGGGTACTTATGCAAAAGGTACTTTTTCATTGCTTGTGAATATTCAAACAACTAAAAAACTGTGAAATAACACAACACAGTCAGTATTTTGTGGGCTATGTAGATCATAAGGCATTGGATTCAGGGAAACATTTCAGATTAGTCTTCCCAGCCTATGTCGAAATTGAATGTAGCCCACAGTATCTCCACCCATGGCTTGAGAACTACCTTTGAAATTTTTCTTGGGATACAATTATGGCGCATTTCCACTGCAGCGCGTAGCACGGTTTAAGCGTGCCGTGCCAAACCCGGCCCGTTTTTTTTTGCTTTTCCACTAGGGGTAGTTCTGGCTCAGGGCTACTTTTTCACCTTTTTTCTGGCCCTCCAAAATCGAGGTTCTTAATGGGCCAACAACCGGGCTGAATATGCTAAACTAGTGACGTAAACACTCTCGACTGCTGAATGGTCAGAGAGAATCGCTGGCAAGGGGGTTACAACTACAACAAAATGAACATATTTGACCGTGATTTCATTGTAATACACGTTTCAAAATGATGCCGAAGTAACAACATACTGATACCGGTTAGTAAAAACCATGAATTAATGCTTTGACAAGTCTGCAGACAAGACGTCAGGCGAAAAACCTTTTAAAATGCGTGTTTTCTGAATGGAGATCGGCTAAGCTAACGTTGTATATGCTCCGACCGTCCACACTCACAACAACGGCCTACAGACATAAATAAACCAGCGACTGTATTCGCCATGACACAGACAGTCTGTGGTTTGTACTTGTTTAACTTTTGTCTAGTTTCTGAACAGATATGAGGAGCTGTGATCTTGAGTGCTAACAGCTAACGGCTGATGTTGGTTTTGTGGTTCGCATTGAAGATGACGTCACGGCTCCGACTACACTGCGTTACTATAGTTACTACCCCAGCTACTAAACTGTAATGGAAACGCAGCGTAAAGTGAGCCTTGCCTACCAAGGCCTAACTATACCGTACTAAGCCATGCGAGGCCCTGCAGTGGAAATGCGGCATTAGAGTAGATATGGGCTAAGAGAAAACACTGCTAAAACAAAAGGTTAAAAACTGGTACATTCAGAAAATCTGAATGTCTGAATGTACCACCAGGGAAGACCCCTAAAGATTCCTGGACTACAGTTCTAAAAGTATTTTCACAAACATATGTAATTGACACCAGTTAAGGAAAATTGAAAGAACTGGTGATCGAAAGTACGTTTCCTGATCTTGCAACACACTCCCTGAACGTCCAGGAGCGACGCTTGGTCAGGGTCCTATGGCGTGCAGTTGTGACGCGCCGAGTCTCCTTCAGCTTCATAAACGGACGCAAAGAGCTTTCAACTGATTGCAATGTATTCCCATCGGCGGCGGTATTTGACGCTCAGGAAAGCACCGCATCGGTCCATGTCGGCGGCACTTAAAGGCAATGTGAGCGTCCATTCCCATTGGATAACGGAGGATTTAACACCCGGAAGTAAGTATTCTCTTTACTGTCGATTGATTTTACAGTGATATCTGCACTACTCATCAACTCAAAAACACCAGATTATCCTTGTTAATTACACAACATTGATTGCTTTAAATTGTGTACAATGCTTTTGTATTTTTCCCCTTCGATTCGGAGAAACAAATATTTTTTAGTTTAGGATGGCAGAAGACACTACACTACCCAGAATCCTCAGCTTTCGTTTGGGACTACAACATGTGCTTTGCTTCACAAACCCCGTGATTAGTCCTCAAGCTCTGTGATTGGATGTTGGAGTGGCAGTGCGCGAAGTTTACACGGAGCGTCAAACAGCACTTTGAAATGGAATGAATCCCATCGACGGCCCACTAACCAAAACAGGAATCGAACGTGTCCCCCCCCCCTTAGGTCACAGGCTCCTCCAACAGTGCAACACAATAAAACAGATACACAGAAAAAATAGTGCAAGTAAATACAAAAAAAAATAGTAAAATAGTAAAAAGTGAAATAGTGCAATAAGAGTCTATATACAAGTGATTGGAATATGATATATTTGACAAATAATTTCTAAGTAGCAGCCAGATGAATGTTATGGATGTTGTTTCAAAGTTCAGGTGTTTAATAGTCTTATGGCCTGTGGGATGAAGCTGTCCCTGAGTCTGGTGGTTTTATACACAACTACGGTGTAGTTATGCAATGATGACAAACTTGGGTCATAGGTTCCTCAACAAGACATCTATCAATATGTGTGTACCTCCACCATTAAACTGTCATATTCTGCACATTTCTTATTCTATCTACATACATCTTATAAGAGTATAATAAATATGTATAATATCGGTTAAAATAAGTGCTTCAACATAGTTAACATTGCAGGAATGTTGATTGTCAAGTCCCAAAACAAACCATGCAATATATTAAACGTTAAGTACTTTGTCAGGCTTAATATTTATCAGATACCCCCAAAGCTTTTTGCTTACATGTATTTAAAAGAAGACCTTAACCTAAAGTATTATTTAATGTTTAAATAAAGCCTAATTAGTTTGTCTGTTTTGCACATCCTCCTATTAATATCTTTGTACATCCGGCACTAAACTGTTTTATTCTAGATATCATTTACAGTATCTTCTTGATATTTTCTATTCTATATT
Source organism: Dissostichus eleginoides (assembly GCA_031216635.1). NCBI lineage: Eukaryota > Metazoa > Chordata > Actinopteri > Perciformes > Nototheniidae > Dissostichus > Dissostichus eleginoides. The sequence goes on from CM062271.1 coordinate 29,056,193, forward strand.
TCTATCATTGACCTTCTACTTTCCTCCTATTTTGTATGTACTCTTAATATTTAAATGTTTTCATAAAATATAACACATTCAAGTGCTTTACAAAAATGAAAGACATTAAGAAAAAGGCATTTTAAACAGTCATTAAAAAGCAACACAATCTACCTGCATTGCAATAACTCTAAACGTGTAATAACGTGCTTTAACCAGTAGGTGGTTTGGGTTAAAAAGCTGTCAAGTTTACAGTGTTAACAAAATAAAATATACTGCTGTTTCCGGTTTAGTTTACGACGGATATATTTTGTTATTGTTTTGATATTTGTAACACAAAAGCGATGGAAAAAACCCACAGCAACACAGAAAAGATGGTCTTAACATGACCCAGCGGTCTAGTAGTTAATAAAAAACAATAATATCAAACAAAATATTACTACTAACTTTATTGTGAAATTAAAACAGAACGGTAAAAGAATAGTTTCCGGTCTATTCTGAGGCCCGATCTCTGTAGATAAATAAAGAACTACGACAGATGTGTAATATTTAATGCAGCCGAACCATTTATTACAATGCATTCATGTGATGACTTTCAAAGAGTAAAGCAAGCACTGCTGAATAAAGTATGATTTTATCTTTTACGAAACGTTTTTTTTCATATGGAATGCAGTTGGAGGTCAACCAATCACAGAGCTTGAGGACTAATCACGGGGTTTGTGCACAGTCTATCTGGGTTTGTGAAGCAAAGCACATGTTGTAGTCCCAAACGAAAGCTGAGGATTCTGGGTAGTGTAGTGTCTTCTGCCATCCTAAACTCCGAAAAAATATTTGTTTCTCCGAATCGAAGGGGAAAAATACAAAAGCATTGTACACAATTTAAACCAATCAATGTTGTGTAATTAACAAGGATAATCTGGTGTTTTTGAGTTGATGAGTAGTGCAGATATCACTGTAAAATCAATCGACAGTAAAGAGAATACTTACTTCCGGGTGTAAAATCCTCCGTTATCCAATGGGAATGGACGCTCACATTGCCTTTAAATGCCGCCGACATGGACCGATGCGGTGCTTCCCTGAGCGTCAAATACCGCCGCCGATGGGAATACATTGCAATCAGTTGAAAGCTCTTTGTGTCCGTTTATGAAGCTGAAGGAGACTCGGTGCGTCACAACTGCACGCCATAGGACCCTGACCAAGCGTCGCTCCTGGACGTTCAGGGAGTGAGACTGTGTTGGATCTTGAGGTATGACAAAAGACAGAGTACTGAAAATGTAATGCAAGAAATCTTTCAACAAATTGCTAATTAGATTACTCCATTGCAAATTAAATATGCATGAAATGGACCTCTCTCTTTGGCAATGGCATATAAGACAACACCTACATTATACACCACATCATACAGTTCACACAACACATGACAATTATGCATCTTAAAGTCTGTAAGTGACTAAGTGAGTCATAATACAAGTGCTAAGTGGATTTTTCTTCCACCAATGCCGTTCATTAAACATCACGACAGAGCATGAAACCCAGTAGTATTAATAATAAATAGTCTGCAATAAAAGCTATTTCACTATTAAAGGCTATCATTATAAACAAAGGTAAAACATGACTCATATTAAGTAAAAACATTTATCTAAGTTATTGCCAGTCATCTTCTCTTAGCTGCACTCAATACAACCTTGTGTTCACTTCCTGCCCCTCTGTCATTTCATTTCCTTTCCCTGCCCACCCCCCCCCCTTTCCCCTGGACAGTAAAAGCTCTTCTGTCTCCCTGAAGGTCTGCTGTCAAATACCCGCTTACCTCGGCACTCTGGGCTGAATTGTGTGTGCGTGTCCGTTTGTGAGTGTGTGGTGTCTGTGTGTGTGTGTGTGTGTGTGTGTGTGTGTGTGTATCCCTTCAGCTCCACACCACCCAACCCAGAACACCACTGTGTCTCTGGGATTTGACAGTTTTACTCAACTCCGTCTTTTGGGAAGCACACGTGATTAGTGGGCATGCACAGGGCTTACTGTATAGGGGAGTGTGTGTATGCGTTTGTGCATTGTGTGTGTGTGTGTGTTTTTGTGTGTGTGTGTGTGGAGTGAATAGATATATTAAAATTACACAGCCATCTTTAAAGTTGACCTTCATTTTTATCTCAACTTCACAGCTGTAGATTCATGACACCAATAAAGTAAGGGTATAAAGTCTTTCTTGGGGGGACGGGGGGAAATGACCATTCCTCGTTACACTTCTAGTCACTTAATATTGAACATTATGTCATGGTTAATAGTTATAAAAAAACAAATATACATTGAAACCGTGACAACCAACGGCAGTGTATAAGATCCACTGCAAAATAAAACTAGTAAAGTGCAGGGAAGTGGAGACCCATCAATGCTTGCAATATAACGAAAGTGAAAGATAATTTTTGTATCCGTTAGGACCCACTCTTAAATGTTGATGTTTTTTCCTTGAAAAAGTAAATAAGTTAAGAAAAAAAGAAAGTTAATTAATGAAATTAATAACATACAAGTTTAAATAGAAAAAATAGAAAAAACAAACTATAATACTACTATTACTATTATAAAAAATTATAATTGTTTTAATAAAAAAGTTAAAACCTAAAATGTAAAGTTTTATTTTTTTTTCTATTCAACTGTTATATTAGTTTGTTCTGAAGATCCTATGTTAAAGGGGTGTATTGGCCTTTGGGGATTCATGTCATTTCTTGAGCTTTGATGGTCATTGGAAAGTTCATCAAAATGCAAAAATATGACTCAACAGAAAATCTGATTTTCTTATTAAATAGTGGGTAGACATTTTTTAAATATGAAAAGAGAAAGGAAAATGATAAAATCACATATACAATAAAGGTGCCAAGACAATGAAATGTCATTGCAGTTCTTACAGATAGCTGCGCAGAGCGAGGAACCTCCATCATATCTCAGGTGATGAATAATGAAAGGCCTAAATCAGCTCAGATCAGCAAACTGATGCATATGGTATTTCCCACAGGGTGTGTGTGTGTGTGTGTGTGTGTGTGTGTGTGTGTGTGTGCGTGCGTATGTTTCGAGCAGGCCAGCTTAACATACTCTATGTAAAAGATAATAATGCTGGGAAAATCTAGATTTGCTTCAAAATCCTTGACCCTTATTACAAGGAGGGCCAAACACATAAATCAACTTAATTACATTTAGTGGATATTAAGATGAAAGTACTATGTTAAGATATGTATTGATTTTGATATCATGGTCAAATTATATTAGTTTCTCACACATTCCTAAAGCTAATCATGTAATGAATGTTTGGTCACAATGCTGCAGTATCTCCCAGGCTTTCTGCTTCAATACATATACCATATCTATTAGCCCAGAATCTCTCTGGTGCATATGGTCTAAATAACCCAGAAGGACAGCCTGGGCCAAGATTAAGCTTTGGGCCAGTGTTGAACCCTCAATCGCCCCACTCTCTGTGCATTGTGTACACTTTCACCTTCAAGAAGAAAAGTAACTTCACACTGCAAACTACACATGACAGCTTAATTATATTTTGCCTACAGCCCAAGAAACCGACCAGAATTCCTGAATTGAAGTTATACCTTCATCAAGGTCTGTTTTAGTCATACAATTACTTTATAACATTGAGTTTACTCTGCTCAACATCCCAATAAGTTTGCATAACTTCAATACAATTAATGGTTTTACATATGTTTTTAAAAGTTAAATCAATACAATAGTTTATACAATGTAAGGACGAGACTTAGCTTGAGGCGTAACCAAAGCGTCAGTCAAATTGTTGTAGTAACAAAACCACAATTAGAACTTCTGTGTCCGTCAAGTGATCCCCAAAAAACATACATTTGGCCAAAAAAACACTTCCCAATAGACCTGAAATGCCTCAGTGGGTATTTTCTTTCTTGGTAAACAAAATAGCCAGAGCATATCTACATTTGGAGGATTTCCTCTACATGGCTACGGCTTAGCAGATTAGCTAGCAGACTAATCTTTCCCCAGCTCAGATCACAACACCTCTATCTCCTCAACAATGCATGAGTAACAAATTACAAGCATGGCTGTTAATCAGTGCGTAGTTTTATTAATTTGGTTAATCAACTTTACAGTATGAAAACTTAAAATAGCTTCAAATGTAAATCAGAGCATAGAATTGAGGGATTGACTGCGGCTAGCAGCTAACGGTGCTAACAGCGCTAATACCGCTAACAACATAAAAAGACAAATCTTTCTACCTCAGCTCAGATCACAACACCTCTGGCTCCTAATCAACAATGCATAAGTAACATGTACCACCAGCTTGGCTTTATTGCTATGAAAGTGAATTGAATTAAACTGAAGGGGCAACTTTTCATTAATGGCTAAACACAAGTGTTCAGGATTTGATCTATATTTGGAAGAAAGGGCTCATAGCTTGCCAAAAATGTGCTATCTTAAAAAATACCATATTTTGTACCACAGTTAAAGGATAACATTGAGTTCATATAGTTCCATGCTCCTCAATCCCTAATGGTTCCCAGTTCTACCTAATGTGTCCTCAAAGGAATATAGCACTAAGAAATCTGCACCCTGTTTTTTATTCAAATGAATTTTAGCATAGACGAGGCACCCAGTAGCTAGCTAGTTTCAGTCTTTATTGTTGGTTAATCAAAGCTTTCGAGCACAGTCACACTCCTCTGCTGTTGGCCACTGAGCAGTTTCATCGCAGCAGGATAAAAGTGCCAGTGTAACAAGGCCTTTAGGGCTGTGATGCTTTTAGAAACTAGGTTGAGGGAGTTACACATAATTTGGCCTTTGCAACGCTGAATTATGAAATGAAGTATCTTTATCAACCTCGTGTAAGACAGGCGCATCGTGAGCTCACCACAAATGACGGATTGTTTTCACTTGTTGTAACATTTTCAGGCTAAATGAGGCATTGACATGCTTGTTAAGTGCTACATTTTTGCAACAGTATCATGGTATTTGGTGCAAAGATGTTGTGAGGAAAAAATAAAAGGGCTTGATCTGAGTCATACTTTTGCCTGAGGGGGGACAAAAGAACACCAGGCCACGGTTTGTGTCTCGTTTTGATTCTAGCATTGAAAGCAATGCTTGCCTCCTACAACACAAACAAAAATAGATAGCATGCCACCACGCTAGCAACCAAGAAGCATGAGAGGAACCTGGATTAGCATGCTATCCATTAGCTATTCATATCTAAAAACATTCCAATGCTAAAAATAGGTCAGATGGGGGTTTAAACACTGCTCCATGGCCTTAGGTTTTTCAGAGCAAACAAAGATGAGAGGACAGTTTGATCCAGCATGGCGGCACTATGTATTTTGATAGGCGTCGTAAGCTCAGAGTAAAGCAGAAACAGAATAAAGCTGAAGGCTGGTGGAAGCAGGAAGCACAGCAAAACTGATTCAGGATGGTAGCCATTATATTGTAGATGTCAAGGTTTGTTTAATGTTTTAAGAGTGTTTACTGCCAACCTATAATGAAAAAACTCTGAATTACTTTAACCTTTACTAGATATGAATATGGTAGGTAACTGTTTATTTATTAATTTAATTATTAATGAGGGTCCTAAATGCATTGTCAAGAAAATAAATTGAGACTTTAATATTTTGAGAATACATTTATCATATCATATCATTTTTCTTTTGAAAAAACAGTGGTGCCCCATTGAGTTAAATCCTGCTAATTAATGTAATGATGTATTACATTTCATAATGAATAATTGTTTAATGCATTTGGAGATATAGGCCAACACATTTTCAAACTGCTGCAGAATCAACCCCTATTCATTATTTAATTAATATGAATAGTTTTGATAATTAGCAATAATGTGTTAATAAACAATGATAAAGGACCAATTGATTAGATATGAAAGCTAATACTGAAAACAATGCGTTAGCAAACCAGCTACTGTGGTCCCTTTGGCTATAAAACAAACATACAAACTTAACCTGGTAATTTTGTTTTTTAATAGAATAGAATTCCTTTATTGTCATCGCACCAGGTACAACGAAATTTAAAAAAGCAATCCTCGCAGTGCATTTCCGCATAATACGAAAAAAAAATATATCAATTTTTTCGTATTATGTGGAAATGCACTGCACTGAAATAGATTTCTGTGTAAGTTAATACTTATTTTCACTCACTGAAATCAATATTCAAATGGCCAAAACATAAAATGGTGGAACAAATGAGTACTGCAAGTAGGGCTGGGCGATTTTTTCGGTTTAAACGATTAATTTGCATTTTTACTTTCCTACGGTTTGTGAAATGGCTGAACCGAAAAATCGCGATTTAAAAACATTTCTAGACTCCGCAGATTTGTTTTGCTTTAAGGGACTCCGCAGTAGCTTACGGCCCGTCCACACTACAGCGTCTCCTGCTTCAAAAACAGCTTCCAACGCGTCTGCCCATTCACTTTGAATGGGGTGACGTCACGTTCCCTCGCTTTTCGCCGAACTGCATTGTGGGAAGCAAAGCGGAGATTTCCAGGCACTCTCTCACTTTCCAGAACGCGCGCAAAACTCAGCCACATAGCCTACTACAATCACTTTCACCGCGCCACCGACAGATGTACCATAAAAATGTCCACGAACACAGATGAAGAAGAACTCATTCCTAAAAAAGGTGCTACTTCAGTTGTATGGAAGTGGTTCGGGTACAAGCGGTCAGACATAGAACAAACAACTGTTCTGTGTAAGGTTTGTAGAAAGTCGATCGCTGCAAAACATGGGAACACAACCAACTTATTCCAGCACCTGCGACAGAGACATGCAGTGGAATGGCAGGAGTGTGTAGCACTAAGAGATGCAGATGCTAGCTCAAGCCACAAAGCGCCTGCAAAAAAGCAGGTAACCTTGGCAGCAGCATTTTCATCAGTCATTGCTTATGACAAGAAAGGGATGTTATTTGTTTGAGGGTATTTTTTTATTATTCATTTTATTATCATTATTTATTATTTGTTGTATTTCATTTTACAAGTTTTTTCAGGGATGGCCTACAAGAGATTTTTTTTTCAGTTTGATTTAAAAAAAATCTTTGCACATTAATGACAGCCAAGTGGTGCTGTTTTTATTTAATTTTTTTATTCTTGAAGAACTGATTTGTTCACATAGGCCTAGACTACTTGGTAATCTCATTTATTTTTATTGTGTTAATAAAGAAAATATGTATTTAAATTTTGCCTTGGTCTGGTTTGTTTAGAGAAAAACAGAAAAAAATCGAGGTTTAAATCGAAAATTGTCCATTAGTTAGAAAAAAATCGAGATTTTATTTTTAGGCCAAATCGCCCAGCCCTAACTGCAAGCAACATGCTAGTCCGAATGAACCAATATTTTACTGTATAAAACTGTCTAAATAGAAATGCAGGAGAGAATGAACTGATAGTTTGTTATTCTGCCTACATATTTCATATATGTGCCTTCATGCAGAAAGCGTTCATACAAACTCCCCCCACTGCAAATACACACACACACACACACAAGGTCTGCGCCTTATTGAAGTTGCAGCCTCAGCACAGTTCTCTGACAGCCTTTGGTTGTCACGAAGATGATGAGGTCAGAGGTTTGGGGGCGGAGTTTGATCCTGATTGACAAAGACAGGCCTGACATAATCTCTACCAGTCAACCAGCCTCCCACTAGACCCTATCTGTGTGTGTGTGTGTGTGTGTGTGTGTGTGTGTGTGTGTGTGTGTGTGTGTGTGTGTGTGTGTGTGTGTGTGTGTGTGTGTGTGTGTGTGTGTGTGTGTGTGTCAGACTGTATTTCAGTGAGAATGCATGTCTCTCTCTATGGCTCTGTGGCATACAGTATTTGTGTGTGTGTTTTTGCACTTCAGCGTGTCCAGGGCATATCATAGCATAAAGGGGGGGACTGACAAAACTTGGAGAGAATTTCTGACATATATATCTTTATATATGAGTGTGTGTGTTTGTGTGCAAAGCCCTGTATGTGTGTATTTTGGAGTTAAAGCAAAAGTGACATGGAAAAGAGACAGATATATTTTGACAAGAGATTGTGTCAATCTTTTAGTGAGACCCTATCTTCCCTCTGGAATGTACACTGCCTCTCTCTGTCAGAAAAGAATACACCCACCCATATTTGGCTATGTCCAAATACTTCAACTTTAAAACATTTTGTATGTCTATTTTTTACAGGAAAGGACAGATTGTGAGGCATTTATTAAACTGGGACATTTTAAATATTGCTTTTTATACTTCTTAATGAGATCATACACATATTCTGTTTGATACATTTGCATTATTAAAGCAAACAACTAAGGCCAACCACTAAGAAGTCTTTATTAGCATAGCAGGCCGCTGGAACAATCACTTCTAGCATGTTAAAGCCAAAGATGACAGGAGAGGGGGTGGGGTGACTGGAGGCATGTAGGCTTATGGAAAATGTCTCAATCATCCCCCCTAAGGGCTTATTAATTCATAGTAATTACATAAATGACTGACCTATAAAGGCGTCAAATTTAACTTGCAAATGTGTCTTTTTTGCAATGCAACATTATTTTGGTACCCTTTCGGTTTTCAAAAGACTAAAATGTAAAATATACATAAATAACAAGCAATTAAAGCAAACAAAACATTTGTTCCAGATAAAATAGACAAAGTCTCCAGAGAAAATGTAAGGGATCCCCAAAGTTATTTTGGTTCATCTTCAGATGAAAATGAATGTGTCTACGAAACGTCATTGCAATCTATTCAATAGTTACAAAGACATTTTACCAGAACACAATCATAAGCGCATTGGTAGAAAGGGCTCGGGATTGTTTCGAAATATGTTCCGAGTACCTCTGAAGTGATACTTGTTTACTAGTTGTTTGGCCAACTGGCTACCAACCAATCAGATAACAGCAGTGTGAAGTGGAACGGGCAAGTAGGGGAGGTAACCATAGAAACAAAAGTAACTAGCTGTAGCTACTTCACGGTGAACAAATTGTTAACATGTGAAGGCAGCTTTGCGCCCACCCTGTGGTTCCCCCCAAGGTTAACACTGTTATCTCTGTCACTATTGGGCTGCTGTTTGCGCTGTGAGCGCCATGAGCTGCTAATATGGTTAGCTGCTAGCACTGACAAAATATGACATGACACACACAGACAATTGTTTGCCAATCCATGGCACAAATTTAGTGGTATTGCGCTGGAGAAATTAAAAGTTTGAACTGCTGGTGGCGCTAAATTAAAAGTCAGGGATAACTTCAGTAAGTAGGGTTTATCCTCTGGAATGAGCCAATGAATGGCTCTTCCAATTTATATGTCAATTCATCCAATTGTTGTTTAGATTTCTTAGTCTGGACCAACAGACAAAAATGAAAAATTCTCCCAAAGTTCAGGAAACAAAAATGCATCCATACAGTGATAAAAAAGAAATATTATGTAAACCAACAGATCCACACCCAAACGCTTATATTTTATAATACGTTGGACCACAATATCTGCATTTGTGCCCATGTGTTTGTGTATTTTCTGTACAAAGCCTGACACGGGACTGCATTATTCACTGGATGGAGATCAGATTGACCTCCAGATTGACCTGTTATTTCTTTAGATCTAACACATTCTCTGGGGCCACCCACATACACAAATACACTTAACTCATTGGTTTGACACAGAGACACAAATGTACTACACTCATGCAATGTTTGTTGTCATGTATAAATGTTTGTGTGTGTGGGGGGGTTTGCCAAGGTTGTTAATAGTGAGCTGATATAGAAGCTCTGTGGTATCAGCAGATCAATATTGTTATTCAAACAAGCCATGGAGGAGACTAGAGAGCACTCTCTCCATCCTTTTATATCTCGTTTAAGCTCTCCATCTTACTCTCCCTCATTATTCTTCAATTTTCTCCCCCCTTGTTCTCTGTCTTAATGTTCTCCCATTATCTCCATGCATCTTCCTATCTTGCTTCCTCCTACAGCTTTATCCTCTTCCACATGTCTTCCTCCCACTTTCTGTCCAACCCAGTCTAACGGCATTTCGTGTTATAGTCACGACATTGAAACTATTGATTCGTGTTCACCAACACGATCTTCCCCTTTTTTTCGTGTCACACAGAACGATTTTAAGAGCAATGTATTTCTATTGGTAGTGTGTTTCGTGCCTGCAACACATCTTTTTGTCCGGTCGGGTCTTGGTAGACGGAAGCTGTGGGGTTCATGAAAACATCTCCTTACTCAATATCAAGCCACGATTATTGTTTTTATTTTAAAATCGTATAATGTCGGACTTTTTTTTGCCATCCGTGAGGAAAATAAATGGGGCTCAGAGCCTCAGAATACTGAAATCTGTATTTTTGTAATCTTTTTTTCCTTCTAATTTGTTATTCTTTTCTAAATAACACACTGTTATTTACTCAACAATAACACACAATTATCCTTGTTTTTATTTATTTGTTTAATTCTATAATCTCTGGCTTTTTTGCCGTCCGTCAGGAAGTGAATTTCAAAATAAAGTAACAGGAAACAGACGTAGGCCTATAAGGGACATTTCGAGCATCATTGCGATACACACCCACTGAACTGATTACCCGAGATCCTCAGCTATGTTTTAAGCTCGGTGATTGGATGTTTTAGCCGCAATGCACGTTGGGATATGGTGTTAATGCGATATGAAATCCGAAAAACATTTAGGAGTTTAGGATGGCCGAAGACACTACACTACCCATAATCCTCAGCTATCGTTTGGGACTACAGTCCCTTTGCCTGACAAACCCCATGATTAATCTTCAAGCTCTGGGATTGGATGTTGGAGTGGCAGTGCGCCAAGGTTACGCCGAGTGTCAAACAGCACTTTGAAATGGAACGAAACCACGGCAGACTATCCAAAACTGGACTCGAACAGGAGTTCCCCCCCCCCCCTAAGAACTACACATGCTGGCTATTGTGTTTCGCAAAATGTTCTATGGGACGTCTCTACTGGGAACGTTTTTGTTTTTCCCACAATTAGAAGTTGCCAGTATTAAACTTAAAACATATAATTAATAAATGGGTGAAAATTGCTTGTGTCCATAATGGGCAGCATTAATATATACCCACATGACAGCTCATTGTTACTTTGTAATTTTACTCCACTACAATTCAGAGGTTAACCTGGTATTTTTACTCCACTACATTTATTTTAGTTACTTTGCAGATTTGGATTAATGATGTGAAATATAAACAACCTTGTCTTCAAGTTAGACAACTAATGTCTGGGTTAGTGTTCATGACTTCATGTTTATGTCATCTTAATGTTTAATCTTAATGCACATGCATTTTCCGTGCTTTCCAATAGTTTAAAATAGTTGTATTCCACTGTTAAATAACCTGTTCAATACAAACATGTCACTTGTAAAAAATAAATAACATTTCTGTGAACTGATATATGTTTAGTGAGCTTATTAGAGGATGTTCCTTGAAAGATTGAAAAATGTCAATGAAGATGTCAGACTTAGTATAATTGTTAATAATTACATACAATACATGGAATTTGTGTGTGTGTGTGTGTTCCAAGTGAATCTGCGGCCCCCTGGTGGCCAGTACATAAATTATGTGGCCCCCACCACTATCCAAGTTGCCCATCCCTGGCCTATTGCATTATGGTCCTTGTGTTGCAGAGAGTAGAGAGAAGTTGCAGAATACAGAGTGCTGTGATGTGACCGGAGCTGATAGGGATCCATTAGTGGGAACGTCATGGAGGCTGGACGAGTCGCCCACAGACACACAGCAGTCAGCGCTGGTCATCGTCATACATGACAAAATAAACAACGCAGACAGGACTTTGACAGGAGTCATCACTCAAGAGAGAAAAAAAGAACTGAGAAAGATGATGACAAGTTGGTAAGGGTTAAAAGTTCAACCCCCGTACACACAACGTGTTAATCGTTTAAAAGTTTCTACACGTGGAAAGGCATTTGATAGAATACACATTTTATTTTTAAGCCATGACGAATTAACATATTGATGTAAACACAGTGTTGTTCACAGAAGTGAAAAATTGTTTTCAGTCAGAGGAAGCGTATATAAAGAGTCTTGGAAAGAATAGAGGTCAGAGTAAAGTTCTTGTTGTTGGTTGTTCCTAGAGTCTCTAAATGTACAATGGGAGCCAGAGCCTTTTCTTATCAAGCTCCACTTTTGTGGAATCAGCTTCCAGTTTGTGTTTGGGCGGCAGACAGCCTATCCGTTTTTAAGAGTACGCTTAAGACCTTCCTTTTTGTTAAAGCTTATAGTTGATAAAATAATCTAATAAGAGTGCATTGACGTAGACACGTTGTGCCTCTTCACCTATACATTTTTAGTTCTTACTCTTTCACTTAAATCCTAAAAACTTAGATCTTATATTTAAAACTAAGGTTATTACTACTTCTCATTCTTCTAAATCTATTCTCTCTCTACTTCTCATACTCTCTACTTCTGTAATCTATTTATTCTATTTTCTCTTTATCCAAACCTTTCCCCTCTCTGACCTCTCGAGGTTCTATTAGAGGGTAATAGGTTGCAGAGAGGCCTATTCCGGCCCGGGAGTGTTTAGACCGTATTCACAGCGTACCTCCTTACCTTTCTCCCTGCGTCTGCCTCTCTACCTCTGTTTCTTACTTCTTACTTGCTACCCTTTTCCCTCAACCTATCCTAAGGGAGTGCATGTACGTAGATACGTTGTGCCTCTCCACCTCTGTTCCTTACTTCTTCTCAACCTATCCTAAGGGAGTGCATGTACGTAGACACGTTGTGCCTCTCCACCTCTGTTCCTTACTTCTTACTTGCTACCCCTTATCCCTCAACCTATCCTAAGGGAGTGCATGTACGTAGACACGTTAGTTTAGCTGCTATAGGCTTGGACTGTCGGGGGACACCTTACTTCTTCCTTCTGTCTGTCTGTACCTGTGTACTCTCATGTTCCGAATAACCCAGCTTCCCCAAAATTTCTTTTTTGTGTCTATATCTACGCCGGGATCCTGAGTCGAGGCTGATCCTGTTGCTGCGGTCCTGTGTCCTGGATCCTCTATCCTGAGTTCTGGATTTGAGTCCTGGATTTCGAGTCGTGGCTGAACCTGTCTCTGCGGTCCTGCCTGACTCTCATCATACTACTTCCCTGATGGCTCCCACAGGATTGTTGACATCCTCGTGGATTCATCTTCTTATTATAGACACATGCATTTCCAAACATTTGGTCTACCTACACTGTAAAATGTATTATCTCTTCGATTTACACACGGCATCTATTGCACGTCTGTCCGTCCTGGGAGAGGGATCCCTCCTCTGTTGCTCTCCCTGAGGTTTCTCCCATTTTCCCCTTTAAACTGTGGGTTTTTCTCTGGAGGTTTTTCCTTGTACGATGTGAGGGTCTAAGGACAGAGGGTGTCGTATTTTCATACTAATATTCTGTACAAACTATGAAGTCCACTTGGGCTATATAAATAAACATTGATTGATTGATTGATTGATTGATTTAAAAGAAGCAGGTGGGTCTTCTAGCTCCTGTATGTTATCTGAAATCGCCATACTAACTTTTTTTCTTCTTGTATTTTGTTCGTTTTGTTGTGTTTTCTTCTTGTTCTTCATTTGTTGTTTAAGGGCGGCTGGCAAACAGCTTTTAGGCGCATAACGCCCACTGGCAACCAAACAAAACATTGTGTCCCATATCCATTAGACCTATATGTATCTGTTGTTATCCCTCTATAAAGCCGTAATCGTTACACTTCTGCCATATCAGACCTAATTATTCTCGGAAGACTCTACACAACACACCCATTCAACCACAGAAGTATTAGTGAGGTTGGCCACCCAAGTGAACTTCCTGGCAATCAGTCGTCAATCAAGTTTATTTAAAAGATGTTTGATTGGGTTGTTGTATAAAAGGAAACGTTGAGAAAACTTTCCAATCTAACCAAAAAAAAGTTTAAGCTTTGAGTTCATCAACCATAAAAAAAAAAACATGATTTACTAATTGACCACCTAAATCAATAAAACCAAAATCATATGTGACTAATTTGAGGTTAATGAAGGGCGACTGTAGCTGTGAGGTTGTTTTTCAACCAGAAGGTTGTGGGTTCGATCCCAGCCCGTGCAGTCAACATGTCGATGTATCCTTGGGCAAAATACTTAACCCACACCACGCTCCTGGTGTGTGAATGTTAGCTTCCCTATGGCAAGTGGTACTGCTCTGCATGAATGAGGTGAGAATGGGTCAATGATGACTTGTAGTATGTAAAGTGCTTTGAGGGGTCGAAAAGACATGTCAATAGTCAATTTAACAGGAATGTCATTCTGACTGCGCAGACTTGTCAGGACAGGCCTGGGATTCCAGCTGCCCTGAGAAAAGTGTTTAGTAAGATACCAAATGGGCTTCATCGGGTAACTTTTTTCATATCAGAAAATTATTTGGAGAATTTTACCCCTAATGTTATGCTAGTAGGCTAACAACGTTTCAAAATTCATCATAATTAAACTATTTAAAATCAATACTGACAAATGTATCTAATAACCCTGAGTTATAAATAAAAGAACAACTTTATCTTATATAACTTTAAATGAGATTTTTTTGTTCAAAGTAAAAAGTAAACAAGGGCCATTAAACTAGCTGGCACAGGTTCAAATATTACTGTATTTTTTCATATTTTTCTTTTCATGTTATTGCCTAAAATATAACCCGTTTTCTAATCAAAAGTTTACCGAAATAATGAAGACCAAAAGTTTTACTTTTATCCCTTGTAACTTTGAAAGTAGAGAGGCAGGGCTGAGTTATATAAAGGAAATGATAACTTAACTGCAATGTAAATATCAATGTCAGCCATTTTATCCAAACTTTCAATTTCCAGGATCAAAGCAAATTCCTAGTTTCTGCTGTCCAGGCAAGTAACACAAAGACTCTCCATAAACCACAATGTGTGTCATACAGTTGTAAGAATCTGTTCTGACAGCTGGAGTTAACACAACCACTATTTTCCAATATGTGGCTCTTTTTACCTTTTGTTCCCCTCCTCCTGTCTCATCTCTATCTGTCCATCAGTGGTACTTGCTTTGAAAATGTGTTTCATAACCAACAGCATTAAGAGAAGATTTTGCTTATGCTGTATTTATGTTTTCCTAAGACGTTCTACCTAATCTGCCCCCGGAAAAGAACAAATAAGATACATAAAACCACACTGGACCCAAAAGGGACCCAATATTGGAAACAGATGTAGATCCCAAAACGGGGGGTTACGTATTGTAACCCTAGTTATATAAGCACAGGCGGAGCCCTCTACTGGACTCTATGGGTACTACCCTCAATCATGCTAGGCGAGCATTCACCTACTGAGATATCTATAAACGTAGCCGGCCCCTCGGGGCGGGCCTACCTGAATGCGCGCGCAAGCCCACCGTATATAAGGCGGCCACGCCTCCTGACTGTCATTCTACAGCCTCTTCAGCGAGCGGCATAGGACAGACAGGGCCCCAGGTAGAGGGCTCCGCCTGTGCTTATATAACTAGGGTTACAATACGTAACCCCCCGTTATATCTTACACAGGCTCCGCCCTCTACTGGACTCTATGGGTACAGTGGGTGGAGCCCTGATGGATAAACGCCCTGTCGTCCAACAACATCGACCCATAACACTGCCCCTGACCGGCTTTTGGTTAACAGCCACTGCAATGCAAGTTCTTCTCCTCCGGTTGTGACCGTGGAGAAGTCGGGGCCGCAGCTTACTTGGCTGGGTAGAGCACACTCAGACACGCTTACCTCGTGAAGAGTGTGCATGGAAAATAGTGAGGAGGGCTCTCCCCGCCCGCCCACAGGCAGGCGGGGAGAGTCCTCCAGCCCTGCATGGGGCTTACCGTGCACCATGTTTCCCGGGTCCCTAAGGAGCATAGGGAGAACGTAAGTGCACCATGTCCAACACACTCACACACGCTTACCTTGCGTAGTGTTGTCTTGAAAAGGGTACTCACAACAATTCCGCAACAACTTCATCTTCACCTGTTGCACTTGCCATTTCAACGTTAAAAACAATAAAACGGCATGGATTGCTTCGTCGCAATTATCTAGATCCTCTGTCTCGAGCCAGTTAACTACCGGGCCTTCGAGAGTACCCTGGAACCGAGCGAAACTCTGAAAGATTACGCCCATTGGCTAAAAATCAATATATGATTGGTTGATCAAACTGTCAGTCCAAACGTACGCTCTCATTCAGTGCAACGGCCAGGGCATTCTATCAAGGATATAGAATACCTTGGTTGAAGGATATTCTACCCAGAGACCCAGAACAAGATATGATTGGTTGCTTTCTTTTCTAACACAAAACCACTGAAATGCGTAGTGCATGGTCCGAGAAGGACAAACAAATCAACGTAACAATGTAATATTACAGATCAACAACACAGATACGATTCTCATTTATTCATTTTATATACATTTTATTTATATAATTAAATCGATTTTTTTGTTTGTTTTATCTGAGTGCTCCAGGGTATTCTCTGAATACCTTGAAGGCCCTGACGGTTCGCCACTGCTGGAATCCCAACCACTTCATCCTGTAACAGGCTGTGGTGGATCCTGCTCTTGCTGCCTGGATAGTCTGAATAACTTTGTCAGACAGTCCCTCCCGTCTCAGCCTGTCCCACTCAGGAGCCAAGCCTGGAGAGGTTGGCCCAGAGTGGGTAACGCCCCTATTGCACCTGCGGTGGAAAGGCGTAGAGCAGCTATCTTGGCCATGGCTCATGTGCAAACATGTCAACCCCCAATTGGTGGATTGTCCTGCCGAGCCAGGGAGAACCACATCTGGCAGGGGCCCGCCTCTTGACATGAGGCCGGCCCCCCTGTTCTCCAGTCCCGGAATGTGGGGAGCCTCTAGAGATAAAAACATTCTCTGAGGCCCACAACCACAGGTTCTCCGCTGCGCTAAACAAGGCGGCGGAGCTGACTCCATCCTGACTGTTGATGTAAGCCACTGTGGTGCGGTTGACGCTCCTCACCAGCACATGTTTGCCCTGTAATAAGGGTGTGCAGTGCTGTAGGAGCAGTACTACTGCCCGTAGCTCTAGAAGGTTAATGTGCCGAGTTTCTGTCAGAGGCCAGCCACCACCTATAGCTCTCTCTAGGCAGGTCCCCCCCCATCCTGTCACGGGGGTATCTTGAACACCGTGACGTAGGCGGTCACCTGCCCCAGTGGAGTTCCCTCCGCAGATGCTTTGGGGACCCCCAGTATCGGAGGTTGCCCTCCACTGAGCGGGGGGGGGGTGGTCACCAGACGCCGTTTGTGCCTTTTGGGATCTAAACGAAAGCCGGCAAAACACCTCTGCAGGCGACGCATATGCAGTAACCCCAGCGGTACCACGAGGTGAGCAGCTGCCATGAGACCCAGAGTCTGCATGATGGTCAAAGCTGTCACCGTTGCCCCCTGTCACAGTCTGCAAACTGCCTGAAGCAGGGGTGCCTGTCTGCTCTCTGACAGGGTGGCACGTAGTCCAGTGGCGCCTCCAGAAATGTTTCATAGGGGTGGCCAAATGGGGCCACTGAAAATCTTGGGGTGGCCCACCAAAACCAATAATTTAATTGTTGTAAAAGTATAGACTAGATGAAAACAATGGCAAAGAGAATCACCTACTGATATACTTTGGTTTCTTATTTTACATTTTCTGATACTATTCATCTGAAGTGAATATAATACGGATAGTTAACATTTTACTTCAAACAACATTTAAAAGAACCTTGTTTTGTGTTATGCATACATGTGTTAGGTGATTTATTGTTTTGTTTTTTATATATGCTAGTTGTTCTTTCCTTTTAAAAAGACAAATACAGCTTAATTTAAATAAGTTATTTTATTGTAAGGCACAAAATGTTCCTCTCCCTCATCTTTCTCCTCCTCCTCCTCCTCCTCCTCACTAGCCCTATGCTGCTGCTCCCCTGCCAGCTCTGTCTCTCCTTTACTCATCTTCTTCTTAAAATAAGAAGAGATGTCTGTTGACTTTCTCTTCATTTTCTGCAAATTGACATTACACACAGGAGTGATTAATAGTAGCCTACGCATTAGACCAGCCCAACATACCGACATCAGCTAACGTTAGCTATGGCTGGCTGTGTATTTGTTGTTAAATATCAGATAAACTACTACGCATATGTGAATGGCGAGGCGGTGTGTGTGGTGGGGGGGCCAACAAATATATCAGGGTGGCCATGGCCCCCCCTGGCCCCCCCCTGCTGGCGCCACTGACGTAGTCTGCCTGCATAGAGCAAAATCCCCAGATACCCCACCTGCTGGTGAGGTATGGGACTGCTCTTCTTCCAATTGACCGCAATCCACTTGGATCAATTGGGCTGTGTTTGCCCCTTCCCTGGACCTGGCCATGACTATGAGGTCGAATTATAAAACCCTCATGCCATGGTCGCGAAGCGGCTGAAGCACTGTGGCCACACATTTGCTGAACGTGCGTGGGGATAGGGAGTAGCCAAACGGTAGTCTGTTGTACTCGTAGGATACCCCTGGAAGGCAAAACGCAAATACTTTCTGGGCTTTGGAACAATTTTCGACATGAAAGTAAGCGTCCTTCAGGTCGATGGTTGTGAACCAATCGCCCGGCTGCCCTAGTTCCAGTAATTGGTTTACATATGGAACTTTTTGCAGGCAATGTGCTGATTCAGGCTGCGAAGATCCAGAATGGGTCTGAATTCTCCTGTCTTCTTGGGAACCAGGAAGTACATGGAGTAAAGCCCCTTTTCTCTCTTGCAACAGGGCCTGAATCTCTCTTGAAAGGAAACCTATCTCCTCCTGGGATGATAGATTTGCCTCTCTTAAACTCTGAAGGAGGGACGCTGCAAAACTGGAGTGAGTACCCCAGTTTCAGTGTCCTGTCCATCCATTTCTGTCAGTACACAGCTAAGCTTCCATTCCCCATAAGACTGTGTTAGGGGACCTGCAAGCAGCTGTGGAGTCGCAGCTAAGAAGCTGTAGCACTCTCTGGCGGCCCACTCCACCGCCAAACCTCCCATAAAAGGAAGATTGGCTCATGGGGGGCTGACACAGAAAGGGCAGATTTTCTACAGAGGTCCTTGAACGCACCGTGGCACGCCCTCGGGGGGCCGCACACCCCGTCATAACGGTGAAATGTATCAATTGGAGCTAGTACACTAGGCGAGGTGTGTTTTCTGCAACACGCCGGCCATAACGTCCCTGCACCCGCATAGCGCTTTGACAGCACTTCCTGCGGTTAATCACACTCACATACGCGTGCCCACTGGCTGCCTCCTTTACTGGAGTTACAACTGGGGTGGCAAGTGGGGAATTGTGTCTCATAATGGGTGCCCAATTAA
Source organism: Dissostichus eleginoides (assembly GCA_031216635.1). NCBI lineage: Eukaryota > Metazoa > Chordata > Actinopteri > Perciformes > Nototheniidae > Dissostichus > Dissostichus eleginoides. The sequence continues at coordinate 29,075,452 of CM062271.1, forward strand.
CATCGTATGAAACGGATCTTGCCGATTTCAACGAGACATTATGGGGAAATGTGGAATTGTGGAGAGAGATGTGTCTTACTCTGGGATGAATGCAATCGTTTTTATTGAATGCATTTTTTACACACACATCACTCTAGAACTAGGGTTACAATACGTAACCCACCGTTCTTGCAACAGGGCCTGAATTTCTGTTGAAAGGAAACCTATCTCCTCCTAGGATGATAGATTTGCCTCTCTTATGCCCCTGAATGGAGGGACGCTGCAAAACTGGAGTGAGTAACCCAGTCTCAGTGTCCTGTCCATCCACTCTGTCAGTACACAGCTGAGCTTCCATTCCCCATAAAACTGTGTTTAGGGGGAATGGAAGGTGGGCGAAGGTGGGCGAAGGTGGGCGAAGGTGGGCGAAGGTGGGCACGCGCCCACCTGCTGCATCCTTTACTGGAGTTACAGCGGGGCGGCGAGTGTGGGACAGTGTTCTGTCCTCTGAGGATGAGCAAGAAGCAGCATACACCAAGCTGCGACTACTCCTCATCCACGTGACCAAGGAAATTGAGCCAAAGAGCCCTTCCGTAGACACGGGGGCTCCCAGGAGATCATCACGTTCTTTTTGGAAAGTGCCATGCGGCGTGATCCCCCAGGGACATCACACGGCAAGCAGCGGCGGTCACACCGTAGACCAAGCTATTCATTTGGCCGATGCTGCGGCCAAATAATCGCTCTGATCCGGTGAGGTGGGGGCATCTTGCGGAAGAGCAATGAGCGAGACGCCCAACACACCCGTGTTTATTTGCAGCCGCCCTGTCACGCGTCAGCGGGGCAGAGGATCTCTGCCCAGCCTGCTGCCTGCTGGGAGCAGATGGGCTGCCACGCTCCGCCGCCATGGTCATCCCCAGGGGGAAGTACAGACCTGGGCGGTGGACTTCCATGGACGCCGGACCCGGAAGTGCCCGACAACGAGAAGTCCTCATCATACTCCTCCCCGGCAAACGGAGCCATCCACCCCGCTGGAATGGGCGAACGTGAATGGCACCGCCTCGGCCATATCCTGGTCCCCCAAACACTCGAAGCAGAGGTGGTGGGGATCGGCGCCCGCTATTAAGCCAGGGCACGAAGGACAGGCCTGGGTCTCTAGAAGTGGCGACTCCATGAAGGTATGAGAACTCTTTCTTCTTCTTTCAAACGTTTTACTTTCTCTACTTCAGTTGTTGCTCGCTCGCTGAAGAGAAAAGGATGACAGTCAGGAGGCGTGGCCGCCTTATATACGGTGGGCTTGCGCGCGCATTCAGGTAGGCCCGCCCCGAGGGGCTGGCTACGTTTATAGATATCTCAGTAGGTGAATGCTTGCATAGCATGATTGAGGGTTGTACCCATAGAGTCCAGTAGAGGGCGGAGCCTGTGTAAGATATAACTAATTTACACACAGACATGGCAATTTATTAAAGCATAACATAATGATTAATAAATGTAGTGTTGTATTGGTTTGAATATTTAGATTTCTTGTAGCGAATAAGAAGGCATTGGTCTTGACATTTTTATAAATTAAACATGTTTTTTAGAGTGTTGTGTTGTTTTTTTTTTTAAAAGGTTGTTTTGATAGGTGCGGATTGTCCGTAAAGCACGCAATGCATGGTGGATCATTAATACTTCATGTGCTGTTAACTGTATGAGAAAGTATTGTGAAACAATGTCAGACAAATTAAAGTGCCATCATTGATATAATTTACTCATACGTGGGTAAAAAGTTGTATTTTGTATTATAATGCAAACTTATATCAGCTGTATGCTTGTTTTAAAGTGTTAGCCAGTGGCTATCGCATTGCTAGCCATAGGGTCAGAAACTACAGCATGCCTTCTGGCCAGAGGCTTATACTCTAAGCATGACTCAGGAAACCCACTCAATGAAACACTGCAATAAACCCTGTAAGCGTTACTGACATTGTAAAACTCAGCGTGTTGTGATGCGTATAAGTATGAAAAGAGCCATATGCCAGGTCATAACCACACTTCACAACGGCAGAGAAAACATTTGAGGTAGGTGTCTTTTGGGAAACACATACCCTATTTTCCGGACTACAAGTCGCACCTGAGTATAAGTCGCTCTTGTAAAAAAACGTGTCGTTAAGACAAAAAAAAAACATATATAAGTCGCTTCGGTGTATAAGTCGCATTTATCCACTGAAGTCTTCATCCTCTGTGTCGCTGTGAAGGTCTCACTATCACCGAGCTAGCTATCCATCCAGTTAAACACTTTCAAAGAAACTCCGGGACAGATGTCAGCTTTACTGAAGTTTAATGAATTGGTGAAACTGTAAACACAATACAGACATCCCAGCTAGCGGGGAAAGTTCTCACAACTTTGGCTAACATTACCTACAGGTTCTAATAATGTTTTAAAGAAACGTTTTAATCTGATGTTCAAAGAACCTTTTTAGGATGTTTATTATTTCAAATAATGTTCCTATAAGGTTTAGGTTAACTAAGACATAACGTTTTAACTGCAACATTCGGAGGATGTTTTGAGGATGTTATTGAGGCCTGAGATGACAGAAAGTTTTTTTATAAAACGTTCCTTTAATGTGATATGTGGAACGTTTTGCCTGCAACATTCTAAGGATGTGTTTTGGACGTTGTTGAGGTAACACATTAAAGATGTTCTTTATAAAACGTTCCCTCAATGTTACATGATAACAAATTAAGAACATTCTCCAAGAAACATTCTGAAAATGTTTTCAGGATGTTATTCTTTTTTTATAAAACGTTCCTGTGATGGCAAATATTAACACGGTCATGATCGATTGAAATGTTTGGTGATAACCTTCTTAAAATGTTTTTGATAACCTTCTTAAGATGTTTTTGATAACCTTCTTAAGATGTGTGTGATGACCTTCTTAAGATGTTTTTGATAACATTGTTAGAACATTATGCCCTACTGTTCTTAAAACGTTTTCAGCGGGATGTTTTATTTTGGTTCCCAGAATGTTCTTCTGAAAGGTAGGATAACTTTCTCTAAAAACATTCTTAACATTTTTGGTGATAACTTTCTTAAGATGTATGAGCGCATTGAGACAATGAATAGGACGTATAAAAACGAATTTGCATGCCAATATTCACTCACATGCACTTATAATCACACTAAGGTATGTAGGCCCACAGTATTCATAATATCATATGTGTAAAGTCTTGTATGTAGGTTCTAACTGTTAGATAAGCTATCTGGCCGTGTGTGGTTTGTGAGGGCTGCGTATAAACAGTGTCCGCTGTTTATGCATATTGGATAAAAATCGTTATTGCATCCTTTAGATTTGAGACCGACAGACATATAGAAGAACGGACCGACTGTCACTGCCCGTCCCTGAAACCCCTGTTAGTGTTTGTAAATGTTTGTTTCTACTGTGTGTCTCTCTCTCTGCCTGCTGGTCTGCTCGACACGGCTGGGAGCAATCTCCAATCAACGACACCTGCAACCTGCTCATCAGCCACACTATGAAAGCCTGCACTCATTCCCTGCCGGATTGTTGCCGTGAACGGTTTGTTGCGTGCCGCTCTAGCTTTTTACCAGCATATTCTTTGACAACTTTGCCTGCTTTTGCCTCACACTCATTTTATGTCTCTCCCAGGAGGAATCCAAGGCCTTCCACACTCCCAAGACCAGCCAGGCCTCTCTACCCACCCTGGAACAACTGTTTCCCACTGCCGCCACAACCAACCTCCACTCCCAGCTCCCCTTTTCTAATAAACAAATGTTACTTTCACCAGCTGATTCCGAGTCTGATTCTGGTTCCCCTCCAGTACATGTGACACCGATAGTGACTTGTGACACCGCTGCTGGTCGCATTTTTAAAAAAAAAAGAAAAGACTTCTGATAAATCGGAACGATAGAGCACGTTATCCTACTCTAAAATAATAACATTCTGGCAACATGAAACTGAAAACGTTTTAAGAATAGTAGGGCATAATGTTCTAACAATGTTATCAAAAACATCTAAAAAAGGTTATTACCAAACATTTTAAGAATGTTTTTAGAGAACGTTATCCTACCTTTCAGAAGAACATTCTGGGAACCAAAATAAAACGTCCCGCTGAAAACGTTTTAAGAACAGTAGGGCATAATGTTCTAACAATGTTATTAAAAACATCTTAAGAAGGTTATCAAAAACATCTTAAGAAGGTTATCACCAAACATTTTAAGAATGTTTTTAGAGAATGTTATCCTACCTTTCAGAAGAACATTCTGTGAACCAAAATAAAACGTCCAGCTTTAACGTTTTAAGAATAGTAGGGCATAATGTTCGAACAATGTTATCAAAAACATTTGAAGAAGGTCATCACAAAATATTTTAAGAATGTTTTTAGAGAACGTTATCCTACCTTTCAGAAGAACATTCTGGGAACCAAAAGAAAACTTCCGCTGAAAACATTCCTACAACAGTGAATGGTAACATTCTCATAATGTTTTTAGAACCAGAAATGTCTAGCTGGGATGGCACACTGTTATTAACCGCCCGACTGACGAGCTGAATAAACAAAATAATCCACACAGTGAACTACGCTACATAATACTTATACGCTAATTAACCTAGCCGCTAATTAGCTTAGCCACTCGGAATTCTCACTGTATTTATACAGTCGCTGTTAAACACTTCCGCCAACTCCGGTGTCGATCAGACTCACCATCAGACTCAGCTCCGATTAGACCTTTCTCAATCCCGACAGGATGGTGTCGGTCGTCACTGAAGCCAATGCTGTGTCGATCCATCCCACAACATCCTGGAAAGTTACGTGACGCATCCTCCCGGTTGCCGTGACTTTTTTCTTCTTCGGTGGTACAGCAGTTTTCAGTTGTCACGATTGTATACAGTGCCATCTATTGGCCGGAGTTGAACGCAGTCAGACAAAATTCAATATATAAATCGCTTCGGAGTATAAATCGCAGGACCAGCCGGAAAGGTAAAAAAAACGCGACTTATAGTCCGGAAAATACGGTAACCAAATGATTTCTCATCTTCACGGTAGTGTGATGTGAATGGCATCTCAACTTTAAGCTGTGATGGTTGTGATAATGTGGGTTCACTGTTAATTACAAAAGCTGATGAAACACAGTCTGTTAACCTTTTGACCATAGCAAGAAAATGGTAAGAATGTTACTTTTTCCAGCAACTGCATTTGCAGATAAATAATAAATAATATTTAATTTAACTATTTTACAGTAAAGAAAATAAATAGTTAAAGTCACATTTCTATTTCTAAAACACTTTATAAATTACTGTTATATTTAGTAAATTTTACTGCTAAACCCTTACTTGTAGTTAGTAACATTTAGTGCAAAAAGGTTTTAGTCACATTTACTGCTCATACTTTTTGTTATAGTTAGTCACATATACTGCTAAAACACTTCTTAGTTGCATTTAGGGTAAATCACTGAGTTATAGTAAGCAGTATTTGTGCTAAAGTATTTAGCACAAAGTCCACTTTCATCAATTATTTAATTTTTATTATGATGTAGTATCAGTCATTCATTTACTATACATTTTTTTTTGTTACAGAATATGTTTTTATCATTCCTCAGATAAGAAGACAAGCACCAAGGAGATTGGAAACAAATCAATCAACAACACAAGTTAAAACTACCTGAACCAAGGAGGTTGTGTTTTTCGGTTTAGTTTGTTGGTTTGTGTGTTAGTCAGCAGAGTAACGGAAAACCACTGGTGTGATTTCATGATACTTGTTAAGAGGGGGTATCATTGGTCCTGAAAGAACCCATAACATCTCAGAGTGAATCCAAATCATTGGGGCCCATATACACACATTATTTTTGAATATTGGGAACACCATTGGCGAAGATCTGTGCATTCCAATTACCCTTCGAGTTCTAAATGCAAATGCACGCACAAAGCTAGGCTCATCTTCATGTTTTATTCATAACTTTCCCCTCCATGTCCACCTTAACTCAACAAACATCAGCTTTTACTCCATGAATGTATAAATATGACCAGAACCCATTGTCTTGTTTTAACCGAAGACGTCAGAATTGTGTGTATTACATGGCAGCAGTTGTTGCATGCCAAAGGCCTGGCATGTTGTGGCTAACAGGCCATGCATGAGCGACTGAGCTGTTGTGTTGTGGCTTTTCGAGCCGGGCTTTAAAGCAGGCTCTTTAAGCTTAGGGTGGCCTGAATAAATTGAGCTGTATATAGAGTCCCCCTCTCCCTCCCTGTCTTAGGCTGAATTTCTCTCCAGGTATGTTTTTAGTCAAGTAACACATAGGGATGAAAGTAAATAGAATCAGAATCAGTTTTATTACCAAGTAGGTTTACACATATGAGGAATTTGCTTTAGTATTTGTGATGCATACATAGACACAACAACACATATATATTGACCACTATGACCTATACCGTTCCAACAACAGGTGCATGTTGAAAAAGCAATAAATGTGGCAATCATTTTGGGTGCATTATTAACTTGACTGAAACTGATTCAAATATAAATTCCTTGACTTGAAGTCCACTTTCTGGAGCATTTATTTTGATACTGGTAACTACTGGTTCCAAGGTTAACAACAAAAAATAAATATCAGCTTAGTCTGTCCAGGTATACTGAGCTGATTCTACTTAAAGGGGACGTATTATGACGGTTTTCAGGTTCATATTTGTATGTAGTGTCTCTACTGTGACATGTCTCCATGCTTTAATGTTCAAAAAGTTCTTTATTTTTCTCATACTGTCTGTGCTGCAGCACCTCTTTTCACCCTCTGTCTGAAACCAGAGCCCAGTCTGCTCTGATTGGTGAGCTGGAAAGCTCTGATGTGATTGGTCAGCTACTTAGAGATGTCCTGTCTCTAAGCCTATAATGCACAATGTGTTGGAGTGCTAGCCAATAGAAGCACAAGTGTTACAGAGTGATGTCATTATGTTATGGAAGTAAACACATTTTAGTCCAATGGAGGCATTTCAGGCAGGGAGTGGGGGGATGTGTGGGAGAGAAACTCCCTCTTGAGGGAACACAGGGATTTTAGCCTTTGCAGTCCATTTACATGCACAAAAAATGATTTAACACTCTACAGGAAAGGAAAAGCACAATAAGGCCTCTTTAAGTTTTTTCCCACTGACACAAATTGGGTGTTGAGTCTTCCAAAAAAAAGGTTTGAAAGATCTGATATGATTGGTGCCACCTCATGCTTATCTCTAGACCAATTACAAAAACAAAAAACTCATAACAATAGTGGTTGGAACAAGAATTCATTCATTCAAGCAATACATTCATTTGTATGGAGACCTAGCTAATGACACACAGTCTCAGATGCTCCTATGTCTCAAAACTGTGTAAACGTCCTGTTTGTGCTTTGTTACGATGTGTGGCCGTCTCCTCGTTGATAGCCGACAGAGATCAACGACACCGCTGTGACTGCGCCTCAAAGAGACCTTGATATGATGCATGGGCCTCCCACTGTGTGTATGCATGCCTGCTACGCCTTCTGTATCAGTGTGTGAGTGTGGGTCTGTGCAGAGGCTAATTATAATGATGACAGGAAATATTTCATCATATCTTCACACTCAGTCATCTTTACCAAACAGCGGGGAGGAGGGGGGGAGGGGCGGAGTGGCGGCAGTTTGAAGGAGATGAAGGCAGAACCACACAGAGACGGACAGGGATGGGTGGAGGAAGATGGAGCGCAGGCGGAGGGATGAGATGAGGATGCTAATGCAACTCTATCACAACTGTGTCTGGAAGAATAATGAGCCAATTTATGACGTGCCACTCAGCCTACACCAACAATTACAGTACATTCATTATTTGTCAATTTTAAGTTTCCCTGAAAGATAATACCTTAATGGCTGACAAGCAGTTTGTTTAATTTAATATTATTTAGAATAGAAATTACAGATTTATTATTGTGCCAATCACACAAGTTTAAGATCACATTCCTACACCTAACCCTAACCCTGACTCATGTAAACAGTTTCTCAGACCTTCATATCTACAATATCATTCTTAAATAAATCATCAGAAACGTATTTCAGTCGTAACTTACTGGGTAAATAAAAGTAATGACTCTTTTGATAGCTTTTGAGACCATTTTTCATCATATCTACCCTAGAATTGTTCAGGGTTTTGTTAAATTAGTTGATGTCTATTACCTCTTAAATCATTATGATAACTTAATAGCTTAATTTGTATTGCTCCCAATTGTAAATCATCTATTTTCCTTCTTAAAATGTTATAATCTGCTAAAAACTACTTTAAGTTTTTAACTACTGTAAAGGAACAATCGCAAGTTAGTTTTTAAAGAGGAAATATTATACACATTTTCAGGTTCATATTTGTTCATATTTCTCAGGAAGGAAAACTCCAAGTCAAAAGTAATACAACACTATTCAATTACTAGTTTTTTTGTGCAATTGGGTTGATGACTTTATAAGTCGATACACAAAAAGCCTGTTAGTATCATAATGTAGCCCAATATAAAGCATTGCAGTCTTTACCTAGTCTCTGCTCAGCTGTTGATAAGCCCACACCGTATTAATGAAAGTCCTACCATCCAATCTCAGACCTATCTCTAATCTAGGAACACATCACAAACTTTGAGAATTTAGAAACAAGCAGCAGAGAGGAGCTCACTCCACAGGAGGGCTGCTCCTTCTCAATGTGAGCAGCAATTGGCAAAGACCTCAGTATTGATCTCCACCACATTGAGAGGAGTCGTGGATGTGGAGGAGGTGTAGATTTCTAGGGAACACTAACGAAGAGGAGACCCTGAGGCAGCATGACCTGGAGGGGTTTATATCACTGATCCACCTGGACGCCCACGGAGGGATTTGTGTTGATCTGCTTGCAGTTTGTGAAAGTTCAACCTAAGCTCTGATAATAAGTCATAATAAACCAAAAGTGCCAAAATACAGACACCCTTAAGGACAAAAATTTCCCCATTGAAACCCATTGAAACCACCATTTTTGATTACTGACTAAATTGTAGCCTTAATATTTTCCACCAGGTTTGAGCTGTTCTCTAATGTTACCCTTATGTCGTGTTGAGGTCCTGCTCACTCATGGTACTTTTCTTAATAATGACTGTCCTGCTGCACAGAGTCCTGCGTATTACACCAATATAATAAACATATACATTGACATACAATATTTTGCAATGTAACTCAAAATGACCGCGGCACTGATCAAGTTTTTCTGTAACTATTCAAGTCTGCTAGCGTTTTCTATACCGAGTTCCCTTTAGTGTTTACTTCCTGTCTGTCTTCCTCTGCTGTTCCCTTTAGTGTATACTTCCTGTCTGTTTTCCTCTGCTGTTCCCTTTAGTGTATACTTCCTGTCTGTCTTCCTCTGCTGTTCCCTTTAGTGTATACTTCCTGTCTGTCTTCCTCTGCTGTTCCCTTTAGTGTATACTTCCTGTCTGTCTTCCTCTGCTGTTCCCTTTAGTGTATACTTCCTGTCTGTCTTCCTCTGCTGTTCCCTTTAGTGTTTACTTCCTGTCTGTCTTCCTCTGCTGTTCCCTTTAGTGTATACTTCCTGTCTGTCTTCCTCTGCTGTTCCCTTTAGTGTATACTTCCTGTCTGTCTTCCTCTGCTGTTCCCTTTAGTGTTTACTTCCTGTCTGTCTTCCTCTGCTGTTCCCTTTAGTGTTTACTTCCTGTCTGTCTTCCTCTGCATGTGTCGTAATTACTGCAGACAGTTTACCAAGCCTGAACAACTTTTGTGATCTCTACAAATATAAAAGTGAATATTCACAAATATTTCACGGTGTTTTCCGATAGAAAATAAACGTATGTGATTTTTTGGCTTTAGCTGACGTTAAATTGTCCAGACTTCTTTTGGCTGACTGATATGACTGCACATACTCCTACATATGAAGCATCCGTAGCAGCGGTGGGGTATCGGAAAAAACAGATCACTTAATGTCCTAATTGAAAGAATCAGCTATTCAACTAAGCTGTGTAATAAAATAAATAAATGCCTTTTTAAATGTAACACTTTGTCTCTAGATTCCGTATGTTCACAGCATGACAACTAATCATGTGTGCTCACTGTGATGTATAGTGTTATTGGCAGGTGTGTGCTGTTTGTATGTATGTGTGTGACAGAGTGAGAAATCACAGAGAGTAGGGGGTAGAATGTGTAATATTTATGTCAGACTAATGTGCTTATCATTAATATTTGTTTGAGCTATTTTAAAATGGTTTCATCCCACTTATCCTGCTGGTATTAATCCTCCATCTTCATTTCACTGCAATTTATGGAGCTGTGCATAGCATTATGATAAATAATTGCTGAAGTAGTAACTGTTTTTCTTCTGAAGTTTGGTCTTAACTCCCATTCCACCAAAACAAAACTTGAAAAGTTAAGACCTCAAGAGTTATGGGTATTTTCATTCATTTTTTTCAATTATTTCCTTTTTTTATTCATTTATTGTGGTTGGATTTGAAACATGAAATGTCAGATTAATATAAAAATGCTAAGTTTCACTGCTTTCCATTCCCTGAATCGTTCATTAAGTAGCAGCCTGAAGGTAAATTAATTTCTTCTTTGAAGTCTATAAAATAACCAATAAAAAAACGTTTTTTATTACTGAACACAAGACAGAATATTATCTTTAATATGGAGTTGAAGGTGTAATATTTCCATTGGCATCTCTTCGGCAGATCAAACCACTATGCTTACAACTAACTACACATTATAGTGGTTTCTAAGATTGGATTATTTGTCTTTGGCGGAACAGAGACATCTATCTTCAAAATAATTGTTGTTGCCCATATTAGCTTCTCATCTGAGCCTCATCATGAGCTTTGAAAAACTATTTCATATGTTCAAAGACAACACAATCAAACCGCCGGTGCTGTTTCTTGTTAAACAGTGACTGCTGAGCAGAGAGCTGAATAATAATCTTCTCGAGAGGGTGAGCAGGAAATGTCTCATATGGGTCACAGAAAGCACAAAAAGTTTTTAGTATTTCTTGTTAGGGTCAATCATGCAGAAATTGAAATTCAATCTTATATATTGATGTGATTCGTCTGGATTACATGGTGTATTGATCGGAAAACATGACAGGGGTTTTGTCAAGATGTAACACACACACACACACACACACACACGCACACACTCACAAACAGAATTCTATCCTACAGATCGGAGTAATTTTAACTCTCATGAAGAAACCGACAATGGGTCAAAATAGTGGCACAGTGCAGTTTTACTGCATTGCGCACATTTTTCGTAGATTACTTTTATATGCTAACAGTAGTTGTAGTAGAAATAGTTGTAGTAGAAGTAGTAGAAGTAGTAGTACATACAATATGACAGGGTGCTATAAACTCGATGACGTAGGGACAGTATTAGTTGGTGAACTAGTGCTGCTATCGAGCTAATGGCTAACAAGCTAATAAGCCACATGCTAGGCACAATTACATTCCCCTGGTACTTCCGTCTCAGGAGGAGGGCTGAACTCATTTCATTATTAATTAAACTTCCAATTATTCTTTTTGTTTAATCGATTAATTGTAAAAATGGGAGAATTTCTTCTTTTTTTTTAGATGTCCCAGTTTCTCAAAGTCCAAGATTCCTGATGGTATTGTCCAGTCCCATACGCAAATATATTCACTGATAGAAACCAGAGAACATCTATAATGGAAAAATTGACCTTTATGCTTGGCCAGCACATTTCAATAGAGTGAATAGGCAACATTTTTGAGTGTGGTATCCAGTGAATGTTTATGTCATAATTCACCAATAAGTCCTATACTAAAATGAACTCTTGAAAAACGTTGTTGTCTTTTTAATTGCTGGTGTGACAAGGCCTTTATTGTCTCTTTCATACCGTTACTTTAGCATCCTTATTTTGTTTTATTTTGTTCCAAAAAGATTTGGTTGCAGTTAACAATCCCTTTGTGTCTGTGAGTTTGAGCAGGCGGGCAGGAGGCAGTGTCAGGGTCAGCAGCCACACTCGTCTATCTCCACAGCTTGTCAAGCATGCTGCTGGATACATGGTAGACATTTCACAGGTGAATACACATTCAAACACACGCTCAGGGAGGTTCCAGGGGAATGTCAAGGGGCGAGACGGAAAAGGAAACGGGTGAAAAACCTCAGCCCTCGTGAGAAAAAAACTAAACAAGCGCTATCTCCTTCCCTCTCTTTCTCTCTGTCGGTAATCGACGGCCCATTGAGTCGAGAATCTCCAGGCCGTTACTCACCCCTTCTGCATGGCTGCCTACCAATTGGAATACCATTACAGTGAAATCCCACACACAGAAACACACAGGTACACGGTGATATGAGCCCGGCATGACACACACTTCTGCAGTCTACGTGTGCACTCCGACACACTGTACCAGACGGAGAGAGCTCATCATTTTCCATTCGCTCCCTCTGTTAGTGTCAACAGTCAGGCGACAGCCATCATTTATTCTACCTCTCGTGTTTAATGTCGGCAGCAACCTTTTTTTCATCTTCTTCTATCCCCTCGGACAAGAAGGCACACGAGATGGGGTTGCCGTGATTTGTTTCACCCGCCAGAGTCGCTTTGATATGCGACGCACTCTGACCCCCTTGCCCCGCGATGAAGCGCGCTTGATTTGCGACCCGCTCCGTCTCGCCGCTGTCTTGCCATTTGATTTGCGGACCTCTGGGCCCCGCTCAGCGCCGGGTTGAGAGGGGTCGCACATAAACATGTAGCGTCTCGGTTTTATTCCCTTGGTCAAAGATGATTTCTTCAGGGAATGAAATCAAACGTACCTTCAGAGAATTAATCGATCGCAGCCCTGCTTCCCGTTTATACGTTCCTATTTGCATATTGCATCCCAACAGCTGACATTTGGATGACAAACTAACATTGTTTGCCGTCGCACTCCAGTCCATGAATTAGATTTACTCTGCTTATAAAAGACAATGGCTGCTAAATGCCATATCTCTCTGTGACTGCGAGTGTGTACATACGCAGTCGTGTTATTGTCCACAACGGCGTCTTTCTGTCTCCCGAACGTCTCGGCGAGAAAATGAAAACGCCAATCTCTTTTTGTCATTTTCTTCTAATTTCCTCCCACCCCTTCCATCACTCTTCTCCGTCATTTCTCTTTTGGCAGTAAACATGCAGACTTCATCTGCAGTCAGCTAAATCTGCACTTATTTACCAAGCACACTTATTCACCGTGACCTTTGAAGAGAAAGCGAGGGATGATCTAATGAGAAGAACAGGGTGGCAGTTCATAGATGGAGGGAGAAGATGAAGGGGATGTTAGGATTTTAGTCTTGTGTGTGACCATGTGTATTATAAGTCATGTTTTTATCTTCTGACATTGAGCTGTCCCTTCCTATCTTACTCTGCCTTGGTTAGGGTTAGGGTTAGTAGAGTTTTAGAGTCTGGGATTCTAATCCAATACACCTATTGTCAGTTTGTTTAATATTCCTTGTGGTCGGCTATTTGTTGGTTGTGTTTGGGTACTGTGTGTTCATACATAACCCTGGCCTTATACATGACAAACAAATTAGTCATTTTGTACAATTTGAAGCTTCTATTAAGATTTTTTAATGAAGCTTTGAATGTCTATTGTAATTTATGATTGTGTTGGATTGGTACAGGACCGCTCCATTAATTCATGCTTTTTCAGTGCCTTTAGTGTTGGACCAATTGAGCAAACCATTTTTGACCGTATTAAATAAAAGTAGACTTTGAAAGTCAAATATGGGTTAAAGCAGAATATTTTGTTACATAACATGTGGTGAATTTGAAAACATTCCAATAAACCCATCTACCACATCTAGGGTGTCTACCAATCAGAGGGTAGATGGTTAGATCCCTAATCCCTGCAGTCAACACGTTCTTAGGCATGATACTTAACCCTTAGTTTCTCCTGTATGTCTACAGTGTTGAAATGTACTGTATGTAGTGGTTTTTGGTAGAAGTATCTGCTAAATAACAAGTAATATAATGTAATAGAGCAACATAACGGTCTAAAGAAGCACTGATGGGACCTATTTGTTCGAGTTCAAACCCCACAAATCTTTCAAAAAAAAGTACAGACTTCCTCTCAAAAGACCTAAAGAGAGATATCTGACTCCTGGTTTACCCAAAATCCTACTGACTGACAAGGTTTTTGTCCTACTGTTTTTATATGTGTCCTTGTATCTGACAAGCTAACATCATGGTGTGTCAATAAAGCTGACTGGCCGCTGGCTATTCTAAGCTGAACATCTATTAGGGTGACTGACAAATGTAAGGTTACCAATTGCTAAACTGACGGAGAGAGAAACCTACAGCTGTGAGGTCTATATGTCACTTCCTGAGTGACATGCTAATGCTTAAGTTGCTCACCAGCTGAAAGTGACTGGGAAGTAACTTTTTAGTAGTGTTTTCATTCTTATAGACATACAGTATTTCTCAGAAACTGTATGTTTATAAGTATAGCTAGAAAAGAAAGTTAATGTTACACGAATATAAGAACTGTGTCGCTGGGACTTTAAGAACGTTGGATTGTGTGACCATTATTCATTGTCGTTCTATTATTATAGGATTATTAATGTGTTACATTTTTTAACTTCAGTTTTCCATAATGCTTTGGAGGTAGTAAACAAGAAACATAATAACGGTAAGGCATCACTTCATTATAGGCCATGGGCTACAACTTGAGTCCAGTTTGGATATTAGCCTATATTGGTTTACAATTTTTGACAAATTGGCACCATTACAAATATGTTCAATGGGTTACTTACAGTTCCGGTTTGCAGTTAAGTCATATATTAACTACATAGTTAAATAGTGGAAGTTATAAAGAGCATTTTTTCACATTTGTGGATGGTTTGTAGGCCGATTTAGGGATGATTTGTCTAGAACATTTGGGATACTGATATCCTCCCAAGGAGTTAGTTAACTAAATATTTGCGTGCCTATATTTGTCAGAAATTCAACTATCTATACATTTACTTTACCCCAAAACCAATTCATCTTTCTCTGTCTTTTTAAAATAAAGTTAAAGTTTAAATTAAAGTAAAAATATGTTTTTGTGCCATTGAATGTAGAGATCACTACTAGAGAAATTAACACCATTTTTTCTAACAATATTCTGTCAGTATACGCAAAATTGTCCAAGGATGGTGTGAAACAAATTGTGAAACATGATCCATTACAAGCAAATTACAGGAAACATACAGTATTTGAGACTGTCTTGTCAGAAGGTAAGATCCCTAAGATGTGAAAGCGTCTATAAAAATATAGTTTATTAAATATATACTGTATAGTTACAAATAACGATAATATAACGATAAATCTTCTCGCCTACAAAGCCCTTAATGGGCAGGCGCCGTCTTACCTTAAAGAACTCATTATACCCTACTGTCCTACTAGGGCATTGCGTTCCAAGAATGCAGGGTTGTTGGTTGTTCCTAGAGTCTCTAAAAGTACAATGGGAGCCAGAGCCTTTTCTTATCAAGCTCCACATTTGTGGAATCAGCTTCCAGTTTGTGTTCGGGCGGCAGACACCCTATCCGTTTTTAAGAGTGCGCTTAAGACCTTCCTTTTTGATAAAGCTTATAGTTAGGGCTGATTAGATTCAGCCCCTAGTTTAGCTGCTATAGGCTTAGTTTGTCGGGGGACACTTTACTTTACTTCTTCCTTCTCTCTGTCTGTACCTGTGTACTCTCATGTTCCGAATAACCCAGCTTCCCCAAATTTCTTTTTGGTGTCTATCTACGCCGGGACCCTGAGTCGTGGCTGATCCTGTTGCTGTGGTCCTGAGTCCTGGATCGCGAGCCCTGGATCTTGAGTCGTGGCTGTGCCTTTTGCTGTGGTCCTGGATCATAAGTCCTGGATGGATATCCTCGTGGATTCATCTTCTTATTATAGACACATGCATTTCCAAACATTTGGAATACCTATGTTGTAAATGTATTATCTTCTCAATTTACACACGGCATCTATTGCACGTCTGTCCGTCCTGGGAGAGGGATCCCTCCTCTGTTGCTCTCCCTGAGGTTTCTCCCATTTTTCCCCCTTTAAACTGTGGGGTTTTTCCTTTTTCTGGAAGTTTTTCCTTGTACGATGTGAGGGTCTAAGGACAGAGGGTGTCGTATTGTCTACTGATATTCTGTACAAACTGTGAAGTCCACTGAGACAAATGTAACATTTGTGATATTGGGCTATATAAATAAACATTGATTGATTGATTGATAATAGCGGTTTCCCTCCATTTTAATCTAATTCCTATGCTATGGATATTTCACATATCCGAGATAAAGTATCATTTCCAGTTTGGCAATGCTCCAAAACTACATACTATGCACAGCTCAGTATTTTTTAATGCGTTTGTCATCAAGTCAAGACTCATCAGCTTATTGCCTTCAAGCTCCAGTCTAGTCAGGTCATCCGCCAATCAAGTCTCAAATAAACTCATTGTTAAGATGCAAGTAGACGCGACAGATTTGTCAGAGGAAATAATGGCAACTAGTTAATGGTAAACTTTGTTGGAAAACTGTATTTTTCCAATGTTTTATGACTTTATTTCAAGAATGTGTCTGTACTGTAGGAACATTAGCTTTTACAAGGTGAAGAAACACTATGAAAAACAAGCAGTTACTTTAGTGCATTTGTACAAGGTCTACCAAAAGACCTCCAACCTCAGTTTTTGACTGCAGAGGCAAATGTTTTTCTTCATTTTAATACTTATCACAACGTAGCGCTCTGTATGCAAGCATCTGCATTCAATATGATTTTTTACCCATGTACTAACCACTACTCATTGACTGTTCGATTCTCCCTGCTCTGTATAAGACGGAAAAACAACATCACGTTTTTTTTTTCAATCAAACACTCAATGGGATCATAAATAAAATAAAATTGTACTTAGTATCATTTTTTTTTTTAAACGTCGTATCTGGATCGGTAAAAAAAAACACCCTCTATTATAATGTAGATGATGAATGAATACATTAGCACATCTAAGTGCACTTTAATCAGGAGAGTATGAGCTTTAAGCTACCGGTGGTTGTGGAAATAGCTTTTCCTAATTAGCATCTATCATCGATCACACAGCGACACCAGAACAATAAGTGTGTCCAGTGTGTGTGTGACCATAGAAAAACTGCTGCTGTTGGACCCAATAAGGTCGCTTCACTCTAGAAGACAAGGTGTCACATGTACACACACACACACACACACACACACAGACACACACACACACACACCAGGGATAATTAGCAGGTGTGAATAGAGGGCAGCAGGCAGGAAAAGGTAGCCAGAGAGAGAGGTAATTGGTGCACCTGTCTGCAAAGAAAAGGACAGCTCTATCCACACACACACACACACACACACACACACACACACACACACACACACACAGTAGAGACATTGACAGGCTAGCACGAAATCAACACATAGTGACGCAAACGTGTGTGTGTGTGTGTGTGTGTGTGTGTGTGTGTGTGTGTGTGTGTGTGTGTGTGTGTGTGTCAAGAAAATGCCTCCAGCACCTTTAACCTGTTAAGCCCCAAGCCTGTTTTTCAGGTCTCAGGCTCGAAAATGACATTCCCAGAACAAATGACTATATCTTCACTTGTAAAAGCTCAAAGCAATGATAAACCTGTGAGTTGGATGTAGAAAAATCAGAATCAATATAGATTTTTTGTATTTTAAAGTAAATTCAGATAAGTAAAAAATATAAATTATAGTGTCCGTCCAAAAAAAAAACATTACTTATAGTTAAAACCACCCTTGAATGATGGGATCGAAGACTAAAAGCTTTAGGAATCCAAACTTTAACATATAATAAGTACCCTGTATCACGATTGATGCAAAACAAGTGATATTTGACCTTTTTAGAGAGGTTTAGCAAAATAAAACCCACTTCTGGGGTCATTTGGGTGGATTTGCTCTTTGGGTGGATATCTCTGGCCCCCCTCGGTCAATTTTGATGATTGACACCTCTTTTGAACCCTTAGAGCCAATAGAATCGAGGGGAAGTTCCTAAAATCCATCTAAACATTACCATTGGTGAATGCATGCCAGCACGTCCAAAACCGGAAGCTGGGTTTTAGCTCTCACAAGCATGCATATGAAATCTCCGTTTTTGAAAAAAATGGAAGGATGGATTATCAGTAATCATTTTAAAGTGAGACATTGGATTAACCTTGAGTAGCGTTTTTATTCCCTTGAATACAACTTTTGACCACAAAACAGCAAAGGTAAGACGTAATTATTGTTATGGTTTTAAAAACGGATATTGTTTTCTTGCTCTGTTCTGGCTGCTAGCTCAGTGAGTTCTGGCCGTGCAGTGATGAGACTTATACCAATGAAATCTGTGGAATCTCAGCTTTCAGGTGATATGTCGTCTGTGCAGATAATATGAAGTATAAACGATTGTTTTTGCTAGTGATGACCGGAAGTAGCATTAGCCCATTTTCGCTAAGGGCTCATTTAGACGCTTCTTGTGAGAGTTGTGTTTGGTTCTGTAAAAATGGTTTGTATTGTCAGTTATCTGAGTTTCTTCCCGTTAGGTGGGTATGACACATTCATAGTTTGTTAAATGTTAAGAAGCCCTGAGACACAGTTTCGTGAAAAAAAGCCTGTAGCCCCCGCCGGCGGGGGCTATGGGGCTTAAGTTCCAACACAGTTTCACGGCATTTCGTGTTATAGTCACGAAATTCATCTATTGATTCGTGTTCACCAACACGATTTCGCCATTTTTTTCGTGTCACACAGAATGATTTTAAAAGCAATGTAAATAATAACAAATTAGAAGGAAAAACAGATAAAAAAAATACAGATTTCAGTATTCTGACAGAACGATTTTAGAAGCAATGTATTTCTATTGGTAGTATGTTTCGTGCCTGCACCAAATAATAACAAATTAGAAGGAAAAAAAGATGACAAAAAATACAGATTTCAGTATTCTGAGGCTCTTTGCCCCATCTTCTTTTAAAACTCAACAGCCGAACAAATAGGTCCCATCAGTGCTTCTTTAGAGCGTTATGTTGCTCTATTACATTATATTGGGGAGGCGTGTGGCGCAGTGGATAGAGTCTTGGTGTTGGGTTCAGGGGGTCACAGGTTCAAACCCCACTGCAGTCAGCATGTCGTTGTGTCCCTGGGCAAGACACTTCACCCCAAATTGCTCCTGTTGGGATTGTCCACAGTATTGAGTATGTAAGTCGCTTTGGATAAAAGCGTCTAACAAGTAACATGTATGTAATCTAACAAGTAACAAGTAACATGTAATTACTTGTTATCTAGCAGATCCTTCTACCAAAATACATACAGTACATTTCAACACTGTAGACATACAGGAGAAACTAAGGGACGGCAAAAAAACTCCGACATTATACAATTTAAAATAAAAGGGATAGGGTTAGGCTTAGGGTAAGATATTGAGTAAGAAAATGTTTTTATGAACCACACAGCTTCTGGTATTCCAAGACCCGACCGGACAAAAAGACGTGGACCAGGCACGAAACATACTACCAATAGAAATACATTGCTTTTAAAATCGTTCTGTGTGACACAAAAAAAATTCGAAAATCGTGTTGGTTAATTATTAAATTCATTTTGTGACTATAACACGAAATCTCGTGAGACTGGGTTGTAAGTTCACAGCTTAGCAGCCAAATGTGACAGCCAAAAGCCACATTTAGGTACTTTCCAAGTATTTTTTGTCAGCCAGTGTGGCAACATTTTCAATACTTTGCTTTTGGCCTTTTTGTTTGGCGACACTGTAAGCCAAGAGCAAGATCACTTCATAAAGTACTGTTTTTGGCAAAAGAAGAATCTTGGACTTAGTTGGAAAAGATGCGATCTTCCATCATTAGGAATCACAATGTAGCATGGAAACTGTTATGACATTTCCAAAGTGGAATATTTCACACTCTGTTGGGTAGCCTTTAACTGCCAAATGGTGCTCTATTTACTACAAATCCCACATTTTTGTTTTTGTTTTATATATTGTTGCAGTCCATGATATCAGTTCTGAGGATGTTCTTAGGAACAGTGGTTTATACTGACGCATTCAATAGGAAAATTCGAACTTCCATCAAACGAAAAGGATCCCACCACATGCCATCCATTTTGCAGTTTACGTCCTTACATTTAGAACTCTTGACAACTGTCAGAATACAGTACATAGATCAAATCAAAACACATGAGAAACATGGGTTTAGAATTTACATATAAAACATGGAGCATAAGGAAAGTTTACAAGCTACTAAATTCCATTTTACAAAGTAGTCAGAAAAGGTTTTATTCCACTGGCTTCAACAGACAGGACCAATGTGTTCAGTATCAGCTTTATAGACCATGGTGGAACGCAGTGGTGGGGGTGCACGCTATGAGAAATTGATTGCATTGTTGGAGTTTTGACTGTAAAAAAACGTTCAGACGGACAGAGATGCTTTCAGAATCCCTGAGAGCTCTATGGGCCAGACAACTTAAATTCATTGACTTCAACCTTAAGAAAATAAATGTAAAAGCCTAAATGTGTCTTTGGCCGAAGCAGCAACAATGAACTTGGCTACTAAAAAGGGCTGAATAGAGGACGGTTGATCATCATATTTCTATCTAATCAGAAAATACCATCTTGGTATCGGATAACATACTTTGAAGTGGCTGGATAGGAATTGATATAGATGATTTGAACGATTAAAAAACAACTTTAAAGACTTAAATTACAAATTTGTTGCCATGATCATTGCATCTTCAGGAATACAGCTAAAGCCAGCACATGGCACTTTTTGTTTTCAAGTAATAACATTTTTAACTTTATTTAAAACGTCTCATAATAGGCCAAAACAGGTACTGTGATTTGCGTGTAATTTCAAGGTTAAATGTGATTTTATTTATTTTGTGGTATTTTCCACTTAATAAGGGTGGTGGGCATTCAGTCATGAGGGAAAATTTTAAGTCGGTGGGGAAATGTTCTGTTGACTGCTTGCAATGCTACCACATGTTTGTATTGCAAATTCACAATGTCAATCACACTTCACTACTACTACGGATTGTATTGTATTATTTTTCCTATTTTTAAATTAAATGGTCAAAATAATGGAAAGATTGGAGCGGTAATGTTTTAGCGGGTCAAAGTGTTTACTTGTTTGGACTTCCTTCAGCCGCAATAATGATGATAAATAATTGGTGAAAACTGTGAAGGAAGAAACGGAGGAAGAAAAGACTATAGCTGTGAAGCGAGATGAGCACAGCGTCAAACAAAGACAATGTTTTCCTCCCACACTGGTATACGCGCATGTGTGCATTGCATCTATATTTGTGTGGGTGTGTGTTCACAGAATTGTTCTCGCTCCCAGTGCGAGTGTGATCCGGATCCAGGGCTTTTGCTAAAATCTGCCGGGCCGCATGCCAAGCATTGTGTTTCACACCAGACACACACAAAGAGTGTGGCAAAACATGCATGGTGTATGTGTGTGTGGGAGAACTGCCTTCCAGCATTGCATGTTACCTCAACATATTCATGTGTTTGTCCATGTGTGTGTGTGTGTGTGTGTGTGTGTGTGTGTGTGTGTGTGTGTGTGTATGTTTGGGTGCCATCAGGTTGTCACTTGTTTAGAAGTGAGTGGGCTCACATCGTTACATGCCCCTGATTGTTTAACGTCCAAGTATCCACACACACATTCTCTGTACACCCAACACTCATATTCGTCTCAAATATGCAGAAGGCTTTGAATAGACATCCAAGCACACAACACCAACACACACTCTTTGTGCATGTTTTCAAAAGTTGGCGGAAACATATAGAGCGTCAGCGGCGCAGTTGGCTGCTATTGTCAGTGCCAACAAACTATTTCATTCTTGGCTTATAAAACTTGGAAAGCATAATTTTGTCACTGTTGTAACTTCGAACTTGAAACTAAATGGTGACTTTTGAAGCATTTCTTTGAGATGTTTGTAACTTTTTGGAAAAAACTTTTGAACAATCCCTTCTTGGCAGCTGGATACAGTTGTTGTTTTTCTGGGGGAAAAAAGCTCTCTTTGACAGGCTCTCTATAAGTTTACTCCTGGAGACTTCAAAGTAGAAGACAGGTCACATTGTGCTGCTATATGAACACAGAACGCATGCTAAATAAAGTCTGACATTTATTCTTGGTTTAACTCGGCAGTACACTTGACATATTTCAAGCGTAGAGTGATAGTGATAGTAGTGTCCATTATCTTCTGGTGTAAGTCATGGCAATCCATCAAATAGTTAAAAACCACAAATGTCAACAATGTTTTTTTGCAATCCATTTAGCACAGTAGTTCCAACATTTCATAAGTAAACTGTTAAACCCTGACAAAAGTAAGGTGAATTATGTATTACAGGGTTTTTTCTAGAAAAATATAGTATGAGGGCGCTAACGTCACTTCAAAATTACGGCCCGCCCACTTTCCGGCAAAAATAATGCATTAGAGTGAAGTGGAAAATAATAGTTTCTAATTTCTTAAAGCCGCTGAGTCATATATTACACCTCAAACAACAAATAAATCCCGAGTTACAGTTTATTTACTTCCTCTGCATAAAAAAGGACAGTAAAAGAAACGCACTAATTCAGGAATCCCAGTTTTAGTGGAAGCCCGCTGCCTGCCACTCGTCCCCCGGCAGACCGACTGGTCATCGATCCTCTATCTATTCGGAGCTCCGTAGAAACATAGCTGTCTATGCCGTCTGAAGGTCTATTCGACACAATTATCATATTTTTTGAGTAATTATACAGTTATTGACGAACAGAAATATTGTTTTATGGCATCACTTTTACGGGGAAAATCTGAATTTTGGTATGAGGACGCACACCGAAAGTGAGAGGGCGCAGCTGCCCTGTTACGCGGTTTAGACAAAACTCTGTATGCAATATTGTATTAACCGTACAGAACAACTGCTAAACTCTGAAGTTAACCCACATGAGGAACGCCATAACTGCAGAACGTTTGAATAAAACCAAGCAATTTATGATGAATTTTGAGCATTCATTTGATGTGAATATTACATCCGAGATTAGTTTTCTGTTGCTTTTAGGAACTTGTGAAACAATTATGTTTTATTTCCATGTGTTTGACAGTCACGCATACTTTAAATACTCATTTTCTGACAATTTCAGTGTTTTATTCTTCCTGAAACTTCACTTGTACATTTTGAATGCAGTGCCATGCTTTGTAGCAGAGTGAAGGCTCAATAATAGATGAATAAAGTGCCTTTTTAAGGGTTTTCATCTCAATTATAATTCAAACTTATATAAATAGCTACTTCATTTAGGTTTCTTCACAGAAAAGTATGATATTCTGAGTGTATACCTGTTTATTTAAAATGGTATACTGTTTAAAAATAAGAAGACACAAATTATTTGCAACATTTTGTGGCAATCCGTTATCTTTCAGTATGGACCAAAGTGGTGGACCAACCAACCCACATTGCCATCAACCGTAAAGCTACAGTGCTAGCATGGCTTATTATTTAGCTCCGTTAAATGTTAGCACTGGTTCCTGTGGGAGACACCATACCAAACACTTCTGGGGGCAGTTTTTTCCTCATAGTATTTTTAGATCAGCACTCAACCCAAATCTTAACATGTATTATGCATGTGACGCTGCTTGGCTGTCACGATAATGTGGTAATGGATTCATTGACATCCAAAAAAGAAAAATAAGCTATGACTGTTGGTTTGTGCCACAGAGAAGATTAGCAGTGTTGCTTTATTACAGCATGCTGGGCGGATTAACTTTTAGTTTTTTTAGCTGCACATCCTCTTTCTACGGAGCATGATTTGTGAAACACTCAATGATTTATTTCCATAAATGTATTACATATATGTGCTTCTGCATTCCCATGAAATTACCATGACAGTACAGATTAAATTACACAATAATATGACTAATTAACATGGAAATATATTTGATGTGTAATTATTCTTAGGAGAAAGAAGAACATTATATAATTTAAACAAATCTAGGCTAAAAAACACTTGATACAAAGACACACACAAGCACACGTGTTTTGTATGTAGAAAGGTCCAAGGCCAAAGGTTACCTTGGCACGTGTTTAATAAATTGTCAAACACACACAAAATCAAACACACACACTTCCAAACTTTGAATGATTACGATTCGTCCTGTAACAAATTAACATTGAGTGTGAATCTGGCAGTAGACAAATCATTCTGTGTGTGTGTGTGTGTGTGTGTGGCCTGTGTGCATGAGATCCATGCCAGATTATTTGGAAACAAAGATGTATTGTCTCCCCCGTAAATGTATATTCAGCCAATTTATCATATATGGAGCTGTGTGTGTGTGCGCATGTGTGTCAGGGACAAGCTGGTAGGATATGTTAACATGCAGATGAATTGGGTAACCCCCACAATGACCATCGTGTCTCCCTAAGTGAAATAAAGTAGGGATACAAATTGGCTGCGTGCACTTTGACCACAGATTTCTCAGATTCACAAATTGTGTTTTGTCAAGATTCAACAAGCATTTGCTTTGATTTATAAGAACACAATTACTCATCACACTATCACAGCTGGTTGGGAACAAAACATCTTCCTAAATGTTACAAAAAGGGTCGATGAAATAACTAGGAATTAAATAAGATGGCTGGAGTCACAAAAAATGTATCCTTAAGTGCTTTTATTAACAGCCAAAATGCTGAAAAAACAAAGTAACAAGGATGTACAGTCCAAAATAGATATATAGTCCAAAATAGAAAGAAAAACAAACATATATGTTTGTCTTTCTATTTTATTTATATAGGTTTGTTTTTCTTTCTATTTTGGACTACATATATAAAAGGTCAAAGAAATATAAACTGGTACCTCTCTGCTCTACAGCCACAGTCAGACTAACTCCAAATGACTTGTGGCCAGAGGTTTATATATGTTAAGCCCCTCCCCATAGGACAATCCACTATTTATACACTTAATTACTGTTATTCTTTTCATCTACAAACGTATTCAAAATGTAGCTCAAACTAATTAAACAAAATAAATCAAATAGGTCAACATATTCTACATTTCTGACCACAGAAGCCTTAAACAATAACACTTTTAACACTTGGAAGAAAATTGTCACCCGTGCCCATGCACTACATGGTACGCTCCAATTGAGCACAGGTGTTTCCACTGATTGAGCCTCTACTTAAGGCTGCAGTTTTCTGTTGCTCTGTTTGGATTTCACAACCTTGAGCGAGAGGGTAAGCAGGTTACTTTGGCACAGCATTGTTATGTACGACTTAAAATAAAGCTGTCTTGAACAAATAATGACTTGGGTTTTATTTTACCAATGTCCAGCAAAGTTATTAATGTGTTTCCCTCAGCGTGCCTTTTACTATGCCCGTATGCCAACTGTGATGAAGGCGTCTTCTTCACACTGCGCAAAGAAAGTTGTCGATAACTGTTTTCTGATGGTGCCTTCTTTGAAAAAGGGGTGATGCTAAAATAAAAATATATTTAAACGACTTTCCCAATAGGTTTTGACATAGCACACGAATGATTTGCTGTTTACAATGTTTGCGTCTTCCCTGACATTCATTTATTGTCATCAATAGCAACAGCATGCAATATGAGGTTACACCTCATGGTAAACGAAAAGTGATATGTTAAGCTTAACACAGACATGCCAGATTTTAGCTAGCCACTAGGGTATTTAAAATATGGATGGGTATTAAAACTGTATTATAAATGTATCTTGGGTTGATATAATTGTGTTTCTTATACACCGACCAAAAACCGGGTTTCCGATTTCGTGCAGACGGTGGTCCGAAATGAATGGATGAATATTTTCGACGGAGAAGGGGAAATGAAGCCCCGGACACTTTTCTGCTTCTCCGTTGCAACTTGCAACGGAAAAGGGGAAAAAAAGGCCCGAAGCGCCAAAGGGTTGAGCTTTTCATTCCCCCTTCTCCGTTGGCACAACAGGGTTTAGCCTAGCGTAATGCACAAACTGAAATGACTGGTGTCTCAAAACTATGCACTATAAAATCACCTTAGCATAGCATTAGCTATTTCTAAAGACTAAGCAGCTTCTATGAAGTCCTAGACATTTAATATCTTGCTTATTCAAAAAGAGATAAATCATAATTCTAGTTAGTTTTGTTAGCTATGGTCTGGTAATGTTGTTACTCTGTTAGCATTGTTAACCTTTTGAGCTAGTTTGTATGCTAACAGTGCAAACTAGCAAGAAGCTGGCTAGTTAGTTAGCGTTGTTTGTTTCAAATTGTAGCTTAAGCCTAATTTCTTCCTCACATTATTTGGGTGAATTTAACTGCTGGATATTCCAAGAGTTGTTGTTTTGAGTTTGTGCTTCCCAAACCCCCAACACCCACTGTATTGCCTTTTTAAAATACTATAGCCGTAGTTAACACAAATATGCACTGACCTTGTCTGTGTAGACTGCCCTTGTATGTTTGTGTCAGCTCAGAGTCTGAAAGATACCAGAACTCGCCACAAACTGTAGTTCTCTCTCCTTTTCCTGTAAGGCATTCTCACAGCCTTTGCATATGAACACTTCTTCTACTTCAAATTCAAAAATGTCTAATTAACTTGGATGGGTCTCAAATCGCAGTCTAGTCATAACCACTCTCGTCTTTCCATTTATTTATTCCATCTGTAAAATTTGATTTTATATTAGGCAGAACCTCTTTTAGTTTGTTTGTTTAGGTGGTTTTAATTGTTAACCATATACTGTGTAAAAAGGAAGGCTTGCAGAGGCATGTCTCAATCCACTGTGGACCTGTATGAGAATTCACTCAGTTACACACTCAACGAGGACTATATACTGTGTCGGAGATGTTTAAAATAACCTCCTCACTACTCTAATGGATTTGTAGAGGTGGAAAAAGGCTGTAAGAGTTGTTCACACTGATACCTCACATTCACATACACTCAAAAGTTTAGATCACAATAGTGTAAACAGCTTTCAGTGTTATCTCCGCGTCTGCCAGCCCGTCTCTGACTCTTTGCTAGGAGTATGATAAGAATTGACATACAACCTTTCTCTCTGTCAAACACACAGAACCTCACAGTCATGGCTAAATAAAGGCTTAGAGATTACAATTAAAATGAAACAAAGTTGAAGATCTTTGAAACTTATCAACAAAATATCTTTAACTCATATGTTTGTATCTTCAACTATATAATGTATTACTTTATTAATATTGTAGCAAATTGAATATAAAAGCCCAGCAGCCTTGGTTCCCACTGAATTGATGAGTACTGTAGTTCGGAAATTCTGTGGTACACCTTCAGAATATTAGCACACTCATTTTTTTGAAGAGGGCTCCACTGTTAAAGTTAATAATGGCCTTAGCCTGAATTTAATAACAAATATTTGAAGATGATGAACATTACTTTTTTACCCTTTTTAAATTACCTGTGAGTCTATTCATAGTGTTTTATTGTGACTATTTTTTAATTGTGATCTATTTTCAGATCATACATACGCAATTTAGAATTGTTTTCAAATGTTCTATCAGGGCTTCAATATAAAAAAGAAGAGTTAATATTTATGTTACAATCATCAGTTGGTCAAAAAACAAGACTCCAAATCAATGCTGCTGCAGGTCTGCTGGCTACGTACAATTTAACAGTTTGAACAACACTGCTTTTAACATACCCTCAAAGAACGTAGTCTATGCTGACGGTCAGGAAAACACACATTTCCAGCATTAACTTGTTCAACTGAGCTGCTTCAATGTAAAAATGCTGCCATGTTGCCACTCATGGAAATATTGCTTTTTCAGCCTTTTCGCTCTGGTTTCTCCTCCCTCACATGCTGCTACACTCCACCTCCCTTATCATCTGTGTCTGCGGGCCTCTTTACTCCAACAATATGTGGCCACAATCTGCTTCCAGTTTGACAGTCTTATTTCGCCTCAGGGAAACACAAGCTAAACCGACGTAGTGGGTGGTGAGGCTGCTCTTTTGAAGGTTTCTCTGAGTAATGACACAATCAACATAAATATTGTGATGAATTATATGTCCCGGGTGTGATGTAGCGGAAATTAAGAATGGTAGATGCCACAGCTTTGTTAACAGGTGTTCACTGGGGATTTATTGCCCCATTTAGAGCTAACATGACCAGCTTAACTTGTTTAAAACACACCGTGGGTGGTGGGGCTTCATGTCCCAATCTTGGACTTTATATAAACTGACATTTTGCATCTGTGTTATTTGTGTCCCTTAAGTCTGTCTGACCAATATTCCTTTCTCCCGTCGCTTTGGACGTTTTGCTATACGACATAAAATATGTCAGTAAATACCCAACTTGTGAATGTACGAAGCTTCTATGCGTCATAAAAACAGCGGTTGCTAATAATTGACTAAATAAACTAGCTAACATGATCACAGCAACACAAGCTTTTTATTTCTGCAGATTTGCATTTACCCTTCAAAAAGCACAACGTGGTGTTATTATGTGAAGATCCTCCTGAACATGAGTATCATAAAGGTGTGTTGGCAAAGAGCTTATTGTTTGCAATACTGAGATCCAATAGAAAAATCCCACTGCTTGTTGTCGTGGGAGCCCGTGCAATGCTAACTTCCTTGTCAGCCTACACAAATACATCATCACTGAGCCACTCCTTTGACCAGGACACTGTAAAGCTAAAGGCCTGTGGAATGAACTTCTGCTGCGTGAGTACAGATTTGTCTTTGTCATGGCAATATGATCCGGCTTCTTAACGTCTTGCTTAACCTCTTTCTCTGTCTTTATTTGTCCCCATCAGACACCTGAGGGTTGGACGCGTGTGACCTTAATATTTCTAACTCTTTTCTCTGCCCAGGAATCAAGTGCCAAACTAACACCTCGTCGAGTGTCAGAATGACCTCAGGTTCAGAAGAGAATGTGTCTTTAAGTGGTTTGGCATGTGTGTGTGTGCACATTTGCCACCAAAGGAACACCTACCACCTCGGGCTTTTCTTTTTCCGTCCCACTCTGCCTTTCTCGCCATTTGTTTCCCTCAATCAATGTCTTCACACCTTTCACTCAGTCTCTGCCTCTTAACCTTTCTCTTTCTGCTCCCCAACTGCTTTCCATCTATTATTTCCCTCCCAAACTTTGTCATTGTGTCGCTCTCTCATCTCTCTCAGCTGCAGTTATAGTCACAGCTTTTCGATTTTTGGCTCTCTACCAGTAGGGAGTAAATCTCAGCTTTTTCTGTGATGTCAGACTCGTATTTCCATCTCATAGCTGGAAGCAGTATTTCCAAACACTGCCATGCTCTAGCGCCTCTATGTGCATAATGTCCTTCAAGTCAATTTCTGTAGCTATATTTAAATTGTTAGGATGTTCAGGTGAGAGCCACTTTGTGAGTATTTGTTTGTAGGTTAGATCCACATGATTCTCTTATTTCACTGTCATGTTTACTCATTCTCATGTTCCTACCTTTCCTTTTTGACACGGAACAACATTGCTCTTTTAATGACTTCTTGTATACCTGTGTGATGACTGTCACACAGCTCACTGTATTTTCTTCAGATTTCTGAACTTTGTCACACTTGCAAAGATGATTTCGATGTCCAAACCTCTCCTGATGCCACAGTATGACATTTCATTTCACAGCAACAAGCAATCCTGCTGTGCTCTGCTACCTCTGTTGCTTGGAAATGAAATCATAGAGGTAAAAATAAAAAGTTTTAAACCCATTAAAGGTATACCTGAATGCTGTTGTTCTTTTTCTGATAAAACTATGCTGCGTTGATACAGTAATGTAGAATGCTGTTGACAGTAAAATTGGAAAATGTAAGAAAATGTGGTTTTGACAGCGGCCAATATGATACAAGATACAAAGAAAGACAGAAAAAAAATCTTTCATTCAAGGTGAACTCTTACCAAAGCTAACAGCTCCCATTACAGATGACACAGGAAAAAACAAATTTAGGGTTTAAAATACTGGATGGACCAGAATAAAACTGAAGACTAAATCGCCATCTCGTGTTTATCTTTGATTCTGGTCTCAAATTACACAAACAAATCTAGTTGGTCATCAGCACCAAATCATCAAAGAACATTTTTACATCAAATTTCCATCATTCCTGACGATTAAAGATGGCTTAACGTATTTTTGATTACTCCATTGTCCATTTCAATCAAAAATGGACAATGGAGTGGGAGATGGGCAGGAGATTCGGAGGAGCAGGAGCGATACTGCATTCGCTTTACCGCACCTTTGGGATGAAGAGAAAGCTGAACCAGAAGTCAAACCCCTTATCTACATGTCCATCTTCGTTCCTGCTCTCACCTATGATGATGAAGGAAGGGTCGTAACAGAGAGGACAAGATTGCGGAAACCTATGGAGGCTTCCATGAACGTCCAGCTGGGAGTTGACCAAGGGGCAGACCCAGGATCAGGAGGAAGGTTTATATCTTCACAAATGTCTAGGAGCACCTTGTGATCCCCCATTCAGATCTGGTGGATGTGGCAAGGGAAAGGGAAGTCTAGGGCCCTCTGACTGAATTGCTTTCTCCGCAGCCCGACTCCTTATAAGCAATTAAAGAAGGATGGACTGATGCTGTCTTAATTTACATTTCTATTGTGTTCTTAAATGTCATACTAATGCATTTCGGTGCATTATTTAGAATAGTTCAAATGTTTCCTTGTTTGAAAAGCACTTTACAAAAACATCAAACTACATTATGTGCACCCACCAATTGGGTTTTAAACTGATTCCAGCATCTTCCTCAGATAAGAGTTTTGTCATATAACTAAATATATAAATCAACAATAAAATCCGATACCTAATCTACAACTGAGCCACACTGAAAAGCATTTGACAACTCTGTATAAAGAAAATATCTGTTTTAAAACAAGTATTT
Source organism: Dissostichus eleginoides (assembly GCA_031216635.1). Classification (NCBI taxonomy): domain Eukaryota; kingdom Metazoa; phylum Chordata; class Actinopteri; order Perciformes; family Nototheniidae; genus Dissostichus; species Dissostichus eleginoides. The sequence continues at coordinate 29,106,223 of CM062271.1, forward strand.
ATTATTCATTTTAATTACACTCGTACTTTCATAATTCTTCACAATGCTTTTGGTACGTTTGAAATACTAGTGCACATATTTAGAACCACCCAAAGCATGCATTTATGAGGCCGCAGCAGCATAGCATTAGCATTGGAAACTCGTGCCCTGGGCTTATAAGCCATTACAGAGTCAAACACTGCAGCTCATTTATTCAGTTAACCTGACTCACCCAAACTCTTTATAGCTCATCCGAATCAATGAAAACAAAACACAAGCTGAGCTGACAGATAGCATTTTTGGTCTAAATTAAAGTCACTGCGGGTAATTATTTAACTAAGAGAAACGTTTCTCTGTTTCATTTTCTCTGCTGCTCTGTTTCTCTTTATGTGTGAATTTGTGTGTGTTTTTGCTCACTGAACAAAATCTTAACCAACTCTAATTATGTGCATGTGTGTTCAAAACCCAGCTATAGAGACATGCTGACCGTTCCACTGTGTTGCCATGGTGAACTAATTAATCTGATTAATTTAATACTGTTAATCAATAGGCAA
>CM062271.1:29111755-29452940 GCA_031216635.1 Dissostichus eleginoides
CCCCTCATTTTAAGATTAGCAGCTTAGTTTAAGATTAGTCCATTTAAAGTGCCACTTAAAGGTTATCACATCGCTTACGACGGAAAATGGTTTCAGTACGGTCCATTTCAATGGGACAAGAAACACACACACTGAGGACTGATTAAGAGCATAATTGAATCTAATTAGGAGATTACATACATGTAAAACAGCAGGCTGATGGCGAAGATGCTTAACCAGTGTGTGTGGCAAAAAGGTTTTGGAGAGTCAGATGAACTAATTGAAGAAGAGGGCATTCCAGCCTTGGATGAAGTAATAGACCTAACTAAACTTTCTCAAGCAGACTTCCTTTCAATATCAGCCTAGCCCCCGTTTTTGTATAGCCTACTTTCAATAATAAGTGCATTCCCTCCAGGGTATGTACAGGTCAATATGGTTACACCACAAATTAAGAACAAGGGGGGGGCTACTAAGACTGAGCGTCCTGGCTGCTTATTTGGGTTTTTTACTCTGTGGAAGTGTTCACACCAAGACGAATTGTTACAGGCGCAACTGCAGTGCTCTCACAGTCCAACCGCTAACGAGCCAGCTGCTAGCTAGCCCTACCACATCTACCCGCAATAAAGTGTCAAAACAGAAAGAAAGAGCTCAAATTGAAAAGTGAAGTTGAGCATATTTTAACTTTCATTGCGTGTCTGAAAAACGCAAAAAATGTTAAGTTCCTGCAAAAGAGGACAAACTTAAATCCGGGAAAATGGTGGTTTTGCTTGAAAACGCATTGCTAGCGACGCGTCCCCATGTGATCGGGCGTAACACTAACCTATCCAACCCAGTCTCACGGCATTTCGTGTTATGGTCACGAAATTAATTTAATCTATTGATTCGTGTTCACCAACACGATTTTCGCATTTTTTTCGTGTCACACAGAACGATTTTAAAAGGAATGTATTTCTATTGGTAGTATGTTTCGTGCCTGCACCACGTCTTTTTGTCCAGTCGGGTCTTGGAAGACCGAAAGCTGTGTGGTTCATAAAAACATTTTCTTACTCAATATCTTACCCTAAAACTAACCATCCCTTTTATTTTAAATTGTATAATGTCGGAGTTCTTTTGCCATCCGTGAGGAAAAGAAATGGAGCTCAGAGCCTCAGAATACTGAAATCTGTATTTTTTAAATCTTTTTTTCCTTCTAATTTGTTATTATTTGGTGCAGGCACGAAACATACTACCAATATAAATACATTGCTTCTAAAATCGTTCTGTGTCAGAATACTGAAATCTGTATTTGTTAAATCTCTTTTTCCTTCTAATTTGTTATTATTAGGGCCCGAGCACGATGTGCTAGGACCCAACGGCGTCCTAGCACGAAGTGCGAGGAAACCTATTGTTATTGGTGGAATTCTTTCTTCTTCTTCTTCTTATTATAGTGCTGGCGTTTCCTGTTTTTGAGGGCTTTAGGACGCTCACAAAGTTGTATAATTTTGCACGGACGCCAGGACCGGTGAAAAATTCAACATTCTGGAGTCAATGGGTTAAATTTCCAAGTGCTCGCTAGCGCCACCTATGAAAAACCCATTTCGGAATAAATTTACAAAGTCGCACCGTAACTCCAATGACCTGAAATTTTGCACACATATCCGGGTGGACCTGTTCTACAAATAATCCTCTTGGACCCTAAGCTCCGCCTACTTTTTTTTTTTAATTAGCATAATGTTCAAAACAGTGAAATATTCACTTAAATTTCAATTTTCAGTTTTTGAACACCAAACTTCGTATACAGCATCGGCGGAGGGTCATACACATTACGTAGAAAATGAGCATGTTAACACGATAAATATTGCCGCCATGAATCAAAACGTACTAGCAAAATGCGGGGCTTAGAAAGAAATGCTCATAACTCATCAACAATGTATCCATATATCACAGATTTTGGTGGATAGGTTCAGTCCGTCTTGGAGAATAGGCACACTAAAGCATTTTCATTTTGGACTATAGGGGGCGCCAAAAACACCACCAATTTATAACTCAAGAACGGATGGACGAATTTCTTTTTTTTTTTACACATACTCTCGGGGTGACTACGAACTGAGATTTAAAGTGTCGCAACAAATGCAGAATGTGGGCGTGGCCTATACATTTTTTTAAATTGCGATAGCATAAAATGCTTCGGACGCAAAACTTGGTACACACGTCAGCCACGACTTTTTCGAGAATGTAAAAAAAAAACGTAATTTTTCAAAAAAACTGCTCACTAGCGCCCCCTATTGTGTGGTAGTCACATATAGTTTCTCAGAACTTCACGAATTTTGGCACAGATTCCTCATGGAATTACGGACATATTTCTAATTAGCTTCCATAAGCCCCGCCCCCGAGAAAGTCGGCCATTTTGAAAAATGTGCGTTTTTCATGCATTTTAAGCACATTCTTGCGAACTCCTCCTAGGGAAATGATCGGAAAAATTCCAGTCCAGGACAAGTTCAGCCCATATCCAATGTGATGCTAAATTGCGAAGGAATAGTCGATCGCTCAAACGAGGAGCTCGTAAGCCAACGGAGAATTTTCCATTTTTGACCATTTACATGTCACAAATGACTCCAAACTACTCCAAACTACTCGCATACAGTTATTCCAATATTCACGAAACGCTGTAGACACTTTGCTCTTATGATTGCGGACATATTTCAAATTGGCTTTCATTAGCCCCGCCCCCCAGGAAGTTGGCGATATTGAAGAATGTGCGTTTTTCATGCATTTTAAGCACATTCTTGCGAACTCCTCCTAGGGAAATGATCGGAAAAATTCCAATCCAGGACAAGTTCAGCCCATATCCAATGTGATGCTAAATTGCGAAGGAATAGTCGATCGCTCAAACGAGGAGCTCGTAAGCCAACGGAGAATTTCCCATTTTTGACGATTTACATGTCACAAATTACTCCAAACTACTCGCATATCGTTTTTCCGATATTCACGAAACGCTGTATACACATTGCTATTATGATTGCACACATATTTCAAATTACTTTTCATTAGCCCCGCCCCCCAGAAAGTCGGCCATTTTGAAAAATGTGCGTTTTTCATGCATTTTAAGCACATTTTCGCTAATTCCTCATAGGGAAATGATCGGAAAAATTCCAATCTAGGACAACTTAAGCGCATATCCAATGTGATGCTACATTGCAAACGAATAGTCATTTGCTCGAACGGGGAGCTCGTAAGCTAACGGAGAATGTACCATTTTTGACAAATACATTAATCCAAACTACTACATTTCCATTATGGAAACATTTACAAAGTCGCACCGTTAACTCCGAATGACCTGAAATTTTGCACACTTATTCGGGTGTACCTACTCTACATATTATCTCCATGAACCCCTAAGCTCCGCCTACTTCATTTTTTTTTAATTAGCATAATGTTAAAAACAGTAAAATATTACCTTAAATTTCAATTTTTTGTTTTTCAACGCCACACTTAGTATACAGCATCGGTGGAGGGTCAGACACATTACCGTAGAAAATGAGCATGTTCAGTCGATAAATATGGCCATCATTAATCTAAACCTGTTTGCAAAAAGTCGGGGCTTACAAAGAAATGCTCATAACTGGTTAGGGTTAGGGTTTAGGGTTAGGGTTAGCCCTAACCCCTAACCCACACACACCGCCTCTGCTGGCGGCAAATTAAATTACAACAGACACCTACTCACTGTACAACACACACCTACTCACTGTACAACACACACATACAGCTCCTAAAGCATATCATGTATATCAGGCTACAGCCCTTGTATATTTTATTATGTGAACACTATATGGTTTCATGAATAATATCTACTCTTTACTTGTAGATATCTACTAAAGCATACAAATAAAGTGTGCAATGTAGGCCTGTTACATATGTTATTGCTGTTCTCACTGTAAACATCGTCTGAATGAAAGCAGTTGGATTAAAAAAAAATAGCCTAACATCCAGGCGAGATGTGATTAGTGAGTAAACAAACGGTAAAGGGCAGAAAGTCTGATGCACATTTGATCCTCTTAAATAACTTATAATCACAACGGGAACAGTTTGCAGAGCTTTGCTTCCTTGACATAAGTCCAGCCATACGTCACGCCTCTTTTAAACATCACTGTTGGCTGAAATCGACTCCGGAGGATACATCAGTGTACCCTCGGTTATAGCTCCTCCAGAGACTCTCCTCTCTCCTCTCTCCTCTAAATCAGTGTATCCTCGGTTACGGCTCCTCCAGACAGCCTCCTCGATAATCGATCCTCGACGAGCCTTTAGAGAAATTTGTTTTCCTTCGAGACGGCGCGCCGACATCCGTTTCCGGGTCGCTGCCGGAGGACCTGGGAGCCTGGGACGCCAAAATGAGAGAAATGACAAACGGCTCATTTCGGAGGACTCGCGCGCGTCTGCTTGACGCCGGGACGACCGGCCGCCCTCCCCGACAGGCGCACGGACGCGAGGGCCCGCTCATCACTGCGCGCACTCTGCGACCGCAGTTTTAATTGATTATTAAAATACAGTCTTCACATCCAAGGACTGATTATCATTTCTTTGTGTGTGTATGAAAAACGATTTGTAGTTATGCTTTGTTTGGTGGAGCTAATCGGCTAAAAGCGACAACAAGAGCAAACAAAGGACTAAACTCTAAACAATGTGGTGTGTTGAGGACTATTGGGAATCTGTGTGTGAATGTTCCCCCTCTTCTCCCTTTCCATTTAGTTCCTCCCTTATCTCTCAATCCTTTTTTTCTCTCCCTATTTCGTGTCATTTATTTCAAATAAAGCATCTGTTTTGTGTTATTTCTGCTTTGTCACTTTCAGCCCTCCCTCTCTTTTTTCTTTTGGTAGATCGATACAGGCTAATTGCTGTTGAGCCTCAGACAGTTGGGAGTCTTCTTGTCCCTGGAGTGTCTAATTAAGACCTTCAAACTCTCTCCCTCTGTGTGTGTGCGTGTGCGTGTGTGTATGTGTGTGTGTTCGGCCAAGACACATCTGTACGCTTGCATTCAACCACAAGAGGTCTCTTTCCTCCTCGTCTCTCTCGAAACAGGACATGTGAGAACAGACTACATCTCCTTACATCAGATCATTACACAATGACTTTTTTAACTAACGAGGATTTGGGCTTCTCTCCGGAAAGTTTGCCATTTTTGGACTATAGTTTGAAATCACATAACCCCATTGGCATGTCCTGGTCTCACAGTTTACATTCTTACATAGATAAATATTTTAAAACGTTTTATGATTTACTGGAATTGTAGGTTGGATGGGTGACTGGCTCAAACGTACATGTGTCTTTTAGCCAGAAGGCCTTTTTTGGCGACCCGTAATTGTACGTCCGTAACGTTCATAACGTAACAAACATACCCACAACCCATGATGCTTTACTAAATATATGAAAACAGGCAACAAAATGCAAAAAATTGTACTTTAGTTAAGTCCTAAATTGCAACCAGTGATTTTTTTGCTTTGTCATGTTTGTTTTATTTAATTAACAACATTAACCAAGTGTTTAAAACTAGGACATGGGAGAAGATAGGTTTTCATTATAACACAACTGAGAATGTAGTGTATTTTGTAGTAGACAGTGTTTCCCGTTAACATCTTGTTGGGAATCTTTGTTACATGTGATTTTCTATCTGTCTTTTTAACAAATGTCCCTTTATTTCTTTACTATCGAATATTGAAAACGCAAAAAGAGAGAAAAAACTTTATATCCACAAATAGTAGCCACTGAATTTGTGGAGATTTAACCTTTTTTATTTGACTATTTAACTGTACATGTGTGTAGTATAGGAGTAACAACTGGATATGATGGCCATTTGATATAATAAGGGTCTGTCTGAAAGTTGGCATGTGAAAAGATTTCATTTTAGTTTTTGAAATCTCTGAAAAGCTTGTTTGAATATTTTAGCAGACATCCGTCACCTTAGCAAGTATCCATTTGTTGGCCCTCGACAATCGAACATCGAACAAACATTTTGTGCCAAACTACATGGTAGGTTATTTTTTTTAACACTGCTAATTTTACAATACTACCAAATTATGTATATTTTCCCCATATTTTTTCGAAAGAATCAACAGATACCAGCTTTATTACATGAGAACATTTAAAAAACATTTTCTGAGAAGTCAGAAAATAATGGACCAGTAAAGTAAAGCTTATGCTTCTTTCAACGCACGTCTTGCACTCATTGGACAAAATGAAAGGGAGATTTTTATCCTCCGAGGCTCATTGACTCCCATTCATCGGTGTAGACGATTTGCTCATTCATTACCTCAACCAGAAAACAGATGAAAGCTCATATCCCTCGGCCTACACTCATCCTGCAAGAGAGATTCCTTTTTAGACAATATACAAATTGGAGGAGTGCTTCTCAACATTTATACTCAGAGGATGCGTGACTTTGATCATAAGAGAAAAAGTGACCCGAAGCGAAGATGGAGAAAAGCACAGAGGTTGACAAGGGTCGAAGTGGCTGAGCAAAGGGATGACGCAGAAGAGAAGAGGGGGATGAGCGGGGATATAAACCAGTAGCAGCTGTTTCCAGCCCATTAAAATGTAATTAAGGAGCACCTCATTACAGAGAGAGACAGAGAGAATGATGGGGGAGATCGTGAAATAAACTGTTTTTCCACTGTCTACTTTATCACTCAACCGGACATAAAATCATCTGTTTATTTCAAGTAAACACTTTGAACGAGAAGTGCTGTCTAGTTCTATTATGCTAATTAGATTTGAGCACATCGTTTGGCAGAAAATACATAATGTTCCAAATTCAGTTTGGCACTTGAAAGGATGGAATATAATAATCCTTCTTCCCAGTCAATCAGTCTTTCTCCAAAGTGTGGGATTTCGGTCTTTCTGTCTCATCTGCCAAACAGCACCAGCTCTAAAGTGAAACAGACTGTTGAGAGTAGTTTTACTGGATGTCTCATTCTACTCTTTAAAGGAGTCTTTACTTTTTGTCACTGTCTGATGGTAAAAGCAGTGTTTTCTGTTTTAGGTTTTGCTTCGACTATTAAGCCTACATTCTTTTCCATCTGTTTTAGCTTTTGCTGAAAGACTGCCTGTGTTTGTTTCCACTGATGCCTGCCAAAACAGAAATATTAATAAAAAGTTGACGGAAAATGCATTGCTTTGTCCCTGTCAGATATTTTGCCTCTCCACGATTACTTTAATCTACCGTGTGTGTTCGTAGAAAACACAACTCAAAATATGTTCAAAATATACTCTGAATTGGAGCTTTTAGATGCAAATAACTGGTTCCAAAATGTATGCCAGTGTTTCAGTACTAAAAGTTTTGATATCTCACGTTTAGTTTTTTAACATTAACAAAATAACTACTTAAACAACTTGAATTTATCAGTGTTTGAAAAGCAGCTCCAATTAACATTACCTAAATGTCCAGAAAGCCCAAACCGTTGATGCATCACTATTGACAAATTGCTTAAAATATTCAAATCTAATCTTCTAGGAATCATACAGCTGGAGTCAGTGGAGTGATTAAGGTCCATAAATCCACTTGATATTCTTTGGAGAAATATTACAATGCTCTCCTGGTGTCAGAGTTAGCTTAGAGGCTGGCACTATAGACTTTAAAACTGTGCAAATGAATGAGCAAGCTTTCTTTAAATATATTTTTTCTACATTAGAACAGAAAGGTAGTTAATGCAGGAACATCACTATAAAAGCCAAAATGCAGAGCTCTTTTGTCAATGAGAGTGCTTAACATTTCAGAGAGTTACTATCACACAATGATGTTTTATGGTGCATCAATAAAGTCTATATATATATATAAAGTATGTTTTAAAGGCATGCTTCCAAAAAATCCAAGGCTGGGCCAATGTATAGCTCACTTGGTAGAGTTGGCGGGCCATATACTGGGTCCCCGGGTGAAACAACAGGGGTTTGAAACCATTTTGGGACCATTGGACGCCATTGGATGTAACTCACTTTGTGTCCCCCTTTCAACTCTGTCACTTCAATAAAGGCACAAGTTTTAGGAAAACAATTATTGTATTAAACAAAGTCCAAGGCTTCCTCACATTCTACATTTCATTATCTATTAACACATAAATGCATGGTGTGTTGGATATATTTGGACACAAAGGCCAAAGAAAATTTGAATGGCTTTAAACGTTGTTTTTAAAGTATATACTATTTCCAAATAACAGCAGTTTTGGCATTAAACCAACAACTTCCATGCACTCATTAAAAAGCACAAAGCAGGAAACATAATAATAGTTCCGACACACATGACTCTCTTTCTCTTTCTTCCTCAGACAATAAATAGCATCCAACCTAAGACAGAACACGCCAGAAGACACAGACACACAGGTGCAATTAAATAGATAAATAAGCACATATATATGTAAGGACAAAGGGAGTAAAAGCAGGTGCACACACACACACACACACACACGCACACACACACACACGCACACACACTTTTTTGTGTTCTTATTCAATCAAGCAGTGTGTGTACTTAGGCATGAGTAGGAGAAGATGCTGAAGGCAGCGCAGTACTCAGATCAACTCAAAACTGTGTGTGTGTGTGGTTGTCTAATAACTAGGGCAGAGCAGTCTTGAGGATATTAGTGTTTTTTAATTGAAAAATGGTCAGAAGGGAAAAGCAGAGGGATAAACACATAGATTATCCAGATATACACTTAAGAAAAGGCGTATATTAAATGGTGAACTAACCCCAACAACAGCAGGGAAGCATTAAAGTAGATAAAATCATCTGGAGTAATTGGTGAGAGAAAGTGCTTTTCCTCCCAAAAAAACGACTGAAAGTCTTTATTGTGTTTAGTGGCCTAAATGACGACTGAAAAGCAGAAAGTGTAGGACATCACAGGTCCAAAATGTGTGCCCGAATACAAAAACATACTGAAATAACTGCCCACATACAAGCTTTTAATTTAATTTTAAACTTCACTTTTTTAAACAATTGCTTTTTGATGTCAGTTGTGAAAGTGTCACCTGTGCTCTCATTCACAGAGCTGAACTACACTTGTAGCCATTCAATTAACATCTTAACTGTGATACTGTGCTCATGCTCTTCTGAAACATTTTAGACAAAGATTAACTTATCTTTAGTTCCGTTCTTGTCTCCACCTCATTTTTATAAAAAGTGTCGGGCCATATAGCTCTTAAATGCTCTACAATTGAACCCAGGTAGTTCCTAGTTTGGCTGGATCCCTCCTGCTTTTGGAATACAGGTTGGTTAAAAAGTATATAGTCAAATAAAACGGTAAAGTATTGCAATGTCAAACCAAAACAATCAGCTGAAAGACACTAAAACTCAACTGAGGGAAACTGCAAAGTCAATTCATAACTCTCCGTTGGATACTCACTATGAGCAACATCTTGTACACGTGTTTTATTCATTGTCTATACCCACATAAATAATGATTAATGCATCTTTAATGCATTGTTCACACCATTGTGTACATTGTAAAAATGCAAGTACATAATAAACAAAATACCCCATGAGTATTTTCGGCAGTTCCCAGACAATAATAAAAGCTCTTTTTTAGTTCAAACTTAAATTTCCAGGTACCTTTCTATGTGATGGCCTTGCTGACTGTGTGTGTGTGTGTGTGTGTGTGTGTGTGTGTGTGTGTGTGTGTGTGTGTGTGTGTGTGTGTGTGTGTGTGTGTTTGTGTGTGTGTGTGTGTGTGTGTGTGTGTATGTGTGTGTTTGTGTGTGAGTTGCCTTGGGAGGAAGTGGTTCAAAGAGCATCTGAAGCCTTGATTAAAGAAGTGTGTAATCAGTACTGAAGACCCGCAACAGTCGGATGCTGCCTGGAGGGGCCTGCCACACAGGAGGACAAATAGCCAGGAAACAGCTTATCAGGCACGCACACACAAAGTGAAACACACCCAGCACACACACAGATAGCAGGATTCTCAAAAACAGCTACTTGAGCTAAATGCAGTTGGGTTCAAGAGCTTGAACTTTGCAGAGAGTTCTACTTGTAAGGTATACTTTGATTTCATGTCTGGATTGTAGGGATAACCATTAGCCAAATTGGAGGTAATTCAAATGGAAGTCTGAACCTGTGTCTGAGATCTTAGTGCAAATCTGGCAGCCTTTTTGGTGTTAATTGCAAAAATTAATACCTAAACATTTCTCTTATACTGTTCATACAAGACCAAGGACAAAATTCCCACTGCGTTTTGCTGTACAGCTCTTCTCAGCCAGGCTCTTATTTTACTATCTATTAGCAACAGTTGTGGTTAGTCCTCGATACTCTTTTTATGTACCATGTTGGTCAAGGTTCAAAGCAAATTGAGACAAAACCTAAAAGATGGAGATAAATACACTGCTGACCACTGATTAATCAGAGATAATAGACAATAGCGCAACACGGTTGTTATTTCAGCAAGTTACCACCAATAGTCATTCAACCTATATATATATATTTTTTAAATGACAGTCCTCAAACTACGTTGAACAGTTGACAAAGTGCAGTCTTAACTCTGTTTAGTCGTCAATGAAAGGAACAAGGGATTGTTGAGTTGTCATGACAATCGCTCATGTCACAAACGTTTTACGTAGTGTGGCGATGGAAATCAGCCAAACAAAGAAAAGGACCTCGTCCCTGGAGTTGAGTAGATAAGAGCCATGCGTTGGAATAGTCGTAAGAAGATGCCATACTTAAGCACAGCTGTTTCTGATCTAAATGCTAACATGCTCAAAATGATAATACTGATGTTCCAAACCATGACTGAGATTTTTTTCTCAGTATTGAAATGTCATATTCACCGAGGGCTTGTTGGTTTGTCGTGCCGCTTCAAAGATAAAAAGGATGAAGGATTTAAAAAGGAAGGGAAAAAAAGGTGTCTTGAGAAAAGTCCTTGTGAATGAAATGTCAAGTCTTGTAAAATAGATCAATGCAGACTGCAGGTGTGATGTTGAAGTGTGTTGAAGATATTCTTTTCTTGTTTGGAATGGTATATTCTCGGAACTTGAATCCGCAAAGGAGACAAAGCTGGTGGTGTGCGGTTGATTTTAACTCATCTGGATTTTCTTTTGAACAGAGAAAATCCGCCCCTGACAATTGTTTGCCTATGGTGATACTTAACAATGTGTCATATTACATTTGGAATGTGTTTCCTACAAATTCGAACTAAAGCAAAAATTGCACCTTTTCTCAAAACATCTTTGTAAAAGTTGCTGCTAAAACTGTACGGTAAAGTTTTAATTTTAATATTCACAACATGTTCCGTTTCTTTTATATATTTAAATGTGCTCCCTCTAACCAGACAAGAGTTTGTAGACACTTATTTTTAGGCTATTACACAATGACAAAGTTTCATAACACCCCAAGTATGGAGGAGTGAAGTGTTTCACTTCCAGTTTCTCAAGCTGAAATTAGCTTTTGAACTTGGATGTTTAACCAGCATCCAGAATAGTCCCCTCCATCTACACTATAAACACTCCATATTGAAGACTCTCATGTATTTTGGGGGCATCGACAGTTACCCTTTTGTTATCTTTTTCTGTGTGGAAAACCTCCAAACTGGCTGGCTCGGAACAACTATGATCCCAGAGGAGTTATTTTGTGTTTCATCTTCAGAAAAGGTAGCGCTTTATGTCAGCAGCAGTTTTCCAGTAGCTCGGCTCTATATGTGTTGTTAAATCTGTATGAGAGTCTCAAATCACAACTGATATCTGAGCATATAACATGTGTTTTCTACCACTCTCACCCCGGCCTCTTCACTCCAGCTCTCCCCGAGCCCCACTGCTCCTCAATAACAGCACTGTAACACAGCAACAGACAAGAAAATAGATTTTGTTTGTGTATGTGTGTGTGTCTGTGTGTGCACAGATAAAGTGCGAGAGAAGGACCCGAGCTAAGGACAGGGAGAAAGATTGCAATGTCTGTGGAGACACTAAGATCACATTTCAGCTAATAGTTTTCCAATCTTTCGTTCTCAGGCACAAGTTTAGTCAGCTGGGTGTGTATCATAGTGTGTGGACACGCATATAGCCGACCATGAGTCTATGTCGATTTGTATTCCGCTACAGTGAACATGATAGCCTTTGCTGATATCTCTATTACTGTTGCAATCTCCAACTATTGTCAGCTGAGAAAAGTCATTTGTTCCTCCATTCCCACATCCGTGTGTGCCTAACTCACACACACATAGAGACCATGAACACAAAGCAATACTAAAGTCTTTATAGACTCTAGCACATAAACCATTACACATTTATTGTTCAAATTTGGCCAAACAATATGTAAAAGTAAAGAGTATGCAGTAATGACAGATTTAAACTAAAAGTTATAAGCGAAAGAACACGTACGGAATCCAGAAGCGACATGTCAACTTGCAGAATGAAATATTTGATAGCTGATCTTCACAAAAGACAATGTGCTTGTCTTCAAGCAGCTACTCATAGTTCTCCAGTTCAAACAAGCTAAAGTAATTTGTCCTAAAGCTGTGTTCAGACCAGAATTGGCAAGACAAGATACACTCAGCAGGTGGGACTGGAAATATAGTGGGTGGCAAAAGCTGTTGAAGCTAAATTTGCTAAAAGCAAGGAACAGATAATAGTATGCTTCCTTTTATGATGTACTTTGTTGCTTGTTGCTAGACGCTTTTTACAGGAGGCCTGGATTCAATTCACACAAATTGTACTTAAGTTGGACTTGATTTCAAAATCTTTGTCATCTACTTAGTGTTTAAACTATAAAGGGGTTCAAATATAACTTGATACACAAAGCTTTGATACTTTGACGAAGTTTGGGACTTGTTGGGCTTGCCTTGGGACTTCAATGCTAATCATTTAAAAAACTTTGATTTAAATCTCATAAACACCAATTTGTAAACCATCATACGCTTCAAACCCTGTCAACTAAATCCTACTGTCTGGATCCATCAGATAGCCTACTTGTTTGTTTGAGCATTGAAAATTCAAATATCTATTTATCCAATAATTTGCGTTGAAATCAGGGGACCATCTCATTGACACACAACCCTACAGTTAGAAACATTCATTAGCGTAGAAAAGCTGAAATAATTATTCAACCATTTGCACATAATTTCTCCACCAACACACTTTACTATTGGCTGCATATTTCAAGTAAAGAACAGTCGAGGCAACAACAAAAGCTGTCTGCGTTTTGTCCTAAAAGCATTTCTGAGCCACTTACACCCACCTCTCAGACTTTAACAGAACATAATATAGCCTAATTTACATGCAGGGTCTTTAGGCTAAGGAGGCTGAAATAGACAGTGACGGTATATATTACTGGTCTGCTGCTTTTCATTATGCAGCTAATGATTCCCTGTCAAGTTCTATTGTAAATGAACGAGAGGCAAAAAGAGAGTGGGAGGGCAAAGACAGGAAGAAATAGGGTAGGGAGAAAGGAAGAAGACACACTGAAAAATGTGTTGAGAGATGCTACAATGATAGTTGAAACTGTTAAACATGTATAAAAAGGGGCTAAAATATATCCAAAAAGATAAGACAACTTTCATTGGAATGTCTACTATAAATTATTTGGCTAAAACACAAACTAAAGAGAATTGTCACAAAAAAAATACAGTTTACTAGGGCTGTCAAGTTAACGCGTTAACGCCACTAATTATTCTAGCGTGCGATTAACGCGTATTTGTCCTCGGCCCGCCCCGTAGTTTCAGAGCCAAAAGGCTTGACGTTGTTGTTGTTGTTGTTAGTTGGATGGTGGGCGAGGAGGTGGGTGCTAGTGAACTGTCAACAGGGGGGAAGCCTCGCTGCGGGGAAACGGCGGACCTCTGTCGGCGCAACTTCGATGAGGCCGTTTAAAAACATAATAAAGTAAGGGCGGTGCCGGCCGTCAGCGAACCGAGCTGGCCGTCAACGGTACTTGACGACCGGCCGTTCTGTGATTCTCCAGATTCTACAGACGGCCAGTCCTCCCCTGCTGACAGCCCCGCTCCTGCCGCTCGCTTGCGGCAGACCACGCTTGAAAGTTTGCCGGGGAGACGCCTGGACAACAACAGCGATAGCTAAATGGGTGGCTACAGCTTAACATTGTGGAGGACGAGGGGCTGCGTTAGATCATTCGGATCGCATCCAACGTGTCGACTGCACATCACAGCGCATTATTTTTGACCCACAGTGGGAACTTCAGTCTCATGCTTTGACTGAAGATGAAGACAGAGGAGCGGCATTTCGCCGACAACTGTAAACAGGCTTGTCTGTTTGAGCAACTGGCTCAGTGCAAAGAAGTAGACAGGGTTGGGAGAGAGTGTAGAGAGAGGTTCCAGGTTGTTGTATTGAGAATATTCAGGAGAATATTTGTCATTGTTCCAATGATAATAAACAAACAGTTGCATAAAGCATATTTGTCCACTCATATGTTGATAAGAGTATTAAAAACTTGAAAAATATTCCTCTAAGGTACATTTAGAACAGATAAAAAATGTGCGATTAATTTGCGATTAATCATGATTAACTATGGACATCATGCGATTAATCGCGATTAAATATTTTTAATCGACTGACAGCCCTAATTTAAACGCAACCACGTAGCATAATGCTTAACAAGTTTCCTACCATGTTGCAAGACATCCTGACTTCACATCTGGGTTAATGTGTTCCCAGTGTCTTAAAGACACATTTCAAAATGTTGAGTAACGTGTGTTTATGTTCTTTCTTGCACAGTTTTGGATTATAAATTCAATACAACTCTAATGTCATTATGCTAAGTATAGAGCTAAAGCTAGGAGGCAATGAGCTTCGTTTAGCTTAGAGCAGGGGTGTCAAACTCAAATACACAGTGGGCCAAAATTAGTAGACTAGTACTAGTTGAGGGCCGGACTGGTTCAATGTTTATTGCAAAACGTATTGAAATGAACTTATTGCACATATTAAACCTGGAACTAACAAAGCTTAAATGATTGCCTATAAAAACAACATTAAACATTAAATAATCAGTTGCATTCATTTCTTATGGCTCTATCTGCAGCTTTTCCGGAGTCATTTCTTATGATTACATTTGTTGTCGCAAGAAAAAAAGTGCAAAAGGAAACATTTAAACTCAGTGTGCTGCTCGGTGATGCTAGTTCAAGCATCTCATCTTGGGTGCAAGTTCATCAATGTTTGGGGTCAGGCTCTGAGCTGAGGAAATCCTCAGGATTGAGTGAAGGTGTGCGGGCAAAATACCGGCGGGCCAGATGTAATAGTAATTAAAAATTATCCTGCGGGCCGAAATTAAATCCACCACGGGCCTGATTTGGCCCCCGGGCCTTGAGTTTGACATGTGTGGCTTAGAGTATTTAGCAGGGAGAAACAATTAGACTGACTCTGTCCAAAGTTATAGTGATTTAAAAACAGACAATGAGTATGTGAGCTTTAAAAACTACTAGTGGATCTATATTAAACTCTATTTTATTAAAATCTTTAGCTAAATTAAGCTGATTGCATCCAGGCTATTTAGCTCGCCTAGTCTTCTTCGACGGACTAATGACCTTAGGGAAATTATTTCCAAGTGGCCATATCATATTTGTACATCAGAAAATCGTTATCTAAAGTTAAAGTTCAGAAGTTAAGCATGATTTTTGCCTAGACATAGATGAGAAGACTAACTTCCTTTGGCCAAGATATGAAGATAGAACTGAAAACGAGTAGCCTAGCTTAGCTGCGGTAGTTAGCATTAAGACATTTCCAAAATCCCAAATGTCAATAAAATCTAAAGAAATTATATGTTTGTGGCCAGTTTATCAGTTTCTTAGCAACAGCCTTGGAGCAATGCAGTGGATCCAACATGGCGCTGGGTTAACACTGCAGCACGGTCCAAGGGCCACCATGTGCAGCTCTGCTTTGGTCCTAATAGGGAGAGTATATAATTCTGTCTAATTAGAATGCCACTAGCAAGTCTCCCCAAGCGTATACATTTGATACACACACAAACACAGGCATTCATGCACACACATACATAGGCCTACCTACATTATTCACTGGTAATTACAATGTCAATATGCAGCTACATAGCAGTGTGGCCGCACACTGGCCATTACATAGAACACACACAGTATCCTTTAATTGCCCTTCAGTCAAATGCTGTAGTACTTATTTTACACACAGTCCCACTTGTGCAGTGGTCCATTCAGACTCCCCATGGAGAGAATCTGCCACAATCTTACCACCCCCTACTATAGTTTCATGCACGGAAAAACACACACACACACACATACAAACACACACACGCTCGCACGCAAGGACAAAGACTAGGTAGCAGGTTAATCAGTGTCACTTCTAGCTCAATCTTTTTTTAACATCCCCCCGCTCTTCTTGTCCTCAGAGACTAGCACATTGAAAAGCCACTTACTGTTGCTTGACTACAGTTATCCCCCCCCCCCCTTCCCCTTTTTTTGGTTGCTTCTCTATCCCTCGTCCCTGTTTCTCACTGCTTTCATTTTTGCCTAATCTTTTATTAGTTTTGCAGCCCTTCACCTTTTGCATTTCTCTCACTTTTTCTTCCTCTCATCTCAAGTGTCTTTTCTCCGGATATTACTTTAACTATCATCTTTTTTCTGCTCTACCAAAGACTGCTTCAAAGTCTTTGACTTCAGGGTAACAAGGGAAGCATACATAGCTGAGCAGTTAAAAAACCCTTCACCTGGCCACAGACTCCTGCCGTGTAGTCAAACTTTATTTTACCAGAACTTTATTTCAAAGAGCCACCTTGACAACATCTTCTAAAAGATATTTTTTCTGCTGATCTCCACCGGTTTAAAGGCTGAACGATAAAGATTTTCCTAAAAAACAATGTATAGAGTCCGTCTCAATGATCACATTTCTCCCACTAAAGCCCACATCCTGAATTTCTTAATCCATTCTTGTTGTCAACAATGATAATAACAAAGCAACCAAGAAAATTGTTTGCAAACTTTTAAGAGGGACAAACATAAGAGCTATGAACATGGCGCACAAGGTTAACTTATACACCACGTAGAAAAATGTGGTATATAATGTAGGTTAACTTACCTCACATATGAGTTAACTCACAAACCTTCCATACTTAACTTACATTGTGTACATATCTTACTTAACTTGCGTTATATACATAATGAAAGTAAAGTCATTAGTTTTTGTATTGTATATTGTTGCCTGAATATAACAATACCCTGACCACACGTTTAAAAGGGGGACCATTTCCTAGGACGAGATGATCTGCCACTTGCTTTTATTTTAAAACGCTCCTGTTGGTGAAATGAAGGTTTTTCCCCCAAACATTTTTATAAAATGGATGCAGAACTGATACCCTTATTCATATATTTATTTTTGCTACTTAAAAGATCAGATTTGTTAATTTCATAGGCTGAGGCCACTAAGCAGTCTGACCCAAAAATGAATGTGTACAGTCTGACCCATAAATGAATGTGAACAGCCAATTGGCAGCTTTGAGACACTGGTCGCTCTACACAAGCCAGCTGGAAAATCTAGTTTTCTATTCAATTATCTGCAGCTTTGTACTCCTCGCCCCTGTTCTCTTCTCCCCATTGTCCTCTCCTCCCTCCATCCTGCTGCCGTCTCCACTCACTTTCTTCTCCGGTTTAATCTGCATCCCCTTTACTCTTCTTTCACCCGCTGCTCCTTTCCCCCATCTCTTCTTGATCATTCCATTTTGAATGATCTTCTCCCAATAATGTCTCTTAACGCTTCGCCTTCTTCTCCTCCTCCTCCATTCTCTGCTCCTTTCTCCCCCCCCTCTCCCCTGTCCTCCTGTCCCTGCTCTCCCCTCCTCTGATCTGCTCTCCTGGCTCAGGCCCAGTTAAATTACCACTTCTACAGAGCGATGGTGACAGAGTGCAGAACTTAATTACACAGCGGCTGACAGCAAGAACTACGTGTTAGATTTTATTTTTCTCTCGCTCTGTTTTCTGCTCTTCCTCCCCCCCTTCCTCAGTCCTTTCTCCTTTCTCTTTCCATCTGTTTCCTTTCCTCACTTTTTTCTAACCTTAGAATGTTTCTTTGTCTCTCTTCCTCTTATTAATGGTTGGCAAGGTCGCTGTGCTCAACATTGTTTCTATGTGCTTATTATTGGTTGGAGTTTGGGGTGGGATATATCTTGTCAGTTTTGGAGATGATTATATATCTCTTGTTTTCAATACATTTGGACTGAGAGAGATGTTATTAATAACAACAATAAGAATGTCTACGTTATGAATGAAGCTACGGATTTTCAGGTACAGCCCTAACCAGCACCTTCAGCGCAATGAGGGCAAAGCAAGCTGTCATAATGAAACCAATCCAGCTAAATTTCCTCCAGAAAAAAAACACATATTTTTCTTCCACCCTACTTAAGTTCAATTATACTCATGGCCTTACCTGTGACTTTAATTCATGTCTTTTTGTACCGTAAAACATCTCTTCTGCAGATAGCAAACTTTCAGAGCAAACATGTTTTGGTCATAATTTCCTTGATTATATTCGTTGTTGTTACAAGGTGATAGCATTGCATGTATGAGGCTAATACGAATTAGGGAGCTTCTTAAACGTAGAGAAGTTTCTCATCGTATTATAAAGTTAACTGTATGTGGATAAAAAGCGCTATATTGAAGTTGACAGAATTTCTTAATTCGCTGCCATGGGTCTTCAAGACCAACAAATTATAAAAATATGCAAAGCTAGTATTGTGATTATTTAAGTCTATAAACACAAAATATGAGTAAGCTAAAAACCTTAAGAACTTCATACATCTCGTGTTCCTTTGTTGGGGTACATGTGTTTCGGTCTGTGTATAATCATGTTCTTCTTGCACTCTGCATGCATTTGTTCTTTGGCTGAAGCGTGTATTCTAACCTTAAATTCTTTTCAGGCTTATTTGTTCACTGCTATGGTAATCTGTTTATTTGAAAGCGCTGCCACTTCAAATATGCTTGCGTGTGTTTTTCGCATAGTACAGGTATGTGCATACAGTATGTGTGTGGGTCCAGTGTGAGGTCGTCCTTCTATAATTCATCATGCTATAATAAATTCATGCCTTTTACTGCACAGGAGATTGAGATAAAGACTATGGAGACTGACAGAAGGAACGGAGGGGAGGAAAAAAAGATAGGGGGAATTTGGTATAAAGTAAGAATATTCAAGGTATATAATCAATAAAGAGAAGAAAAACAAAGATATCAGTAGTGAAGAGAAAAACAGGAATGGCAAATTACAACAGGAATAATTATACCATTGTGTGTGTACCTCTATCAGCTGGTGTGACACTGCTGGAGTGTATGTGTGCATTCTTGCATCGTTCTGCACATTCTGGGTGTGTGCATGTGGTAAGGGGGTAATTAATAGAGGGCTGCATATAGTCTCTTTCCCCTGGGCCCCTGTCCACATTCATTACTGTCAAACACACACACACACACACACACAATACTCAGCAGACGTGCGAGTGGACAAGTGTTCGCTCAAATACACTCCATGGTACTTTCACATTTAGCCTGCATGCATGCAAGCACACACACAGACACACACACACACACACACACACACACACACACACACAGACACGTAAAATCACAAAGGCAGGCTATAATTAACTAACCAGTTGTTATTAGAAAGTCTACTAATCCTTTCAGAGAACAAACAGATGTTGCAGTTTTGTGTCTAACATAATGAAATATTGATTCAAGATGTCAAAGATACTTCAGATACATTTTAGGAGAAAATAACTTAAAACATGTTCAATAAACTGTTGAAAAAGTCAACCTGAATTCAAATGTACTCCTCCTTCCTCATTGAAAATTCCAGAGTTTATCATTAAGCAAACATGTTTAGCGTAACCAGTGGACACAATGTGTTTCCGACTTCAAACACAAGTCTGTTTACATACATGTTCTATTGGTTTCTAGTTTTTACATAATACTTCTGTGTATATAATGTATCTTTATGAAGTCCTACAATATCCTAATTGCCTTTGAGTAATTGTGATGTTAATTTTATTTATCATTGGTCACCCATTTCTTTGAGTGAAAAACTCCTAATAGTTAAAAATTCAATGATGGCAATCATTACGAATTTTGTGCAATAAAATACTTTAATATTCTCAATTAAATTCAAATATGACATATTATCACTGCTTATAATGAATACTAAAGTCCAGAAATGTGAAATAACAGACTTTGATAGACTTTCAGCTTGCAAATTATCCAAATAAATTAAAAAGGCTTTTTGTCTATGGGCTTGTTTTTGGATGGTCGAATGGCATAATGAAGCCAATCTTGCCAAGTTAATGAAACCATCCCACACTGCACGCCACCTGCTAACACTCTTACATTCATACATGTTATTGCTTTGGTCTAAGACAGTCCAAAAAAATATGTGAAACCTGTTAATAATGATCTCCCAAATCCAAACCTAGAGTGTTAATACAGTCATCTGTGATGTCATCAAGTATAAAGTCTGAAAGTGCTCCATCGAGAAAGACATGGGAAGGATGTTGGATATTAGAGGCCTTGCAGGGAATGATCTTAGTATATTGGTACATTGTTTGGTTCAGAGCTGACAACATTATATATATAAAGCTCATGAGTGTTTAACCCTTTAACAGCCAGCGCCACCATTTGGTAGTGCACATTTTGTGTCTTGATATCTTGTTGAAAAAAAAAAAAAAAGTTTAACTCCATCTGATTCAGCCAGCTCTATCATTTGGTTGTAATGTTATGCACAAAACAACCTCTAGATGTCACTGTGGTTCGAACAGAATGCCCTTCAGCTAGCTTCCACTGAGAAAGTTGGCATGCTAAAAATCACTGCTGACGAAATCACTCTTTTTGGTCAACTTTTTATAAGGTAACATAATACAGTAAGATGAGCAAGTCTTTTTTTTATTATGAAAAACACTTAACATTACTTATTTCCATTTTTATTTTTTTTACAATTATAGTTTATTATCTTTTATGAATATATCTGGTTGTATATATTGCTAATTTTCCATAAAATAATTTTTTTATTTCAGTTTGTGTTTTATTTGAGTTGATGCATACAAATACTGTACTGTATATACGGTGGCCCTGAAGTGCAAGTCAAAACAGCATTTCAGGAAACACCACAGCATTTCAGAAAACACCACAGCATTTTAGAAAACGCTAAAACACCACAGCATTTCAGAAAACGATACAGCATTTCAGAAAACGATACAGCGTTTCAGAAAACAATACAGCGTTTCACAAAACACTACAGCGTTTCACAAAACACTACAGCATTTCACAAAACACCACAGCATTTCACAAAACGCCACAGCATTTCAGAAAACGCCACAGCATTTCACTAAACGCCACAGCATTTCAGAAAACGCCACAGCATTTCACTAAACGCCACAGCATTTCAGAAAACGCCACAGCATTTCACTAAACGCCGCAGCATTTCACTAAACGCCACAGCATTTCACTAAACGCCACAGCATTTCACTAAACGCCGCAGCATTTCAGAAAACACCACAGCATTTCAACTTATAGGGAAAGGGTATTCCTTTAGGGAGAACACTTCTTGTTTGTGATTGGACAGAGCCAGCCAGAGAAGCACTGCTGTGATTGGTTGTTTTTGCTGCCAGTCAAGAAATGACGCTTCGTGATTGGTCAGCACCCGACAGCGCAACATGTCCCGAAACATCAGCCGTTAGCTGTGAGCACTGAGAGCTCACAGCTCCTCATATCTGTTCAGAAACTGGACAAAAGTGAAAAATGAACAAACCACAGACTGTCTATGTCATGGCGAATACAGTCGCTGCTTTATTTATGTCTGTATGGCATTGTTGTGAGTTTGGACGGAGCAGCTACAGGTTGGTTTATCCTGATCGATCCGATCTCCATTCAGAAAACACGCAGCTTAAAAGTTTTTTTGCCGGCGAACCTGCTAACAGCTAACGGCTGATGTTTCGGGACATGTTGCCCTGTCGGCTGCTGACCAATCACGAAGCGTCATTTCTTGACTGGCAGCAAAAACAACCAATCACAGCAGTGCTTCTCTGGCTGGCTCTGTCCAATCACAAACAAGAAGTGTTCTCCCTAAAGGAATACCCTTTCCGTATAAGTTGAAATGCTGTGGTGTTTTCTGAAATGCTGTGGCGTTTTCTGAAATGCTGTGGCGTTTTCTGAAATGCTGTTGTGTTTTCTGAAATGCTGTGGCGTTTTCAGAAATGCTGTAGCGTTTTCTGAAATGCTGTGGTGTTTTCTGAAATGCTGTGGCGTTTTGTGAAATGCTGTGGCGTTTTGTGAAATGCTGCGGTGTTTTCTGAAATGCTGTGGCGTTTTGTGAAATGCTGTGGCGTTTTGTGAAATGCTGTGGTGTTTTGTGAAATGCTGTGGTGTTTCCTGAAATGCTGTAGCGTTTTCTGAAATGCTGTGGTGTTTCCTGAAATGCTGTTTTTCCATAGCTTTTTTCTTGGTCTGGTAGTTATAGGGTTAAAAGGGAAAGGTCTCCCATTCATGGTCTATGAGGCAGCACCATACTCAAAATTAGATTAGACATACCTTATTGATTCCCAAATTGGGGATTTTTCTGTCACGCAGTATGCTAACAGAAATCACACAAGTTAAAAATAAAATTATTAAAATAATCATGAACAGTCAATATATATAGGTATCAACAGTAGAAAATATATGTATCAATAGAGTATCTAATACACAACGTAAAGTATTAGTCAGAACACTCTTTAATGTAGAAAAAATATTAACATAGACTAGATATATATAAGTATTAATAATAAAAACAAACGTTTTAATTACGCGTGTTTAACTCCTGAGCAATGTGATCCCCTCAATCTCTGCTTTTCAGTACTTTATCTTTTATAAAGGAACTCTCTGGTCAAAATTATATAAAAAAGAAAAGAAAGTGGTGGGTGTCCACTATAGGTGTGTGTGTGTGTCTTTGTGTTTCTGTGCATGTGTGTGTAGAATGGAAGCCTTCGCCGTCCCGAGTCAAAGCGGTGTCAGCCTTTATCAATATTTGACTGCAGAACCACTGGATGGATGAATCTTTAATATGACCTTGGAGCACAACAAAGACATGGAGACATGGGGGACAAGACATAGAGAGACAGAGAAAGAGAGGGATAGGATGGGGGAGGGAGAGAAGAAGACCAGTTGAAAAGTTGAGGGCTCAACTTCCTGGTTTGATTTTGCTCTGAATATCATGCAAGACTGTACAGAACATGATTCAAAGTCACATAGAGGTGAACATGATGGGAACATCTGTATACTTTACTTCCATTTTCCCTCTTTTAGAGTCACAATCACCCTCCAGAACCTCTTGTAAAGCCGATTAGACAGAGAGACAGCAAGCTGACAGAGAGGACAGAAGGACACTGCAGAAAGGAGGGAGACAGAATGTGCAAGAGTGGGGATCGAAGGAGAGGAGAAAAAGAGTACATTTAGCAGCAAAGTGAAAAAGAGAAGTGCTGCAGGGTTTGAATTAAGCAACAAGGGCTTAATAGAGCGATAGTGCTTTCATTATTTATACTTAGACATTTAGATAGACTGTAAAAACCTACTTCTCAAATCATTCAGTGTAATAAGATTTTCTATAAGGACTGACAATACGTTTGAGTATTACTTTATCTTTAAAAAAAAAACGATGTTATATATTTGGTGAACTTTTGTACTTATATTATCATACATTGTTACAACCGATGTAAAACCTAGAAAAATCTAGAAATCTCTCATGAATAGTGTTGTCTGCCTTTCGGGAGTCAACGTTGGGGTTTACTGCCAGAAGCTCTCTTGACTTAACTTTTTATAAATGTTTAGGCCACATTTTTATAATACATTTTTTTGATTTTGGCTGTTCATGCCTTAATATTTGTATATTGGTGTCCTTAGAATGCAAACAATCCCAAAATGCAATTTTTTTTGTTTTATAGATATATTTATGCGACAGTTCACGTCCGTGATTCATAATTGCCCAACAACTCATTTTGAGTTAATAGGCTAGTGGTTTTGGTTGGTTAGAAACAGCTCCAAGACTCCAAGACATAAGATGCATATAACATTTATAAAACTTTTAAAACAAGATATCAGGAGAGCAGAAAGTCTAAAAATCAAAACAAAAACAGCGAAACAAGAAAAATATATTTCTTCTGTACGAAGCAGGTTTGACTAAAGCCAATGCAGTAGCACTCACAATGGTTTGACTGATTGAAAGCTAATGTCCTTGCTTTTTTAAAGTTTGTTTTCATTGTTGAATCCACTTCAGTGCTTTCGATAAACATGTCAGCTAAATGAAACCTAATTTGATTTAATGAAGATCTCAAGTGGCAGAGAGAAAGCCAATTCAAGTACAACATTTTCCTTTTAGAGCATTGCTGCCAAGAACACATTTCACAATATGAAAGACATCCTCTTTTTTTTATGGATGAATGGGTCCTGTTGCTAAGTGCTACGCTAGACTTTGTTAATGACTTTAACAAAGTGTCAGGTGTAACTGTGGTACAGCTTAAAGCATGAGAAATACATTATCAGTGGTTGTAGAGCGGGTTAGCATTGGTATGGGACAATACAGTCCTCTCTATCCTGTTCCCTATTCCACTGTACCATGCCAGGCCACACACACAGACACACACACACACACACACACACACACACACACACACACGGACATACACTCACAAAGATAGTGGAGTCTGGAGAGGCTCTGCCACAAAGGCTTCTCCTGAGAGAAACCTGATGTCATTGTTCTGGAGGAGCTGAAACAGCACTTTCAGTTGTGTTAGCTTGGGAGGAGAGGATAACACATTTGGTTATCATGTTGCTCTGGTCTCAGAAGGTACACTGCCCAGTGCAGAGGACGGTATGTAACATCAAAAATAATTGGTGAAGAGTCATGAAAAATAAAGCCCTAAACTTGTCTTATATTCTAGAAACAAGTGTCCAAATGATGTGGCATAAAAACAGTAATAAATGAAAATATAGGCTGAAAAGTCATCATAAATAGAACAGGCTATTGAGAGCAACAAAAACATAAAACGAAGCAGCTATATACAGTGCTTAGCAAGCTGCTCTTTGCTAATGTTGCTACAGTTTAAGCTACACGTAATAGCTCAATTAGAGCGAGCTGAAGTGCACACACTCACAAACACACACACAAACACACACACAAATACACACGTACACACACAAACACAGGCGAATGCAGTATGGAAAAAAGTCAAGTGGATGTCTTTATATGACAAAGCCACTTGTGTTAATTAGTCACACCAGGGAGAGACGTTAGTTAGGAGTGCTGTAAACACATTTCATGCTAAATGTCATCACAGGCAAACACATACAGTATGCACACACACACACACACACACACCACACACACACACACACACACACACACACACAGAGTGACATTATGTCCTACCACATAGGTGTTATGTCACATCTGCACGTCACAAACATGTCTGAATGTTTCCAGACTGGCTGCTAATGCTCACAACCGGCCCACTCAAAGTCACTTTTTGTTGTCGCCTATTACAGCAGCGTTATCAACTCTAGCTTTTCCCAACATCTAGTTTGTATTAAAGCCTTTATGGAAGATCAACATTCACTACATAAACAGGGATTGACCATGTCTACCAATTGCTCTGTTATCACCATGGCCCCATTTACAATAAGTTTGTCTTTTTAAGTGTATTCATATCAAATTAAGATGTGATGCCATACACTTTGGTTAGTGTATGTGTCTGGTTTGGCTAATTGTCCAATCTGATTGCACGTGTCCTGTTTTTTTGTTGTTGCTATAATGCAGGATAGCGGTTCCGCAGCAGAAGCTGTTTGGGAGAATAGATCTAAAGTTTTTTTAAAGTTAAGCTATCAGGCCATCCTTACAACAAACCACACAAACTAAGCCCTTCCTGGAAAGAGCAACGGCCTTTGAAGCCAATTTTCGTAATGGCCAAACAGTGGAATTACAGTTTCTGGGACAATCCAGCCTGTCCTCCTACAAAAAACGACCAAATAGGTTGATTGTTCAGCAGCTTATTACGACCTATAGTCATGTTTTAAGTTTAGCACCTCTAGTGGTCGTGTAAGAAACAACAATTTGCGGCAATTGCAAATGCTCCGGAGGTTCGTATATTCACAAATAACCCTCTCTGGAAAATCTAAATTGTAGAATAGTTTGGCCATTAAAATGCTTTCATTCGATTATTGCTTGCGTTAGGAGCACTAAGTTGCCCAAAGCCAGGGGTCTTATTGTGCTCAGGCGCTGCTTCAAACACTTCTCTGAGCAGGCTTTCCTACACGATCTGGCGGAGGTTAAATGGCATCATAGCGTTCATTCCATCTGTCGATGTTGCTGTCCAATTCTTTATTGATCACTTTTTATCGATTATTAATAGACATGCCCCCCTTAGAAAATTCAGAGTTAAGAATAGGAACACTCCATGGTTTAGTAGAGAACACTCTGATCTCATTCATGATCGAAATAAGCAATGGTCCTTAGCTAGAAAGTCTAACACTAGTGATGACTGGCTTCTTTTTCGTGTCCTCAGAAATAAATGTTCAGCCCTTATTAAAAAATCTAAAGCTGATTACTATCTGGGCTTAACCACTGATTGTTTTAATGACCATTCTAAGTTCTGGAAAACAATTAAATCACTTCAGAACAAGAAGGTTTCTAGTTTCCAACAAAAACTGAAGGTCAGTGATTCTTTTATTTCAGATACAAATTAATGTCTAATGCCTTTAATGCTCACTTCAAAAAGGCTGGTCACATTTTTGATGAGCTAAGTCATGACTCTCTGCTTGGTCGTACTCACAGCCCTAGTCAAGAGATGAACTCCCCTGTTTTTGATTTAGCTTCTTTCTCTGTCTCTGAAGTCTTACACGGTTTGCACTCAATTGATCCTAAAAAGTCTGCCGGGCCTGACGGCCTCGACCCTTTCTTTTTAAAAATTGCAGCTCAGATTCTAGCACAACCAGTTACTGATATTTTTAATCTCTCCCTGTCCACTCACACACTGCCAGCTGTGTGGAAGCAAGCTCTTGTATCACGCCTCTTGAAAGCTGGTGATCCCACTGAGTTGAATAACTATCATCCTATCTCAAATCTTTCTGTGTTATCAAAGATTCTTGAGTCCCTAGTTTCTACTCAGCTAAAACTTTTTTTAAATACACACAACATCCTTAACCCTATGCAATCTGGATTCAGATCAAAGCACAGTACTGTGACTGCCAGTCTGAAAGTCTTAGACGATATTAAAGACCCAGTGAAGTGTGCGCCGGTGCATGATCTGTTATGCTAATACGTATAGTAATGACCAAAATTGTCCATTGGAACCCATATAAAAGATGTTGGAATAGCAACGAATTTGACGAGTTGGAATTTTCCGCTGGGAAATCCGCCTTCGTGGGCGTGGCTTGCGATCTACTGCGTGACGTCAGAAGATGGGCTCAGCCGAAGTGTTTACATTCACCACCGTTCATTTTGTCTCTGTTTCAAAGTGGAATTTACCAACGTTTTTGAGCGAGTATTTTATTGGAAAGTGTTTCGCAGTCGACTGGAATTGATTGCCAATCGAGGAAACCTGACAATGGAGGCGACAGTGAAGAAAAAGGGAGGAAAAACACACGGGAAGCGATGCATTGCCGCTGGCTGTGGTAATGTCAATTCTGCCGAAGTGGCGATGTTTCTGTTACCAAAAGATGAAGGTGAGTGGCTGGTGTTATTGTTTCGTAGATTCGTAGATTGTTTATGAAAAATAAAGGCCACTGTTTTGTGTCTACTAACAAGACTATCATGGCGGCGGCAGAGCTCAAGTCGAGTTTCTCCGCCTGGAGATATTCTCACTATTTCACTTTTGTCGAGCACAAAGAAAAGAACGTTTTAGTTAAATGTAAGTTGTGTCTTGGCGGGTCAAAGATCCTATCGACTGCCCAAAACAGCAATTAAAATCTGTTGAAACATCTGCAGAAACAACATGCTGGGACGAAGCTAGTAGCTAAGACCACAGACCCAGACTCATCCGACGCCACTCCACCTCCACCTAAGCAACAGCGGCTGGATTGGCACTTTGAAACATATCTTTGTGTTTGTGTTTGTATAGATCACATTGCTTAGCAGAGTTCAGTGATGCAAATGCATGTCAAGTTGATCAACAGGTTGTATTATTCTCCGATGCAATAACAGTACTGAAATGAAGGCTACAGTATAAGGGCATTAATGGGTGCCCTTTTTTAAGTAACTAAAAAGTTACTTTTCACAGTAACGCATTACTTTTTGGTGTAAGTAGTGAAGTAACTAGTAATTGTAACTAGTTACTGGTTTTCAGTAACTAGCACAACACTGCATGTGAACATGAATGTTGCATCATGCTAACAACAGATGAATGTATGATCAGGTGATGGCCAATCCTGTGTGTAGATCTACTCTAGATCTATGACAAAATATTGTCCTCAACTAAATTGACTTCCATGGCCACTTTCCTCATCTATCCTGTCCGAAAAGCTGTCAAAATCACTCATTTCTCTCGCACCAGTATCACTTTCCGAAGTCTCCGCCATGTTTACAATCACAACTGGGCCCATCTTGTGACGTCACAGCCGCTATCGTCTGCAGCAGCAGTAGGCTCAGACTCTGAAAAATTTGCGATGTTTATCTCGTCCCTCGCACTTCCTAAAAAATTATTTTAGCCATGAACAGGTACAATTATATGTAAGAAATGAAACTGCCATTTCATTTTGGCGCAAAAAAATGCACTTCACTGGCACTTTAAGGCTGCTTTGGATCCAAAATATTTTTGTGTTGCATTGTTTATTGACCTAGTCAAAGCATTTGACACTGTAGATCACCACACTCTGTCTAATGTTATGTTGGTGTCTCGTTTCGGTCATAACGCCATTTGCTGGTTTCAGAGTTATCTAACCGACCGTACTCAATGCGTCAGGTTGGGTAGTACTGTCTCTGACCCTGTCACCTTGGAGAAGGGAGTTCCACAGGGCTCTATTTTGGGGCCCTTGCTCTTTTTATTATATGTAAACAATATATGTAATCAGATGCAATTTTCTACCTATCATATGTATGCTGATGACACTATTGTATACTCATGTGCTCCTTCTCTGGATATGGCCGTTTCCAATTTAAAATCTGATTGTATCACGCTACAACATGCGCTTCTTAATTCGAAACTGCTATTGAACAGTAAGAAAACCAAAGCAATGCTTTTTGCTCCCAAGTCAGCGTCCTCTTGCCTCTCCATTGACACCCTTGATGGCGTCTCCATTGAGTTTGTCGATACATACAAATATCTTGGCTTTTGGTTGGACAGTAATCTGAACTTCAAACACCACATTGAAGTTCTAAGAAATTGAAATTCACTCTTGGCTTCCTTTACAGACTTAAAGGTTGTTTTTCAACTTCATCCCGTAAAAGGTTGGTCTCTGGCTTATTCCTGTCCCAGCTTGACTACGGTGATACCATTTATAGATTTGCCTGTCCCACTGTTTTGGCCAAACTTGACCCACTCTACCATGCTGCACTGCGATATATATCAAATGCACCCTATAGGAGTCATCATTGCAAACTGTATAGCCTAACTGGATGGTCCTCACTTAGTATGCGTAGGATGCAGCATTGGTTTTTATTAATGTATAAAGCAATTTTAGGTAAGCTTCCACTGTACATATGTGCCAGATTTGCTCCAGTTTGTGACTCTTACAACCTCAGATCCAGTGCCTGGATACGGTTCCAGGTACCTGCTGTGCGGACTGAGGCTGGAAAAAGGAGTCTTTTTTATTATGGTCCTTGGTCTTGGAATGACCTTCAATCAAGCCTCAAACTGAGGGCACTTGTCTCAATAGCCTGTTTTAAATTGAAGTTGTCTGAGGTCCTTACCACCAGCTGCTCTTGCAGTAATAAGTAGTGTACCTTTCTTACTGTCCCAAATGTGCACAATGTAGTGACTGCTTTTCGTCTTTTTGTTTACTTAGTTGTGTTCTCGGTATTTTATATGTCTGTGTTATGTGTAATAATGTGTAGCGTTGCTGCCTTCTTGGCCAGGTCAGCATTGTAAATGAGATTTTATCTCAATGTTTTTTATCTGGTTAAATAAAGGTTAAATAAAAGCAGATTGTGGAGTCTGGAGGGTTAAAGGAAACACTAGTGTGCTTGCTCTATTTGGCCCAGGGATGGGGAAGTGATTTTATTACCCCACAGTCGAACTACATGGCTTCATGCGCCACTGAGCAACTTTCATAGGAATGAACAGGACCCAGCCTTCATCACTGTATCCAGTTCTGTTGATACATCCTAAAAAGTGTTTTCCTAACTAATGCAACTAAATCAATTAAAATGATAGTTCTTCACTGATGAGGGATTAGATAACATCTTTAACACCATGTTGTGCTTTCTGGATGATCGGAAGATGTGTATTCAAATCAAGAGTCTATTACAGTAAATGTATCTTGAGCTGTAATTCGAACAGACCCTGTAAGAAATGCTATAATCTATATTTATATAGTTCAATTTCTCAAATCCGGAATGTATTCAAAGAGCCAAGGATGTCAGATGCTCTACAGATTGTGAAGCCATTTATACATATTAAGACAAGGAAAAACTCCCCCCAAAAAACTAGAGACTTTATCTTCAGACTAATTAGTTATGAGAGGAGTAAAGATTACATATTATGTAAATAAGATTACATTTTTTAGGAGTGTTCTGCAAAGATGCTACAATCCAAAACTTTAAAAATGTACTTTACCCTTTGATAGTGTCACCAAAATAAAAAAGTACATGTTTAGATCTCTGGAAAAACACAACTAAACTAACTTGCAAATACAACTGGGGGAAAAAAACCATACTGTAACTTATTTATTGAAAATCTGAAACTACCTGCACCTTTCAGTTTCCCGGGAAAAACCAACGTGTTTCCCTGTCTGGCTCCAGCTGCTGTATTACAATAGGAGCTTATAAATGTTAAATATGTCTCATCCTCTTGTCCTCTGCCACTGTCTGCATTCTCCACCATAGTGAATAAGTCATTTGCCTTTTTGCCTTCAGCACTTTTTTTCCTGTATAGTTTAAAAAAGAGTTTAAGCATGGGATTGATCTAAATGTAAGTTTTTAACTGAAGTCACTGTTTTACAGTCTTTGCGCAGCAAAGTTGATCACAGCCAAGCGTAAAAACCACGTGCATCAACGTTTTACTGGAGAATGTGTCTGCATAGAGAACAGAAGTTAAGAGTATGCTAAACTTAAGATGCTTTGGAATGCAAAATTAGATGTAGCATGCAGATAGAGCGGGGAACCGACCTGTGTGTGTGTGTGTGTGTGTGTGTGTGTGTGTGTGTGTGTGTGTGTGTGTGTATTTGTGAAAAGACAACTGGAAGTGTGTTTTGTCCTTATTGTCTCCCTCAAAACCAGTGAGCACACACAAATAAACAGCTTCCTCACATATACTTCACAATGCAAATATGTCTCACACTATGATAAAGCATGACATACACACACACTCACACACAAACACACACTGTTATCTTTGCTCTGCTTTGCATGCGTGGAGTTAAGTCACGATAAGATCATACCGAGGCCTAATCGTTCTTTGATCTCAGGTTTTAGCTGCGTCAGAAAACACACTCGCACACTCGGAGACACACGTGTTCTTACGTATACATACAAGGGCATTCACTGGCACTCAATCACCCTGACACACACACTTGGGAACAGACACAAACGGCAAACCATCTGCATCAGCACATCATGTGATTTAAAGACTGTTAAGACAAAGCAGGTGCAATAAATGTTACTGTCTAGGTTGTACGCCACAAAGCCAAGTTGCAGTTTATATCCATGTGTGTATGAAATGTCATCACTACACTATTTTGTCCCTTTGGATCTTTGTGTGAAATTGTGATAATTAATATAACATTAATTTAATTATGGACAAAAACACGTTTTAGAGGTCACGGCAATCTTGTCCTTTGACCATCATCATGACCATTGGGCCAGAATTAAAAAATGTAACCAAAGGCATTCCAGATATGAGAATGGTATAAATGTGAAGTCAAGGTGACCTTGACCTTTGACCACGAAAAAATATATTCAAAAAAACTAGTCGCATGATTGTCCATAGTTAATCGCGATTAATCGCAAATTATTCGCACATTTGTTATCTGTTCTAAATGTACCTTAGAGGGATATTTTTCAAGTTTGTAATACTCTTATCAACATATGAGTGGACAAATATGCTTTATGCAAATGTTTGTTTATTATCATTTGAACAATGACAAATATTCTCATGAATATTAAACACAACAACCTCTGAACATTACAAATATTCGCCTCAATTCAACCTGGAACCTCTCTCATACAATACAATAATACAATACAGTGTGTGTGTGTGTGTGTGTGTGCGTGCGTGCGTGCGTGCGTGCGTGCGTGCGTGCGTGCGTGCGTGCGTGCGTGCGTGCGTGTTTGGAGACACTGTGATGGATCGTTGGAGCTATGTGCAGCTCAAGGCATATGCTCGAACGGGAACTGCCTGGACGCTGCAATCATGTTGCGCGCACTATCCGTGCTGAGTGTGCTGACTGTTCGTACAATGTCCCACTGTCTGGCTACGTGCATAAAGTCAAGTGCTCGGCACAGTTGTCGGCGAAATGTCGCTCCTCTGTTTTCATTGAAACAGCTCCTTATATCCGTTAGCGCAGCTAGCTAGCACCAGATGCTAACAACAACAATACACGTAAGGTGTGCGCTTTCTCTCTCTCGCTCGCTCACGCCACACATACACACACCCTCCCGGTCCTCCCGATAGCCAGTCCGGGCCTGCCGGTGAGCGTGGAAGTGTGGTCTGCCGCAAGCGGGCGGCAGGAGCGGGGCTGTCAGCGTCAGCTTGTAGATGGTATTTTAAACTTGACGCGCTCTGAAACTACGGGGCGGCCGAGGACAAAAAATACACATGCGTTAATCGCGTTAAAATAATTAGCGGCGTTAATTGTTTTTGCGTTAACGCGTTATTAACGCGTTAACGCAAAAACTTGACAGCCCTAAAAAAAACACAAAAATACCTAGGAGAGCTGATCCGATTTTGGATAAGATCACTTTGACATCACAAATATCTGATCAGTTTCTTTTAAATCTACATTATCCGTTTTTTTCATGTATTATTTTTGAAAATGTTTCCACTTATTTATTTATTTCTATTTGTATTATTCTATCTCAAGTTTTCTTTCTATTTTTTGGCTTTGTAGATACAGCTGAATGAAAATGAAAGAACTGTGGATAAAAGTGTGAATACATTTGTATAATCTGAAATATAAACTGTGAGAAAGTGAGAAAAACAAATTCACTTAAGCTGTTCCTGAGATATTGCATAAACAAAAGACACATGGACATGCAAAAACATTTTTGAAAAAAGAATACCATTTATCAATTAAATGTGATGGGAACACACAGAACATAGTGTTGTAATGCGAAAAGGTCAATACATTTCCATTTAAACATGGAATACATCTAATCACTAAGTATTGAGTATAGGACAACAGAGTACAGAGGACCACTTTCTTGCTTTATGTTTGATGTGTTTGTCTCTCTCCTCCTCTCTTGCTGAATAAGCCCAGCAGGGATCCAGATAAGAGTCTGTGTTATCTTTCTACCCGCCATCTCTCCTAATCTATTGGTTTTGTCTGAAGCGCTGAAGCCGTTCAAATCTGGCCTTGACTGAGTAAATTATGGCCCTGTTTAAATATAATAGACCATAACGCAGGGTATGAGTTATGGCTAGGCTAGCTTGTGACTGTCAAGTTGCCACAACAGGGGCTTTACCCCGGGTTGTTTAGCGTTCAGTTGTAGGAAAAGACCCTTTAACAAGTCCACTGTTCATTATTACCCCGTAAGAACATTTATTTTTTACCATGTTTTTCACTAGCCAAAATATAGCATTTAAATTTACATTACCGCTGATTACGGATGCTCCTTGCTAACCAAGCCAGCTAGCTAGCACTTCTGTATAAATGTGCCAGAATATACAAGTTATTTTATTAGTTTAATCCTTAATAAATTATGTTGTAATACCCTCTTTTTGATATTGCATCTGTAATAATCAGTACACAGTGGTATGAATGAGTCTCAAGAGGAAAAGAAGAAGAATTATAATCCAATTAGACACATTCTACTCTATTTGCTACTCTGTGCTTGGACCAAGCCCACCCATTGTATTCAATTACCAGCACATAATGCATTCTGTCCTGTTGCCTTGGATCCTGCAACTGCTGTATACTTCATGCTGTGGCTTGTTTACTACAAGTTGTAATATGCATTCTTCATGATGCTACTTCCATTTGGAGCCAAGATGGATGGTTGTCAACATGTCCACACACGCTTCCCATACAGAAAGATGTCCATTCAACTCTCATTGACTTTGCCTTAGTTTTTGTATCTGGGTGTTTTATTGGCAGAAACATATTGTGGAAACTAAAAATACCAATGCTGCTGAAGTGTTTATGATACATACAGAAGATCCGGTATAACTCCGTCAATGTATTTGGCTCCATACTGTAGCTCGCATTATTTTCATGTCAATATGTATGAAAAACACCTTAAAGTGCCTCCTCACCTACCACAAACCTTCCCTCCGCTGTGTCTCATCTCAATTTGTCCTCTTTTTTCTGCAGCGGGTGCTACATCAAAGCACAGCGGGGTGACTGACAAAAAGGAAATGGTAGTTCCTATCCATATGGTGTCCAGTTACACACACACAAACACACACACACACACACCAGAAGCAGCGAGGGAAAAGATCTAACAGCCTATCTTTGGTGGACTGTAGCGGTCGCCCACATAAATGTCCGCTTGGCTCTGCTCTGATCACATAATTGCTCTGTGCACACCTCTCCCACACACACACATACACATACAAAGAAGGAAAGTGCACATCCAGAGAGCATACACTGAAGCACACTTAGGGAGCTCACAAACACACACACACACACTTAACATCTGGATATATACAACACCCACACATACAGTCCAATGTTAGATATGACATGAAGCGGAGCAGGTATGCCTGCCAATGTACGCACACACATTCACAGCAAACAAAAACTCCCACCAGCTCTCCCACACAGTCAGTATGTCGAGTGTGTGAAAGATAAAGACAGAAAAAGATGGGACTGAGCAAGAAATGCAGCGAAACAACAGAATTGTGTTTTATTATTTTTACTTGCCGCCTTTTGTCTATTTGTTGTCCAATTCCTGTTGGAGGTTTTGCGTCATAATATTTTATGTGGGTGGCCTCGACGCCATTTTAGCAAATTCCTTTACACCACATCAATAAATCATAGTAAAAGGCTGTTGTTCTGACCTTTGACTTTCTTTAAAGACAACTTGTCCCTACAAGCAGGAATCTTAAAGCTTCTGCAAAACATACTATATTTACATTTTTGCTGAACATGAAATTATCATAAATGGGTCCCAATAAGTTTTCTTTCCACATTACAACTGTTGTGGATCATTAAAGCCCCAATCAGAATGTTATTTATATTTGTACATATATTATATATGTATAAATATAAATAAAATATATATATTTCTTACCTGAATAAACGTTATCATTCACAACGTAATAGGTAACATACAAGAAAAGGAAGAATACTTTTTCTGATCTTGTGAATTCAAGTTAGATTCCGGCATTTGAAGAAATGTGCTTTTTTCCTTTCTTGCTGAGATTTATATAAGGAAAGGGAAACCAATATCATGTCTGTACAGTAAAATAGCTTAGCTAGTTAGCTTAGCTTATCACAAAACACTGGAAAAAAGGGAAAATTGATATCCTAGTTAATAGCGTTCCATCTGAAGGTAACAAAATTAACCTACCAGCACCTCTAAAGCTTAATATTTAAAAAGACATATGTCATTTATACAAAGTTGCATTAAACTGTTTTGGTTAGGGCTAAGCCTAACCCTAACCCTAACCCTAACCCTAACCCTAACCCATCTCATTTGAAGATGCCCATTGACCGCCTGTTTATTCAGCCGAAATGCAGTGCACTCATTTAAATGAATGATGGGACTACAGTATTTGCTAGAATGCCTGAACACTGCTGCATCCAAATCCATTTATGAAAACAAAGGGGGTTGTGTGATGGACTTTTCCTCCAGCTGTCACCAGATTCTGACTCAAATGTTGCTAAATCCTGATTGGTGCACTAGAGTTTGTGATATGACCATATTACAACCCACCTTAAACCAGTAATAAGGGAGAACACAGAGAAAAGATATGAATACACAACACTCTATGGTTAAATGTGTTACACCTTTGGTCAGACAATAGAGTGATAAGATCCCACCTCACATAGTAAGAAAAACATTGATAAAAATGGTTTTGGGGCCTTTATACATCAAATAGACCTGTGTATTACAGTAGCTTGTTTAAGCCATGGGATGGTTTTCTTAGGCTGTGTGTGTGTAATTACAAAAGGATCTTTAAAGCATTGTTATGGTTGCCCTTCAATTCCCTTTATTAAACCACCAGGACCTGCGCTCTCACTTAGAGGCAGGCAAAATAGGTAGCAGGATTAGATTAGAGGAAAATCAATTCTATCTGGATTGTTATAATTAGATGACCTGAGTTTGCTAAAAAGTCGGTAAGTAATTTTCTCTGTTTTTATCACTTTCAAGACTTGGCAGTGGTGCATGACAATGAAATTACAAATGCTGTGGGTGATATTTATAATTACAAAATGTGTAAAACTGCAGATCAAGTATTCAGCGCAGCATGAATGACGATGTGCGAACACAAATCAGCAATGCGTTTATATCTGTCACACATACTCCACTCACTATGCAGTACCATACAAAGTGTTATTGAGACTGCATGCCAAACATCAATAGACCAAATCACTGCCGCTTCGTCGAGCTGATCAGCAAGAAACAACAAATCGATCCCTGATAAAAGACCATCAGTCGATCTGTCATCAGCCGGATGCTGATACACAAATGAGCTAAACGGCAGCAACAATGACAGCAGCAGTAAGACAGTCAGACGGCTGATCTTTACACAGAAGGAAAAATGAAATGCAAGGAAACAGAAGGACAGCAATCTGAGATATGTTATGGAGTTTAGAGAGAAGTGGGATAAGAGAAAGGTAGAGTGGTGATGGTGAGAAAGAAAGAAATAGCAAAGTAGAAGTACATATTCCGTTGTCACGTCAAGAGGTGTCAATGCATCATGTAATACAAAAGGGAGAAGACATTTTTGGGGTAGTGTGAGTAAAAAACAATATGTTGCATAGTCATTGTATTCGAGAAAAGACTGAAGAGTAACGAAAAGATGTTAAAAAAAAAGAAGGTAATATCAATAAGAGGCATAAAAAACGACTTTCGAGGAAAGAAAGTTTCATTTTCAACAACACGACACAGCTGGGGGTGCACTCATAGACAACAAACACAGAGGCTGTTCTTCCTACCTGAGTTCCTCTTGGAGATGTACTTGACATCGTCACAGGCTCCCAAGGCGAGGAGGAGAGGAGGAGGAAGAGGAGGGATAAAGAAGTCATCTCTCTAGTCTCCACTGGTACCTTAAAAGACAATTTGAAAGTTTTAGAGAACCATAGCATGTATATTTCTTATTTCCATTGGCAATATCAGGAGAACATAACCCAAACGGACAGAGATCATAGATTGAAGTGGACGTGGTTAATGTGATGTCGCCCATTAGTTTGTGGAGTGCCGTTTTGAAGCATTTTTTGGCATTTTGAATGGCATTTTGATTTGTCGCAATCTGATTTTTGAAGCCATCTGGTTTATGGAGCCAGATGTGACTTAACAGGGTGAAGCTTAGTACAACCCAATAATGGAAAAGATGAAAAAAGGTGAACAAAATGTTACAATTAACTTTTATAAACTCACAAAAAGCTGTGAGGAGTTAAAGTTCCAAGATAGAAAGACACCCAAATAACGCTGTGGTAGCAGATTGTCACAAGCTAGCCTACACTAAAGAATTATCTCTTTTATCTTCCAATACTGAAAATTGAACCATCATTTTACAACATATTATATTGAAGAAGTTAGGAAACTAGTGATTGAGTCCATCCAGATATATACTGTTAAAACAATTACAAGAGACACTATCATAACAGTGTGATGAACATCATACTTCTGTTTTAGTCTTGTTTTGACATGATTTCAAATTGATGTCAAAGTGTCTGTATCTCTCATTCTTTACAAGTTACAGATGAAAAGAAAAAAGTGAGCCCCAAGTGGTGCAGTGTGTGACCCAGTATGCTGTAAAAATTGAAAAACAAAACACTTTATTACAAGTATGGCCATGATAAAAGCACAACACATTAATATTGATCTGAAACGCAGGTACTCGTGCTGCTTTTGAAAATATCAAATTTTTCAACTGATTAAATTCACAATACAAAAACTGAATTAGATTCGACCATAGGCCAGGAATTACAAAGGCTGCAGAATGTTTTACACACACACGCAAACACGCACGCATACAATCACACACACACTCTTTGAGCCAACAATGTGAAATCACACTGATAGACCACAATCCGATTTTTCTTATGCTTTTGTCTACAAACGGCAGTGTATGTTCACACATAGACACTCACACACACAACCAGGGAGATATCGAAGAAGCAGATTAGCCATGCCAGCAGTTATTTCATTGTATTTTACACACATGTGAAAATAAATAATGGGAACTCAAAATCTATCTTGACTGCTGATTGAAATCACATTTGATTCACATGAGCAGTGGGACAGTCCGTGATAGATCCTAGTGGGGTGTAGATTTGTGAGCCACAGTCATTTGCTTTTAAAGTAGGACAATGAAATGATGGGATGGGGATCTAAAACTGGAACCAAATTGATGTGAAGAACAAAGCCGAGAGAACAAAAACATGATAAAGGATAGTGTACGATGTTGCCAATAGCAGTTGTAAAATCTTTATCTTTGCTGGCTTTAAAGGCATCTGGCCTTTCATCACTTGAAAGGACAGTCATTTTCTTTGTCTGTTAACCTCCTAATGTAGTGTGTCATGCCATCATCTTGATAGTGTCACAGGTGCATCTCAAATCATCGTTATAAAAACAACACCAAAGTAAGGAAATCATTTCTGATTGGTTGAGTGAAGGTCAAAGCCACAGCATACAAGCATGCCTATTATCACTTTATTACACAGTACATTTAGAAGAATAATGTGGTTTTCAGCATTGATATCTTCATTAATACTTAAACGGCACTGTATTTTGATACACACATTACATTTTGTATTATTGAAATATATTTTATTGTAGTACAATGGGTACATTTGTATTGAATATTTTTATATGATTTTATTTTAAAATGGAGCAACTGTCTCAAAACCCAATCTCTGCCTGTGATAAATTATTCTGATTCTGATGATTCACAGTAAAAAAAGTTAAACACAAGTCGCAGTAAGCCATGAGCGCTCAATACAATGACACTGAAACCAAAGACGCTAGATGGAAATCAGCCATAGTTAGTTACCTGAGTTGTCCCTTCTTGGTTGCTTATTAAAAGGCCAATGGTCCTTTCTCTTTCAAACTTTAAGTCTCGTCGTATCAGTAAGCAGTATGCGTATCTTTAAAGTATCAGGGCCCTGACATAAAACAGTGGAGCATAATACATTATTTAAATTGCATTCATATAAAAGTATTATGCAGTTCAGTGCTTTTAGTTTGGAGGCTTGGCTGCAAGCTAAGTTTCATATCTTGAATATACATACATCTCTTGCTTTTACAGAGCAATACAACATGAGGCCTGCCAAAACAATACAGCATTACCGAGCTAACATGGTTGCACACATTGAATACCAGAAACAGAACATATCTGCTTTTGCACCTTGAAAGTTTAAAAGGTGTACCTTTACTTTCAGCCATTTATAAGTTATTTTTACTTTACCAATGGCATTCTCATTGGAAGCCAATATGGAAAGAAGTAAACTAAATAAAGCAGTATTCTGACAAAAATAAATGTGTGATAATAAAGTAAACATAACAAAATAGAAGAAAATGTTTCTTGTACATAATTAACGTGTGTTTTGGTGTTTTCCATCAAAAATAAAAAAGTTGCATTAGGAAAAATTATTGAATGAGTTGTGAGAATCTGGTGTAGTTTACCACATTGAAACGCTGGGAGAAAAAATGCCGTCTAGCCACTAATAGATGTACTGTACGAGGCAACCAGTAACACAATCTAACGCTGTGGTAACTACTTCAGGGTGTATGACTTCTTAAACCCCCTCGGTGCCTAACAAAACAAATCATGAGGTTAAAAAGTAATACAAAATAAGTTGTTATTATTTTGGGTTCTAAATAAAGATTGACAACAAAAGTTGTGACACTTTAGGACCTTTTGGGTTATGCACACAGTGTGACAGGCACATGGGACCGTCCAGACTTGCACTTGCAATCCAAGCTGTCTTTGTTTTTACTTTTGCCCTTTCTTAGCATCACAAGCTGCAGTCAGTCTGCAGACATCACAGGAGAAAACAGGTTGTGTCAGGTTATGTTGTACTTTAGCGGAACACGCTAAAATGAGCTGTTGACTTCAGATAAAGATAGTGAGGCAGGCGCTCTGACAAGCAACACTGAGACCAATCAAAGCATGAGTCAGTCTTATGGGGGAAGTGCTTATCAGGTTATTTTGGAAAAGTCGAAACAAAAACAGAAAGAGAATTACCAATGGACTTCGGCATCGAGACCTTACGTTTTTGAGAAATAAACACCTAGAAATAGGAATAGGGTACATCATCAAACCTTGTGAGGAAACGTATATTTTGCTCTACCACCTCCACAAGTTGTTCAGGGTCAGCTACAGAATAGAAGCCATGCAACATGGATTCCAAGTCTTGCTAAAAGCAAATAGTTTCTCAAAATATGGTACGCTGGCCAATATTGGCGTCCAAACGTGATGTGAAATGCATTAATTATTGTTCAATGATTCGCAGTCCTTTTCAATTGGCCATATCTGAATACAGGTGGATTCAGAGCTAAAGGAGTTTACTGTCATACAGAACCATAACAATTAATGATTGGTTTTGGAATAATGGGTCCAAAACATGTTAAGACTTTAGATTTTTATAAATAAAACAGTGTATCTTACATTCTGAATGTATCTAAAGAAGTCTAAAAATACAACAGTCAGTTTCAGGCTGCGTGGTCTATTAATTTGTTTGTGCTTTTATAGAAACAAATTATAATTTCAGAAAAGGTTAAACTGAGCT
Source organism: Dissostichus eleginoides (assembly GCA_031216635.1). Classification (NCBI taxonomy): domain Eukaryota; kingdom Metazoa; phylum Chordata; class Actinopteri; order Perciformes; family Nototheniidae; genus Dissostichus; species Dissostichus eleginoides. Next base: position 29,152,927 of record CM062271.1, read on the forward strand.
TGAAGGCAACTTTCTCTCATAATCAGTGCATTGTAAGCCATGCCCATTATGCTAGTTGATCTAGCAGGAATGTGAGTGAGTTCACTTGAGGTGACCGGTTTCCCCATGTAGAGTTTTCCATGGAAGAAAAATATTTTCAAAGCTATAAGGAAGGCACTGAGCAAAGAAAACAGGAGCTGTAGGTATTTTTATCATGCATACTTTCATAACTCAGTTCACCTTGAGGATACTACAAGTATTTGTATTGCTCTCAGACACATACTTACTTTTTCATTCACTCTCACAAGCACATTAAGCTGTACTTCTTTCACGCAAGCTTGCTCATAGAGGCTGCAGTCTTCCTCTTACACTCCTTATTCTCGGTAAGGCCTCCTCATCACTAAACACTGAGCTCTCTTTATCTTGTCTTCTCTGTTGGCCCTTCTGCACTACCTCTCTCACACACACACACACACACACACACACACACACACTAAGGTCAGTCTCCCTCTCGCCTCTTTATTCCACACATGAACACTGACACACTTGCGAAGACAGCAGCGGCAGCTTGTTTGATGTTTGATCCACCATGAATGCAAGAATGGAAATGGAATCTCATGGAATATATTACTGTGGGTACAAGTGTAGAGGTGAAGGGATACATGGAGGGAAATGGTGTTTGAAGGTAACCCTAATGACCTACAGAATAATAATACATACCATAACATAGAAGAGATAGAAAAGGAATAAAGAAAGAGAGTGGACGTACGCTTTGGATGAAAGAGAATCTGAGTGGGTTAAACGTACACACATATAGAGATGATATAGAGAAAGAGCAGAACAAACATTACAATCCCCCATAGCTTTCATTCCCTGCTTTTGCGTCTGTCCATCTCTGCTAATGATAGTACAACACCAGAGCACAGGGAGATCTAAGCAGGGTCAGATTGTGTATAATGCAGAAACCGTCACACATTACATGCACAGAAAAAAATCTACATTTATATTGGCATGAATTTGTGGTCTGGTTATTCAGTCAATCAAATCCTCGGAGTTCCCCAAGGATATATACTGGGGCCAATGTTCTTTGTTGTCTGTGTTCAATGCTGTCTGTTTTTAAATTATAGCTTGGTTGTGGGGTTGTGTGAGTAACTTTTCCATATTCATTGTATTACCTACAATAGATCGAAGGAATCATGCAACAAGTTTGGAGAAAAAGACAGGATTTCCAGCACAGAAACCAAACAATATACTGCTGAGGTCAGGGGCAGCAAAAACATGTGTTTAACCCTTTGATACACAAGCTATGCATACCCCTTCTAAGGGACAACATGGGTCAAAAATGACCCGTATTGACTTATAATGTTATTTCACGCATGACTGAGTGTTTCTTAGCTATATTTTTGGAAATCCATTTATTTAATCATTTAATATTCCAAGTATTCATTAAATCTTGTTTTTGATCACCACACATCCTTATTTTCAATTAACCTTTCAAAATGTAGGAACTAAAAATGTTTTTGTAGTAATACATCAGGTTTGCACACGGGTCAAAAATGACCCATGTGTGCAAGTGTGATAACAATGATAAAAAAAACATACTATAATAACATTTTGTTAACAATAATTATTTTATCAGTGATTTGGACCAAACAATACATTAGGCTGGGTGGTGTGTGTGTTTGGTCTTTTTAGCCCACATCTTTCCATTGCTCCTGTAATGTGCTTTTGGAGGTGGGGCGTGCCATCCATGCGCTTCTTCATTCACTATATTGACAAAAGTATTGGGCCACCTACACATTACACCTACAGGAGCTTTTATGACATCCCATTCTAAATTCTTAGGAATTAATATGAAGTTGGTCCCCCCTTTGCAGCTATAACAGCTTCCACTCTTCTGGGAAGGCTTTCTACAAGATTTTGGAGTGTATCTGTGGGAATTTTTGCCATTCATCCAGAAGAGCATTTGTGAGGTCAGACACTGATGTTAGACGAGAGGGCCTGGCTCTCCATTCTAGTTCATCCCAAAGGTGTTCAGTGGGGTGGGGGTCAGGGCTCTGTGCGGGCCAGTCAAGTTCTTCCACACCAAACTCATCCAACCATGCGTTTATGGACCTTGCTTTGTGGGGCACAGTCATGCTGGAACAGAAAAGGGCCTTCCCCAAACTGTTTCCACAAAGTTGGAAGTGTATAATTGTCCAGAATGCCATGAAGCTCCCAGCGCACAGTTTTGGTGCTGATATTAATGCCAGAGCTGGAACTCTGCAGTTATTGAGTCAGCAGAGCTTTACGCACTATGCTCCTCAGCTCCCCCCCCCCCCCCGCTCTGTAACGTTACATGGTCTGCCACTTCGTGGCTGAGTTGCTGTGGTTTCTAAACGTTTCCACTTTGCCATAATACCTCTTACAGTTGATCGTAGAATATCTAGGAGAGAAGACATTTCACAAACTGACTTGTTGCAACGGTGGAATCCTATTACAGTACCACGTTCAAATTCAGTGAGCTCTTTAGAACGACCCATTCTTTCACAAATGTTTGTAAAGGCAGACTGCATGGCTAGGTGCTTGATTTTATACACCTGTGGCAATGGGACGAATGACACACCTGAATTCAATGATTAATACTTTGATATAGTGTATGTGGCATGACAAGCTCTTTGCCCAGCTCCTTGATGAAACGCCGCTGTGCATTGGTCACACCACCCATGTAATCAGGGTGTTGTGCAGTAAAGATGGAGTAGGCATTGAGGGTAGCAACATCGAGCACATTGTGCCAGAGCACCATGGGCCTCCTCCATGTTCTCCGCTTGCATGTGAACTCCGGCACCAACCGTTCAGGGAACCTTCTGATCCATTGTGTCCACTCCTGATTTTGTTATGTTATATTACTGAATCACTTCTGGTTTCTTCTTAACACTGTTGTCATCCACTGCTCTGTCATCATGCATGGTGCTCAGGAGGACAACAGCTTTCGCCTTTTTCGGCACATAGCTCACCATGGTCATGTTGCCAATTAATCTAAATTCTGAGCTATGCTTCTCCCTCAATTTGGATAGCTTCATGACAGGCGGTATGTCCGGCTTCTTCTGGCGAAGGGTCCCCACAATGGTCAGGTTCTTCTCAAGGAGCTTTTATGCCAGAGGGATACTGGTGAAGAAGTTGTCCCTTTTGATGTTGCGATATATAATAATATCGTACACTAGCAGCATTTGGCCAGTTCCCTCCGTGTAATTTTACATAGACATGAAGTCTCTTCCTCACTAGTAATGGATGACAAGGTCAGGTAATGTTCAAATATTATGTACTGTTATCTTTCACAAGTTATCAAATATCTTCGTAGGTAGAAGAAGTGTAAAATAAGACTTACATGAATCAGAAGTGCAAAAGCAGCCTGTTGAGTTGTGACAAGTTTGGCATGTGAAAAGTGGTCCACGGTAAACATGTTCCTAACTGTAAACATGTTCCTAACGGCAATCGTTTACTAATAAAAGCTTCCTATCAGATTCCTTAGTGAATACATGTTTGGTCCAAATCACTGTAAAATAATTATTTATAACTAAATAATTATTATAGTATGTATTTTTTTCATTTTTATCACACTTTTGACCCATGGCTCATTTTTGACCCATGTATGTAAACCTGATGTAGAAATAAAAAAACTATTTTAGTTCATAAATTAAGAAAGGTAGAATGAAAATAATGATGTGTGGTGATCAAAAACAAGATATTTAATGAATACTTGGAATATTAAATGATTAGATTAATTAATTTCCAAAAATATAGCTAAGAAACACTCAGCCATGCATGAAATAACATTGTAGGTCAATACGGGTCATTTTTGACCCATGTTGTCCCTTAGAAGGGTAGTGATACAAAAATGATTTTTATTCAAAAAGTAAGAAAGGAAAAATGAAAGTAAGAAGTTGTGATGATCAAAAACAAGTTAATTGAGGAGTACCTGGAATTCTGAATTATTAAAGTAATTCGTTGCAAAGATATTTACAATTAAAACTCACTCGGGTCACTTTTGACCCATGTTGTGTATCAAAGGGTTAAGACACCAAAAAGACTACACTATGTTAAGATTTTTTTTTTTTACCTTAGCCTTGCTTTCAGGTAAACCCTTTCTGGTAGGGTTTTTACGGAGAGCCTCTCTTTTAGATGACTAAAAACGTTTTGCTGCTTCCAACTTCCACAGCAGTTTTGCTTTGCTTTTATGGCTTAACTCTTGTCTACTTCTACAATCTGGCAGTCCTGAAGCCTCACAGGAAGAGTGCCAGGCACTGAAGCAAATTCTTGTAGTGGCCTGAACTTGGAATTTTAACTTCCATGTCAGTCTGTGAAACCATTGGACCCAAAAATACTTTTCCATTGTACTTATATTGGAAAGAGAAATACCTTTATAATGGTTTTGAGCTAAATCAACAACCCATTACGAACACTTAAAAAGCACTTATTTAAATCAAGGTACCTAAAGTTGTCAATTGAGTTAACCCTTTACCACAAACGTTACTAAACGTTGTAAAATGCGCTACCACGTTACGGAAAACTCTTGCTGCACTGTACAGTATGTGCCCTGTTGAGAAGTAAGAACACTAGAAGACTTTTGGTAATTATATTTTCCAAAGTCCTTCCATTTTGGCTTTATGCAACAGTGGGCCATAATGCTTTTTGTCCGGTTCTCTTTATACATCAGTAACTGTATAGATTATACACAGACTCTGGATAAAGACTTATAAAGCACTTTGGTTTAAACCTCAAGATGATAATTATTAACAATATGGAGACTGTAATAACTGGTGTAGTTCTGGGTCAAACACTTGCAGACATACGTAAATACACACACACAAACACACAACACCCCATTTCACCCCTACACACACACTGATAACAAGTTATTCTTGCCCCAAACAGACCAGTGTTAAGCACTTAGGCCGCTTCAGCCACACATTCAATATTAAAGACAGCCTCCAGGCCTATTCTGTCACACTATCTGTCTCTCCCAAACTGCATGAGTCATGCCATTTTGGCTACAGAGGCAGTCTGTCTTACATGGAAACATAAGCTACTCTGCCATTATTACGATAGATTTGAAATCTGTCTTTTTTAATCTCTGCAAGAGGAGGCGTTATCTGTTTAAACCTAGTGTCATGCCATAATGTTGACCAGCTTAAATGGGATGTGAATACTACTCATACTGCATACAAGACAAAATAGGACATCCAGTCCATTTCAAGTCCTTTTTCTATTTTTGACATCCTGGTCAGAGGACCTCCTTCATCTGGACAGAAGAAGAACAAAACTGTAGTCCTACTTCCTGTTGACGGTGCTCATATAAGGCTTTTCGTTCTTAGTTGTCTTTGGTGGAACTGCATCATATTTTATGGAGAACATTATTTTCTGGTTTTCCCTTTGATGGATACTGGCTGCTTGAGTTTTACTTGTTGCTAAAATAGTGCTAAATGCTAATTACTAACAGTAACTCCTGCAAGTTAGCAGTAGGACCTGAGAGATTGTGTTTTCACCGCTGGCACAACCTTGGGGCAGGCAGAACATTGGCTGTGTCATGGAAGACCCATAGCCAGGTTGGCTGGTCAACAGGAACAGATTCAACAGCGTGTACGGACATCATCACAGAGGCATTACCAGGAAAAAAAAGGGAATGGTGACCAAGCAGTAGGCTGTTGTGCAAGAGATCATCCCGACTGGCTTTGAATCACTAACAAAAACGTTGCCAAATAAATGGCTGTAAGCAAGAAAGGTGTTCCAACGGTTGGAATAGTACTTTATTTTAGCAAAGTTGTCAATTTGCTAGGTTTTTACTATAAGAAGTGTAATTATCCAATGCACTGTACAGCTGTCTAAGTGAATTACCCTATACACTTGTAGTCTCGCCAAATCGCAAAAAATAAAATGCTTTAATTAGCACTTTTACCCAACAAGCTTTACAATCGTCTGCTCATTCACACACAAACAAAGATGGCATGACCATGTTATGCATCTGATCTGACCATAAAGAGCCATTTAGGGTTCAGTGTATTGCCCAAGGACACTTGGAGATATGTGATCAAGGGACAAAATGCTTAGTGAGCCACAGACGCCCCCAGTTTTAAGTGCACATGAACAATTTATGTACATACTAAAATATCTCTTAACACCCCTTTCACAGTTTTCAAATCAGTTCAAAAATGTGTACAGAGGAATGTTGGATCCACTGAACTGAAGTTATCTGCTTGGATCCAATACTGTGTGATTATGACTTCATTAAGGCAAATATATGAGTTCAGCAGAACCGATGAAAACACCAAACTATAATTATGTTTATGCGGTAACAACCTCGTTGACTTAGATAAAATGACATACGCTTGCTGTAATTGAGAGTATCATAGACATATAATCAACACCAGTTTAGTATTTACCATCAACATCATGAATCAGATCCTGTTTTCCCCCTGATGTTATTTGGAGGAGGAAATTAACAGTCTGTATTGGGGTACCACCGGCACAAATTTCTGACCACCATCTGTCACTTACAAATGCTTTTGGGATACATTTTAGTTGATGAATTTCCCACATCCATAAGAATTCAGGAAAACAAGCTGTGAAAGGTATGACCATTCCATCTGCAGTCTCTAATTTGAGGGATGTGGTGCACACTCATCAAGCCCTGTGCAATTATGCACGCCTCTTCTAATGTGAGTACCTTGATTAAATCTTTCACAACCAGCGCAGGCTTTCAAAAAATAAGTACAGGAACATCTGCGCTTGTATATACAGCAAACTGAGCAGGCTTTTTTAAACGTTGATACAGGAGTGTGGATGATGATTTCAAATGGATACACACACAGCTTCAATCCACCATGACTCAGCATTACTGAAACACCTGAGGACCACCATGTTGTTTCAGTTGTCCTCTCTGTACTTGCATGAGCATATGAAGTTGTATCGCATAAAAGATAAACCTTTGGCTCCAATATAAAAGCACAACATTCAAATATGGTGTAGAAACTTTAGATTGAATCATTTTAATATGATTAAAACATTTGGTTGGTAATTTATTGAATTCTTTAAATCATTTTCGTATTGTAGAAAAATATAACACAATGGAGCACAGTGTATTATACTAAAAATCTATTTCATCGTTGAAATATTAATATATATTCTGGTTACAGGTGCGCTGTGGAGTTCTTTTTCACAGCAACAATGAATACATTTACATCTTTAAAGATATCTGCAAAGAAAACATTGAAATCGCCAGTTAACAGTCTTCTTTCCCTCAAAAGCCCTTGGATACAAACAAACTGTGATTACATTCAGTGTTTCTCAGCAACCACACTGTATTGTTGTGGAGGTCGAACAAACTCAAAATTCCCCCTGCAAAATGTTGCAAAATGAATAACAACATTTCGGCCATCTCATGAAAAACATTGCTCCATAGGGCTATTCGTCAAAAACGGGAAAGGGTACCTGTAATATCGTAACAATAATCAAAGGCATATTTAATAGACCTTGAACTGAATCAGAGGTCTACAATTGTTACTAATTGTACTGGTGTCTTTTTGTTGGGGGTGTCAACTTTAACTCGTTAACGTTCACAATTAATCCGCAAACCTTGTTAAAAAAAAATGCACACATACTATGGAGGGGAATCAAAGCGACTCTGGTTACCAATAATTCAGAAATCATCAGTGTTGGGTGTAACGCATTACAAAAGTAGCGGAGTTACAGTAATGTATTACTTTTTGCTGTAACGAAGTAATGTAACGCATTACTAATGACATTTGGGTAATATACTACCCGTTACAATTCTCAGTAACGCAGTTACAACACATTTTAACCCGAAGTTAAATGGTGTTTTGTTTTTTAAGAATTTACCAACATTCTGAGACCAGAGAAAAATTGTGCGGGTAGATTAGTAAGCCTGGTGTTTACCCTTCAGGCTCATCAAGATCCCTCCGCTTCGCGTCGGGTTCCCTGATCAGCCTGTCGGGTGTTCTTTTCCCCATAATGACCGCCTCGCTGCACATTATCCCGCTTATTACACGGCCATATACTAAACAAACTACAGAGCCCATTCCGTGTTCCTGTTATTGTTTACTTCCTCTCTGCCTTCTTCTGGTGATTTATCTGACATCCAGCGCTCCGTCTTTTAACCTCTTTTCCTTTCTCTTTCTTGATCCTCCTTAGCAACCTTCGTTATAGTCCTTGACAGTGGTCTGTACTACTGTATTAACAACGTGTCACATGTTAAGAATTTACAATCAGAATCGAGTATTCAACTAAGCCGTGTAATAAAAGTTGTTAGTAGCCTTAAGGACACTTGTTATGCTATACCACATTGCCCTTCACTGGATGTATAATGAGCTGCACTAAACTACATTTTAGCATTTAAAATACCTAGCCATTCTTTTGCGGTTATTTTGGTAAAGTAACTCAAAAGTAATATAAAAGTAGTGTAACTCATTATATTTCAAAGACAGTAATATTGTAATGTATCTTATTACTTAAAAAAGACAGTAATAAGTCATATGTACTGTAATACATTTTGGAAGTAACTTGCCCAACACTGGAAATCATGATATAATAAGGTGAAAAACCCTCTGAAAATCTATTACTCACAGCTCCTTTTTGATGACGAAGATGTAAAAAGCATTGAGAAGGGGAGTCCATCCAAACATGTAACTGCTTGGCAAACCATTTCCGTTCTCACAGTATTGCAGAACAGCAGAGATAAGGACAATGGTTGACCCGTTGAAAGTTTCCAATCGGAAGCGTTTTAAAAAGAACTCTTGGCCACAAAAAGAAGGCACCTGCTCAGCAATAATGTTTGATGACCTACAGAGTGCACAGTGAAGCACAACTGTTAGTGCCAGTTAGGTCTAATGTGAGCCAAGAAAACATTTCCCACATCATTACCCCACCAGCAGTCTGTACTTTAGACAGCAGGAAATTTGGATCCGTTTATGCTGTTAACGCTACTGCCAATGAACCCATCATCAGCATCTTGCTACAGAAGTATGCTTTCAGATCAGGCAAATGTCCACTGTTGCATTAACTCAGAGAACTAGGAGGTCACTTTGTTCTTCTTCATCTAGAACCCATTCATTTCAATTGTTTGAAAACCATGTTTTGTTAACTTTCTCAAAGCCTTGCCATTCTCTTTATGACATCTTTCATTTACTCAGACTTCTGTGCCCTGAGGTCTGCCACTGCTCATCACACCAATCCGTGGAAACTCCTGACATTAAAGCACAAGAATGGCAGCTATCTCTGAGACACTTAAACTGGTGTGTTTGATACCAATGGTAGCACATAAAGGCACTTTAATTCCATTCCATTGTGAATGAAACTCTTGACTCCGATGCAGTGGGTAGAATGAAACGGCAGTGTGAAGATGGGACAATGCTGAGCAGGTGTGGTTGATTCTATTATATAGTTGGTTTCACAGTATAGATTTCAAGGTCAGATGTGTAAGGCTGCTCTGCAAATGATTGGATGGATTTTAAAAAGGTAGAATGAAAATCTGTGGTCAAATTGATTCCTGGATCTGTGTTGAATAGCTTTTAATTCCCATGTGGAATGGATTGTGGGAAGGGGTGCTACATTACATTTTCCACATGGTCTCTACCATGTGTGTGCTCCCCGTGTCTCCCGCACATCTTGACCTTGTGTGAGGCCCTACCTGTCCAACAGATGCTGTCAATGATTTTTGCCAAACGTGCAGTTTGGGGTCCCTCCAGATATCCCTTTTGTGCATCCAGTCTGCTTCCGTCAGCAATCCGCTTTTCTGATTTCCCCACTATGTTTTGGACCTAGTATTCTACAACAATAAAACATCTTTTTTTTTTTGTCCCATTTTACAAAGTTAGTTCTTAAAGTAATTTGGTTAGAAAAACTAGAAGGTAATTCAAAATCTCAGGCAGAGTACAATGTCAAAAATGTAGTTGGAGACTTTTTCTGTAAATAGTATAGTTTCAAATCCTTTGTCCTCAAGGTCATGAAACATATTTTTATTATCTGATTGGAAAAGCGTTAGGTTTAGGGTAACGACATTAAACACTGTGCCTTTACTTTTTCAGACATCAAGATTAACTGAAACCAGAACTTCTTGAAAGGTTTTTAAACGGAATCATTCATTGGTTTAGCACTTGGGAAAACCCCAACAAGAATCTATATAATGCAGTTTTGGTGAAAGGAATTGCCTAAAATAGATTCTCTCTATTTTTGTCCTGATCCATCTATATAAAAACCTGTCTGACAATAAGCTGATCAGATTTGGCCACTTTGTGATGTCACTCAAAGACACAGAATCAGCACTTTTGGAACAGGGCTCAAACAGAGGGGGTTATGGGATGCTAAAATATATGATCTGTTTGGTATTTCAGCCAAACACTTAAAAGTGATTTGTATATATCTGAGACCTATAATATATTGTTGAAAAATAGTATAATAGGGGACCTTTAAGTTTAAACAGGGAAGAAATAAAAACTAAATTGTGCCTCAGCTAAGTCTCTTCACATGTGATGTGTTATAGATATTCTTTTAAATGTTGAACTATTACTGTGACTTTTGTAATTTAAATCAGTGAAACATTTGTGAGAGTATCATGAGATTAACTGAATCAATTCAAGCTGAATGTTGCCTGGTATTTATGTAAACATGAGGCTCAGTGCACTTCTCATGGATATTAATACTGAGCCGGTGGTACCAGAGGATGCAGCTGCCTTGCAGTCAAAGCACAGGGTACAGTCTCCTGTGGCCACTCTGTTTTTTTTGGTGGAAAATGGACACTAAATAATAAATCAGTGTAAATATTTACAAATGATTTGCACTGGGGAAGCAGAACAAAGGTGTTTATTGGGCTCAAAGGACTATCTATTTTTTTAAATGCAGAAAAACAAGTATAAGCTTCTTATTTTTTTTCAGACGCTGCAGAGATACAAGGTAGCAGGACACTAACAAGCACATAAGCACGCACATTCACACACACATGCACACACACACACACACACACACACACACACACACACAACACACACACACACACACAGCACAGGGGGGTGGGTGCTAATGAATGCAGTACCACCTGTTCAGTGAATGATGTAATTGCTCTCAGCAGATCCCCATTTCCTCACTATTACGCCGTTTAACAGCACCATTTAACAGGTATGAAAGGTTGCTGCAGAGAGCTTTCCTCTCCCTCACACCTCCACTAATTTCGCATTAAGCACCATCTCCTGTCACGTCGGAGAGCTTCAGTCGCCTTTTCATGCAGCGGAGGAAGCAGGGGCATAAGAAATTAAGGACAAGTGAGGAAAAAGGGGGTGAAAGGAAAATAAAATGGATTTGAAAAGTGTAAATGAAAGGGTGAAGATATGAGGTTAGCAGAGAGGGGGGAGGGCCATTTGTTCAGCAGTGGCTCCATCGAATCGATTAAACTTCATTCTCATGTGTCCGCCTGTTTGCTCCACACACACAAACACACACAAACACAAACACACACAAACCAGACTACAACATAGAAGAACAAAGCAATCAAAACAAGAATACTTCTGAATTAATTCATCTTCACTTTAAAATGTTCTACCAGCCAATAGAAAGAGTGTGTGTGTAGCATATAAACAACTAGAAAATGCATTTCCTGCTGAAAATGCGTGCAAATGCTGTAAACTGTGTACATTTGTTGCTGAATTTAGCTGAAAATGCAGAAAAAGCTGAATATTGTATTAGTTGAATGGTCTCTGTAGCTGCGTTTAGCTACAAAAACCAAGTAAGTGTGTTGCTGAACTTAGCGGAAAATGCAGAAAAGTGAAATGATTTGAATCAAAATTGTTAAAGCTCAAATGCATTGCAATGACTTTGTTGAAAACTTGAAAGTGAAATGTTAAACTGGAAGAGTAGGAAAAATAGTGAAGAAGCTTAATATTTAAAAGAAAACGTTTAAAAAAGGTATAAACAACAACATGTATAGCCTCAATGTCCTGAAATAGCTGAATAATGTAATAGTTGAATGGTTTCTGTAGCTGAAAGTAGGCTGAAGGAGTTACATATCAGATGTAAGTAATAGTGAATGAATGTGTATTAAGAAGAGAAAAGAAAGTAAAAAAAGCCTTGGGAAAGCAGCAGAATATTTTGACTGCAAACTTTTCGACTAAAACCATACATCACCAATAATGTATAAAATATGTGGAACATGTTGAAGTCAGTATTAAATCTGCATCAGACAGAAAATAATAGGCTGAGACAGTCTGTTAAAGTCCAGTCTGTTTGTCAGTGTTTTTTTCTGTGCTGAGCACCTAATCATAACAAATCATCATAACACCTGTGTGAGCCCAGACATCAAAGGTTTCCATGGTGATGCGCAGTAATCAGTGAGAGGAGAGCCTTTCCATTGGTTTGAATGAGAGATAAACATCTTACATTTGAACGTTTTGTTGAAGAACCGTAGCAGATATCGGTGAAATTTCAACGCGTGAAGCGTCTCAGGACCCTGACGAGCATCTGAAGTGTGCTTTTTGTGTACTTTTGGGTCAATAATGTGGCCTTTTTGGCAGATTAACTAAAGGTGTGCGGCTGCTGCTGTGAGGAAAGAGCAGGCTGTATTTACAATAGGCCTTAATGGAGACATGTTGAAAGTTTTTGTCACTTCATGCCCTCAAGAGGCATTTTGTTTAATTATTTAGCTTAATTTTTTTTTATTTTCCAACCTAGGAGAGGTTTTCCCACGTTTTTCATGAAAAATGATATCCAAGGAGTGTAGGGTTTGGGAATTATGGCAGGTTTAAAAAGAAAATTTGGCCGAATTTCAAGCACTCCTGCACTCTGTCATGAGATCAAAGAACTCTAGCCTTAACGAGCTGCGCAATACACACTAATGTTAAAATCTGAAGAAGGCCTCTTTACCAAGCTCCAAACTAAGTTAAATATCTCAAAAAGTGTAAAAGATATAAAAAATCTGAATAACATTTTAATAGCTGAATGTCTTGTGATCATTTTAAAGGTCCCATGTCATGGCCATTTCTACTGATCATAATTCCATTGTTGAGAATTACTCAAATAGATTTATATTGTGCAATTTTCCAAACTCACATTGGTTTCTCATACAGCATCTCTGTAAAGTATGTGTATTCACCGGTATTCACTCTCTGTCCTAAACGGCTTGTTGGAGCTCCTGCACCCCCCCTCCCTGTGAGCCCAGTGTGCTCTGATTGGTCGGGACGTTGCAAGGCTGGCTTACTGGTGTGGTTTCCGGGTCGGCGATACAGCGAGACAGCGCGAAACTAACTCATCCTGAGCACACACAAACACTCACAGCCGAAGTAAAAACAATAAGTGTGGCTTGATATTGAGTAAGAAAAAGGTTTATAAACGCTGTGAGAATGGGTCTGCGGAGAGCATTTCTCCGCCATCCCAACTCGTCTATTACCAACCAGGGAGCTCTATGCAAGTCAATGGGACTCCCTGTTAGTTGAAAATGTACGCTAAAGGTCCCGGTGTGTTAGGAGCTCCGCGGATTGGTCCATTTTGGTTCCGGGAACCGCATGACGTCATGCTTTTTAAAATCTTTAAGAGTTTAAAAAGCTGAATATTTCAAAAACTATCAAATATTTTGAAAAAGTTGAAAGTTTCCCATCATGTGCTGAAAAGGCTGAATAGTTTGATATTTGAACGGTTTCTGTAGCTGAAAGTATGCTGATGTTATTCGACGGCAAAATATTGGTTGAAATAAGAAGAGAAAGAACTAGAAAATGCCTTTCCTGCAGAAAGTGCGTGCGAATGCTGTAAACTGTAAACATTTGTGGCTGAATTTAGCTGAAAATGCAGAAAAAGCTGAATATTTTATTAGCTGAATGGTCTCTGTAGCTGGTTTTAGCTACAAAAACCAAGTAAGTGTGTTGCTGAACTTAGCGGAGAAATGCAGAAAAGTGAAATGATTTGAATCAAAATTGTTACAGCTCAAATGCATTGCAATGACTTTGTTGAAAACTTGAAATTGAAATGTTAAACTGGAAGAGTTGGAAAAATAGTGAAGCTTAATATTTAAAAGCAAACCTTTTTAACCTGTTAAGCCCCAAGCCTGTTTTTCAGGTCTCAGGCTCGAAAATGACATTTCCAGAACAAATTACCATAACTACACTTCTAAAAGGGGAAGTGTTACGTGCCAGGCAGGCTGTACTTGTGTGGTTCTCCTTCCCTCCTGTTTTTCTCTCTTCTCCCTGTCTTCTGCACAGCTAATCAGCAGCTGATCGGTATCTGCCTGTGCACCTGAGTTTGATGGCTGATTGGATCCTCTCACCCTCAGCTGGCCTATCAGCAGCCAGGGAGTCTTCTCCCTCTCTCTCACTCTGGGCCTGTTGCTGATGGAGGAGCCTGAATTCGACTGCAGTGTTTAGAAAGTCATTCTACCTTGTTTGTTCTGACCTTTGTGAAAGTGTGTGTTGAGAGGTTGAGGAGTTAGGTAAGTCTGGGGTACCCTGTACATTTCTCATCACGTATGTAACTAATGTTTAGACACACTAGGTTAGCGGATTGTTGCCACCCCTGTAGTCTGTTTTGTCCAGTTCTGAGTAGTTTAGTTAGTGAGGGTTTTTGTTTGAGTTTTGGTTTCAAAGGATAGATGTAGAGATAGGCCTGGTTTTGTTATGCTTATTTCTTTTGTTTGGCACAGTCTCCTTTGTCTCCTTCTCCTCACACAAAGAGTATTTCTGTTCAATTTCTGTTCAGTTCTAGGTTTACAAGGAATAAACCTTTTGTCAACCTTTACGCTGACTCCCTCATTTTTATTGGTTGTTGTGTGTTATTGTCTCCAGGTCCCCTAGACCTTAGCGGGGACGTAACAGGAAGATTAATAATCTTTTTTCTCAAAGTAATGATAAACCTGTGAGTTGGATGTAGAAAAGTCAGAATCAATATAGATGTTTTTTATTTTAAAGAAAATTCAGATTGAACATAGTAAAAAACTGTAAATTATAGTGTCCGTCCAAAAAATCTTTTTTTACTTATAGTGAAAACCACCCTTGAATGATGGGATGGTAGACTAAAAGCTTTAGGAATCCAAAGTACAACATATAATAAGTACCCTGTATAAGATTGATGCAAAACAAGTGACATTTGACCTTTTTAGAGAGGTTTAGCAAAAAAAAAAACACTTCTGGTGTCATTTGATTGGATTTGACCTATCTCTGGCCCCCCTTGGTCGATTTTGATGATTGACATCTCTTTTTAACCGCTAGAGCCAATGGAATCGAGGGAAAGTATTTGCTTCCCCTGTCACGAGTTCTGATTGCTCAGTGATGATACTTATATTTCTATAATCTGTGGACTCTCAGGATGTTGGTTCAAAAATGGTTCATATCATCAGTTAGCTGAGTTTCTTCCCGTTACATGGATATGAAACATTCATAGTTTTTTAAATATTAAGAAGCCCTCAGACGCTGTTTCCTGCAGATTATTCGTTTTTCCGCCTGGGGCCGGGGGGGGGGGCTTAACAGGTTAAAAGCTATAAACAACAAAATGTATAGCCTCAATGTCCTGAAATAGCTGAATAATGTAATAGTTGAATGGTTTCTGTAGCTGAAAGTAGGCTGAAGGAGTTAAATATCAGATGTACGTAGTAGTGAATGAATGTGTGATAAGAGAAGAAAAGAAAGTAAAAAGGCTTTGAAAAGCATCAGAATATTTTGACTGCAAACTTTTGAACTAACTTGATGGCGAGTGATCTGTCGCCATGGCAACAGCATTTGATGAAACCCCATAATACGCTTAGATGTGTTGATGGCTGCATCGTTACCAAACCTGTGAAGTTTTGGGCCGTTAGGAGCATTTTCACTGAAGTTATGAGAAAACCGTGTTTCATGGTGAGCATTGTGTTGCCATGGCAACGGCATTTGAAGAAATCTCAAAACTGTCATGTAGATTTGATTTCACGGCTGGACTAGCACACATGTGAAGTTTGAGCACTTTTTGACAATTTTCATAGGAGTTTCAATATCGTGTTTTATGGCGAGGGATGCGTTGCCATGGCAATAACTTTTGAGGAATACTCACCATTGGCACATAGACATGTTGAGGGCTGGACCATTAACCATTATCTGAAGTCTGGTGCTGTTTTGACCCTTTTCATAGGCGTTACGACAACATCGTGTTTTTTGGCGAGGGATGCGTTTCCATGGAAACGGCATATGGTGAGATGTCAGATTTGACGTAGAGCTGTTGAGGCATGGACCGGTGATATACAAGTGAAGATTTGGGGATGATCGGACCATGTCCATTGGAGTTACAGCGACATCGTGTTTTATGGCGAGGGATGCGTTGCCATGGTAACACCACATTATGTAACATCAGATTTTACGTAGAGCTGTTCAGGGCCACAGTGTTAACCATCGTGTGATGTTTGGTGGCGTTCTGAGCATGTCAGTTGGAGTTATGACATCATCACACAGGTGTTTGTGTTTGAGCTAACGACGTTATGAAACACCTGTGCTTGAGCCCAGAGATCAAAGGTTTCCATGGTGATGTACAGTAATCAGTGAGAGGAGAGCCTTTCCATTGATCTGAATGAGAGATAAACCTCTTACATGTGAATGTTTTGTTGAAAAACCGTAGCAGATATCGGTGAAATGTCAACGCGTGAAGCATCTCAGGACCCTGACGAGCGCCTGAGTCTGCTTTTTATGTACTTTCGGGTCAATAATGTGGCCTTTTTGGCAGATTTACTGAAAAATGCGGGCGGGGGAAAAATCGCAACATCTGCAAGAAACAGCGTCTGAGGGCTTAACATTTAAAAACCTATTAATGTATCATACCCAAATAACGGGAATAAACTCAGCTATCAGACAATATTAACAATTTTTAGCAAAACGAAACATAAGGGCAATAACAAAGGCTCTGAATTAGCCCTGAGCGAAAATATGCTAACACACTTAGCACAGAACTCACGTTAAAATACCCTTATTACTTATCGTATCTGCACAAACTAGATATCGATTAGCAAACTGAGATTGCACAGATTCGACAGGTATTAGTATCATTACTGACCGATCCGAGCTTGCGACATGAGAAGCTAACAAAGACATCACACCACGTAGCATTAGGTAGCCAACACGGCAATATGTCTTACCTTTGTTGTTTTCTGATCAAAAGTTGTCTTCAATGGCATTAAAACGATAAAAACGCTAGTGAAGGTTAATCCATAGGTTAATCCAATGTGTCTGTGTCACTTTGAAATTATTTCTGATAATCCATCAGCAATAAACCTAGTTTTCAGTTATCAGATTTCAGAGCGTAAGATAGGTTTCGCTTTGGGCAAACTGTGTGCGCATAGCTCTCACTTCTCAATGGTAACGTGTGTGTGTATGTGGAAATTCCCCTTCGATTCTATTGGCTCTAACGGTTCAAAAGAGATGTCAGTCATCAAAATCGACCAATGGGTTCCAGCAAAACGGCAAATACACCCATTTCCACCCAAATGATCCCAGAGGTGGTTTTTTTTGTTGCTAAACCTCTCTAAAAAGGTCAAATGTCACTTGTTTTGCATCAATCTTGATACAGGGTACTTATTATATGTTATAGTTTGGATTCCTAAAAAACAGCATTCGCACTAATAAGAAGAGGAAGAATAAAGATTCGAAGAACTATAGTGGAATGCTGTAAACAGCATTCGCACTAATAAAGATTTGAGGAACTATAGTGGAATGCTGTAAACAGCATTCGCACTAATAAAGAAACAGAATAACTCTAGTGGAATGCTGTTGCACAGCATTCGCACTAAATAAAACATCTTGCATGCAGGCAGGTTGCAAGCTCATGGTGGGATCGTGAGCCAATGGGCCCCGACATGAAAATGGCCCCACAACCGCTCCCATATACTGTAGGGGCAAAACACACACTTTATAGCTGCTTTGCCTCATATTTGTGATTTTGTGACCGTTGAATCTGTGCGTTTGTGTGTCTTAGTAGTCGTTTATAATCTATTTGTAGTTTTAACTGTTCTTTTTTAATTGTTTAGTTCATTTCTCATTTTGATTTACTTCTGTGGTTGTTTTTTTAAACTTTTTTGTTGCAAATTCTTTTTGTAGTTTTTTAGTATCTAATTGTGGTAATTTATTGTCTCTTTGTGGTTGTTTGGTGTCTCTTTGAAGTTGCTTTGTGTCTCTTCGTAGTCATTTAGTTTCTCTTTGTGTTTGTTTTTCTCTCTTTGTAATTTCTTTGTCTCTTTGTTTCTCTTTGTGCCTCTCAAGCTGTTTTACATCTCTGTGTAGTTATTTTGGTCTATTTGTAGTCTTTTGGGGTTTTCATGTCTTTATTAGATTTTAGGGCCCGTGACACTTGAAGCCCATGGACCAGTTTTATGTAGGCCCACGCAGTAATCCATCTTTGTACTCTTTGTGCTCCCATGGTTCATAATCATTCTGCACATCATAGAAGCTGTCAAACTGAGTGAAACAAGTCAAAATAAAACTGACATGTTGGTTTATTTCACCCTGTCGCCTAGACGTACCCCAAATGATACACTGATCCTCCACTATGGCACACTGCAAAGGTATTAGGTCGCAAGGTTCAAGGCTTTTATTGGTCATACGTGCATAGCTACAGTGTAGTTATGGCGATGAAAATCTTAGGTCACAGGCTCCTCCAACAGTGCAACAAAATATAACAGACAATCAGAAAAAAATAGTGCAAGTAAATAATAAATATAAAAAGAAAAATAGTAAAAAAGTGAAATAGTGAAATAGTGCAAGTGATTGGAATGATATATTAGATAAATCATTTCTAAATAGAAGCCAGATTAATGTTATGATGTTTCAAATTCAGGTGTTTAACAGTCTTATGGCCTGTAGGATGAAACTGTCCACTGTGAGTGGTTTTAGTCCGGATAAAATACTTCATGTATTTCACAACTCAAAAGCTTTTAAAAATGTTGTTCAGGCTTAAAGAGTAGCCAAATACATGTAACAGGTTTACGTAATCAGGATACAAACAATCAGAATGCTGGTATATTTTTTGAAAATTGGGATTACTAGCAGGATTACAATGTTACAATACTTTTTAAATCATAGTTGAGAATTTTAACAGAATACATTTCAAAGTAACCCTCCCAATCATTCAATTTATTTAACAGACACTCAAAGCAAAAGCTAACTTATTGGCCATATAGTGTGCAAGCAACGGTTGCTCAGTCTGCTGTGTGGCAGTGGGGATTGCCCATTGTTACCATGGCGCATTATTCAAAAACCACGAGTAAAACATTTTTCCTTTTAGACCTAATGCCCATTTGACGGACAGCACTTTACCCTAGAAACTAATGTCTTTCTTCCAAGAGCCCATTGCTCTGAAAATACACAGAAGCCCTTGGCTAGTTATTATGAAGAATGACATTATCAGACCTTCCTAATTTTACTACTACTTTATTTATGTCTATATATTTTAAGTCTGGACAGTACAGCTAATGGTAGCGTAGCCTAGTCGGATCGAGCCGATCTCCATTCAGATAACAAGCATTTTAAAATGTTTTTGCCTGCCGTCTTGGGTACACACTTGCCAAAGCAATAATTTGTGTATTTTACTAATCTATCATCATTAGTATGATGTTATAAGGTTAATGATGCCTGGTAGAACTAGTGCCAGTAACACAGGGAGAATCTTCGCTGTACGTCTGGTATTCAGTACACTTGAGAGAACTACAAACACATTTTATTAACAGTTAAATATCAGTCTTACTTAGCATCTTAATGGCAGACCACCAGAATTGTATTCTGAGGAGGGATTCATTGTATACAATGTGAAGTTACAGAAATGAGTTCTGATGGTGGTGGTTCTTCTTCACGGTAACCCAGCGACCCTCCCTAAAATAGCACCGAGCTCAGACAGGCTTGCTCATGAACACAAATATCACCGGACCTGTCTAAGACGGTAGGAGTAAACATGCCGCTGCTCTGTGCTAACCTTCAATGATAACTGTGACATTTAGGAATTTGACATTTTTCACTTTTTCCCCCACATTGAATACAAAAATCGTCCTTTGTGTGCTGGCTATCTTGACTTCAAGGGTCAAAACAATTCATGACACGGTGTAATTTCATAATGCATGATTGTTATAGATAGATGGCAAATCAAGCATACAAGGCATCTAACCTCAGTCCTTTCTATCTGAATCTGACCAAGGACCTTTGTCAGAGGAAAGGTCATAATTGCCTTTCATTGAATGCTCTTATGGAAATGTATGTAAAAGTCATTTTCAATTATTTCCATTTTGAGACTTAACACTAGAACCGCCAACGGGTCAATTTTACCCGCAGCTGTTTTTTGATTGTATGCAACCTTTTTTCAATCAAATATTCAAGTCTCCCAGTCCGTGACTTTTCCTGAAAGTGTGTTATGTAGCACCCTCTGTTGTTAAAAATTGTCAATATGAAGTCAGATTGAAAAAATCGCCAAAAAAAATGCCATTTATACCTATATCCGCCAGCGGGTAATATTTACCTCATAGAAAATGCAGCGTAAACATGACGTGTTGCTATAGCAACGCCTCTTGTCTACTGCGGTTCCTTATAGATAGAGAGATAGATTTGAGAGAGAGAGAGATCGATAGATAGAGAGAGAGATAGATAGATAGAGAGATAGAGAGATTTGTACCTAAACAAAACACAAGTCTAACACCAAGCATTTAAATCAGCACTGGTAGCGATATGTTATACTTCATGCTATCTGCACAAATATCATATGAAAAGCTGAGAGTCCACAGATTCTATTGGTATACGTTTCATCCCTGTGCGATCAAAACTCACTGTTCTTGTATGATAAATAAAAGAACATTGTACCTTGAAAATCAATAGCGGGTAAATTTGACCCGTTGGCAGTTTTAGGTATACAGCGACCTCTGGCGGTTCTAGTGTTAAAGGTGCCACTTTTAGAGGATACAGTTTTTTCCCAAATAGCAGTGAGACTAGAACATTGAAATATACAATTCAATAATATTCATCACGCTGCCATGTTTCAACAACCGTGTCTCAGCACACCCAGGGATTATGGAAATGCTAAACAGTTCGTGCCCATCTCATGTACATACATTGTATAATTACAGTACATAATCAAAACCAGAGAACAAATTCCACCATAGAGATACATGAAAGGGCCCAACAACATGCTTTATGAATTGCTAAGGGGCCACATGTTCAGTGAAAAGTATCTGGCTGTGAATAAATGTGGCTGCCTTATGTAAATATCTCATATCCATATTGTAATTATGCCATCAATCAGAGCCAAGCTGGGATCAGAGTGATACAATATTGGCTGTCAAGGCAGAATATGGTCCCTCTATCTTTCTCTCTCCCCTCCTTCTCAGTCTTTACTTCTATATTTAACTCCCACTCTATTTCTCTCTTCATGGTATCATACAATCTCACCCTTTCCCTGTTTTCCCTCTACAGGTCAGACCAGTACCAGCCCCCTCAGAGATTGAGAATCAGCAATCAAGTACTGTACAATTTCAGTATTCATATAATGGCAAAGTCTTCAAAAATAAAAGCCTAAAGGCAGAGTAAAATATCTGCATGCTGTATAAAAAAATCTCCTGATGAATATCCAAAGGAGCAATGTTGATTATTATTACATAGTTCAGTTGGATACTCGATTCTGATTGGTCAATTTGGACATTTCAAAGGTTGTTACTTGCTAACACAACACTACTAAGGAGAACATGACCGTTGCTAAGGAGAATCAAGGGACTATGCGTAGTCAAATGTTTTGGCAGGAAGAAGTCTGATTAATTTAAGGTTAGCAGTGGACAACAAACATAGGTTTTCATTTCTGGCTAAACACTCCCCAGGAAATAAAATAAAAACAAATCATGCTGCATATTATCCCTTACATAACAGGTAGCCCTGAAAATAATTATTATGTAAAACTTAGAGTGTGTTGATTTTTGACATGCAACCAGAGTTGGGTGTAACGCGTTACTGTAATAATATTACTTTTGTCGGTAACGGAGTAGTGTAACGCGTTACTTTTATAATTCAGTAATCACACTACAGTTACTAACATTGCCCCGACACGCGTTACTTCCTTACTTTTATAAAATCAGTCATAATCACACTGACAGACAAGAGGGGTTTCCGCCGCAGGTTTATATGTACGTAATCTGCGCGACTTGCGCGTCCACATCTTCACGTGCAGTGCTGCATAAACATGGCTGAGTCAGCGATAACTTTCGAGGGGTGGAGGCAGTGTGCGAAATACGGGGGGGTCCGGGGGAGCTCGACCCCCCCGATTAACACCTGAGCCCCCCTGAAAGCCTCAACAGCAACATTTGAGGGAGGTCTCAAATTATAATATTTATTTGTCACTTGCAATGGTCACTAAAATGTTTTTAAGCTTACTATGTCCAGTATTCATAATTCAAAACATTTCTTCACAAATATAATCTATTTTGGCTGGCAAAAGCATTTCCTCGCATAGAATCGGAAACAGACGGCTCTTTAACGGTCGCGTATTCATTCATTCATATGAACGTCAGAATATAGAATTATTTGACGGCACCCCTGAAGACGCCAGACGGCGCCCCGGTTGAGAAACGCTGCTATAGACTACTGATTGGGCCCGGACTGGCCATCGGGAGGACTTGGAGGTTTCCCGATGGCCTGGCCTGTTAAGTGGCCTGTTGGCCTGAGGATTTCTTTATTTTTTGTATGTATTGTGAACGCAACGCTGCGCAAATGTGGGTCTGCCTCAAACAGGGGGACTGTCTGTCTACATCTAGTCTCTTTATTTCCCCCTCAAAATGCACCAGATTGATGCATTTGACTCCAACATTTAAAAACAAATCGGTATATTGCGCAATAAACGGGAGATGGGGACCCCCCCGATTATTGACGGGTATTTCGCACACTGGGTGGAGGTATGCCCATTATTTTGAGTTCGTCCGAAGAATAGACAGGAATGTGACGGTGAGGTGCAAACTGTGTCCAGGCCAGAAGCTGTTATCCACTGCTGTAAACACCACGTCAAACCTCAACAAACACCTGCAAAGAACACATGCTAAGGTGAAGCTAATAGCTAAGGACCCCCGAACCCAGAGTGAGGATGTTGTGAGTGCGTCGCCGCCGACTCCGAAGCAGCAAAAATTTGAATTTGGAGGACCGGTAACCAAAGCAGAGACAGACAGGCTTGTAGCATCCTTCATAGTATAGGAAATGTTGCCCATTTGCACAGTGGAATCACCATCGACTGTTAGCTTGTTGTGGTAGGCTGGTAGCCTATTTTATTAAAGAGCATATAAAAAGAAAGACTTGTGTTATGTCTTCCTTATTGCAATAGTAATTGGGGGTGCAAGTGGAGTCTCGCAGAGGCAAAACTGTGGCGCGCTTACACTGTAGGTGCGCCGCAGTCTGCGTGATCTGCCTGTAGGGAGGGGCGGGCCGACCCTGCGAGTAAAGTAACGAGTAAAGTAACGAGTAAAGTAACAAGTTACTTTATGTAGAGAGTAACGAAGTAGTGTAATATATTACTTTTTTTTAAAGTAATATTTAATATATTACTTTTTTTTAGTAACGACCCCATCTCTGCATGCAACAACGTTCTCTAGTGGGATTTAAACCTTGGATGTTGGGGTCATGGTCCACACATTGAAAGCTATGCAATGTTGGCATGTATGGAAGTACAAACAAGACAATTCTTGCTGAAAATGATAGAATATACCAATATAATAGAGGAACAAAGGAAAATGTTTTATAAAAAAAACCTGCCAGTGGTCTTTCTGTAATTCTACCAACACAAAGGCCAACATATTACAAACTAAACCCAAAATATATCTTCTTGATGAATAATTAGGGCTTTAGTTTTTAGGAAGTCAAAGTACAGTGGGGTGTGTTTGTAGTATTTTAAAAAAACAGTGGGACAGTTCCCCCTTCTTTCTCCCTCTATGGGTAGTTGCTGTCAGGTTGGAAGCAGGGTCCTGTCTTCCTGTCCACCCACACAAGACAGGGTGACTCGGCCCACCTCTGCCAAACACATACATAGATACAACCCAAACAAATCACAAAAATACTCACACAAAGGATGGGAACACGCATTCAGCCCAGGCATTCTCAAACATTTGGAAAATGTACTTTTCTGTATTTGTGCAGGGAGAAAATAACATTTTGTTTTATAGAACCACAATCTTTCTAAATTCAACTTAAAAACTAAATATGCTGTTCTACGAGCCCTTCTATGATTATGTAGCTCAAGTTCTGATAAAAACAAATTAGATGTACTTGGATACAAACAAACAATTTGGCTTTACTCTTATATTTTAAGATATACTGTAAGTCACATACTGTGCAGCCACTGGTTCAATGCACAGTCAATTTCTTTATCAATTACACAACAATTCCTGAGGAGCATATGACAATGGCAAAACAAACAGGACTGTCATTGAAGGCAACATCCTGATGAGTGTGGAGGGCTTGTTTCCAACACTGAGGAGTGGGAAGCTGAATTGGTGTTACAATCCCAGGCACCTGATGCATCGGTGTGATTCGCACAACAGCAAGCAGCTGTTTAGGTGTCAGTGTGCTTCCAACAAAGTGTTTGTCAAATGGGTGAGCAGCAACTCACACCCACAATTTGGGGTCTGCATCTAAAGGATTTCTATAACTTTCTGAAACTGGCAATTTTTGAATCACGCCTACTTTACAGAGTGATTGGTGAGGTGTGTCAATGTAAAAAAGAACACTCTCTTTGAAGCTCTCGATGTCTCTTGCTTATTTTCTCACTTTCTGTTGTGTTTTATATGTGCAACCAATCGACCTTCATAAGTCCCGTCCCTTTCGGCTGCATGATCTGACCCTAACCCTAAACAGTTCAGTGTGCTTGGTCAAGAAGAACCTTGGTCAACTTCCCCCTTTTCTTTCTTTTTTTCCTTGAAATCCACATTTTGAAGATGGTTAAAAGCTGCTGGCCAACTAGCTAGCTAGTTCATGTATATGTAATGCTACACAAACAAATGCTAGCCTGATGTCATGTGTTTGGGTTTACATATTTTATTAAATGTTCTTTTGGCACTCTGTTCTGAATCCAATTTGAATTGTTCTACATTGTTTATATTCACACCAGATAGCCAAGACTGGACCATGAGCAATCAACCAGAGGCCCCAGACCTCCATGGTCCCTTAAGGTGCAGTTGCATCAGTGGGTGTTGAAACAGCACAAATCAAGTACTGCTGACACAAGAGACAAAATCCAAAAAAGCAACATAATGTACTTTTATCACACAAAATGGAGCTAAAATATGGGTTTCAAAAACACAATTAAAATAGTCCCCAGGCAAAAATATTTGGGAACTTACGTTGCAACAATATCGGAAAGCATCGAAAAAAACAAGAGTCTGTATATGCACGTGTGCCCCGACAGTGTTCACATGCATAAGCACATCCTTTTAAAGTTCCTAATCTAAATCTATCAAATCATTACCTCATTAAACTCAACATATGGTAAGTTGAAAGCCATCAAAACACCTCCCTCAGTCTGTGTTTGTCTTTATCTTGATCATCACACATGTTACACAAGCCACATCATACCATACACAACAGATGAAAGGAACACACTTGACACAACATCTTCCCTTAATGCCAAGATGAAATAAACAAAAAAATGAAAGAGGAAGTCAGACAGATGTCTGGGGAAGGTAATCATTACGGAATGTGTTTTTATAGCCACAAGAATTTGCATAGGCCAATACAATGTGACATTGTGTTTTTTATTGTTAGACGTGCTAGGCTTCAGCACATGCAAGGATTGTGATAAAGCTGTGAAGGTAATCACAGAAAGACATGCTATTATCGAACAACAAACACTATATGTATGCTATCCATATTTATGTTGCTGCATTCACCTTTCCCCCAGACGCATCAAACAATAAATGGAAGCATCAGTCATTCATAGTGACGTCTGAAGTCAATTTGTATCGTTACCATTCAAGGTCCTTCATTTGCTACACCATATTGTCTCTTAAACATTACATTTTTCAGCCCAAGAGCCCCGATGGTATCTGAAACGTGTTCCAAGAAAATTGGTGAAAAATTATGAGAAGCTACACTTGAAGAAAAAGTGGTGAATTTAAGCAATTGAGAGATACAAAAACTGACCATCTCAAAACACATATATCAAGTCGCAAGGGACACTCAGATGGTAGAAATGCAACACTTTTTGATGCCAACCACCATAAAACTCAACAGAAAAAGAAGAGGAGGTTTTTACTAGATGGTAAGTCTCGATTTGCAAAACTTGACGATGCTCTTGGAAGGCTTGCAGCTCGATAACCAAACCTCAACTATCTAGCAAAAATGTTTTACCAGCTAAATTTGACAAGAAGAAGATGTGGCAATACATTTACAAGTGAGTACTCAACAATTCCAACCCATTCATACAGATTCAGAGGATGTCACCTGCTCACATTCACACACGTTCATACACATTTACTCATGCCAGCAATTTCTACTCTACTACCCTGGCTCCAAGCAGCATTACAGCACCTTCAGTGCTGCGTCAAAGTTTATCAATGTATTTGTGTTTAAGAAATGGAGGGAAAAATACTTTAAGCCAAAGATTGCTTTTGGTTTTGATTACGTGTATCAACTGGGGAACATGGCTGAATCAAGTCCAATGTAATAAGTCTTTAACCCTTAAAAAAACAGCTCAATGTCATTGAAACTAATTATGAATCTGGTTTGGACAAGGTTTGTCATATATTAATCACATTTTTTGGAAAATAATGTTTTACCTCTATTCAAAGATAGTGGGCTTGATACTCATCTACCGTTCAATGCAGAAGTCTTACGTCTCATGTTAAGATTACTCTATAGTATCCTCAACAAAGTTTAAAACTCAGAAACTTGCAGATATGGATATGCATTTGATGCTGTTGTAAAGAACTGCATCAGCAGCTCTCCACACTCTTTTAAATCATGTTGCCTGCTCGAGTCTTTCTCTGAAAGCTGTCATACATACTACTTTGCCACAAAAAGAAAATCTGAACGGCTGTATACTAACTCTCTGCTGACTTTCTAATCATCCCTCTTTTTAGTTCCTGTTTTGTAGTCTCTCCTCATTTCTTTTCCTTTCCCTTTTCTCGCTTGACCTCTCAAAAATGCATACAGAAGAAATGAATAAATGAGCAAGGCACATTTTTCATTCCCCTTTTCTGTTTCACATTCCTGTCAACAACAAAACAAACTAGCTGAAAGAAAACCGTCTGTGTGAGCTCCAGTTAATCCAAAGAACAGAAAAGTCTGCGTGACAGTTTTTAGAAACTGCTCACTTTTATATTCTTTTAATGTTAAAAAACTGTGTGTCTATTCAGGGGAAAAACCCCATTTAAGTATTTTACATTCACCACTATTTCTCTAAAACAGATTATCCAAAATCTTAAATATTCCACAATTGGTACAATGTGTCCTGCGGCATCCAATTAGCCTCCAGCGTTTGAATCAGTTGTGCTGATTTGCGCATCCAATATTTATCTGAGGCATTTTTCAAACACCTGAGTGAAGAATATAGGACTGAAATCACAACAAAGGAATGTGCCGTCTCCTCTAAACTGCTGAGTTTGACTTGTTTTGGATGGTACATGCAAACAAAATTGTTCTCTGAAGCGTATTTTCCCGCTGCTTCTATGGAAGGCTGTACTTTTCCAACGCAGGACTGTGTTGTAGCGGTTATTTTACACCTTTTTTTTCATTTATTTGGGTTGATTTAGGATGCAAGAGGGGCACACACAAGCACAGATGGAATCATAGCAAATGCGCGTGCACACACTCAATGTTGAGCTTCACAAATCAGGGGCTAACTCAGAAGTCAATGTCCTTCTCCGGAGCGTTAAAAGACAATCAATGGAGAAATTATGGAGAAGGGCTTGTTCTGCAGAACTAAAGGGGAATGCCACTCAATCCCTGTTCTCTTATATGTTCTTGCTGTGCCTGAGAACAACTAGACTAATATTTCACCATGACTAACCTTCCAACCACATAGACCATCTTCCAGAAATCCACTGAGAAGTACAACATGAGGCTCCATTGTATATCAGCGGCAGAAGAACAACAATTGAAAACCCGAATCCCCACCCGACCAATAAAACAAAACGACTATATCCCAAATCCGCAATATACTGAACAGGGCAGAGTGCTGAAAGTGAGAGGTTTACCAAACAAGAGTCTGGTGCTCATGGACATTTGGTGGCTTTTGTCCACAGGGGCTGCTTCATCAACACAAAGTGCAAATCCCTTTTAGTCATTTATTT
The DNA here is from genome assembly GCA_031216635.1 of Dissostichus eleginoides. Taxonomy (NCBI): domain Eukaryota; kingdom Metazoa; phylum Chordata; class Actinopteri; order Perciformes; family Nototheniidae; genus Dissostichus; species Dissostichus eleginoides. The sequence continues at coordinate 29,181,179 of CM062271.1, forward strand.
TAAAAGTCTGCATGTTTTCTTGGAAATCTGGCAAAAAAGGGAGCAGTACTTTTTCCAGTCCTGAATATTGTATACAGTTCTTCAACGACTCACTTAGGTTGTTGTGAGGCCCGAGAACCTTTCCAAATAGTCTGGTTGCCATGGCCTGAAGATAGCCTGAAAGATAAGACTATGGGTTGCTGTGTACAGTTGTTGATGGCTACTCAGATGAGCATAGTTTCGCAACATTTGGTCAATTTAGCTCTTCTCATCTGGAGTTAGGGGGACACAGTTTAGAAAGCTTTAGTAGCTTCATCAAATTGACAAAAACGGTGGGAGTTATGGTGAAAGGTTTTTGAAATATAATGGGAACATGCGTTAGTCCGACGTAGCCAGATCACATTGCAAGTGCAAAGTCGTCCGGAACCTCTTGGTTCATCTTGATTTCCAAGCGGGGTTATCAACGATCGCAGGCTAAAATGGCATTGGAAAACACTTGCTAAATTTGGAAAACTAGACTACAAAAAATGACCGCAACAAAATATATTGTTGTGGCGATGAGCAATGGAAATATGTGAACTGACTACAGCGTGTAGAGATAAAATCCCATTTAGAGACAAAAGCCAACAAGGTGTTAGTCCTATTTTCAATACTTTCTGACAACACAATCCTTTCTGTGTGTTCGGCCCCAAGTCCAGCGGTTACAATTTGAATGTAGTACGGGACTGGGACGCAGCAAGAACACCCACTTTGACAGTTTATGACAGCAAAGGAGGAGGTTAATTAAATCATATTTTCTCATGAATAATAGTACAGTACAAACAGTTAGTCAATGCTTTGTTTTCCTACCACAAACATTGGCTTTGAGAAAATCCCCCAGTGTGACAAGGTCAATTTCATTAAAGTTAACTTACTTGCTTGTTTCCATTCTCGTCTTTGTCAAACTCTACCGCCGTGGACCACCACAGACCCTGCCCCCTAGTTATGGCATGAATACACAAATCAACTGCTATGCGGCTCGAGTTGTGCATTTAGCAGGTGTTTTACAACAGTTCCCTGCATGACTCCAGAAGTCAGATTTGATAACGCTGAACATTAACTGCTGTCTCCCCCAGCCATGGACAAGAGGGAAGATTTGTCTCCTCCCTTTATCTGTAATGTCACGTCAATGTACAGCCTCCTAGTGACGGAGCTGGAAAAGATGGCGGGGCCGACTGTATGGGAGAACCCGTGGGGATTTTCTGGGGATCGGGTACATTGTCATGACAGCTTGAGTAAAAAAAGACCAGCTCCAGCTCACGGTGCCAATCTTTGAGAGCTTTTTTTAAATCATGTCTGCTGAAGGCTGAGAGGAAATTCACATTTGGTTCAATTGGAATCGGAGGCCATCTGGGTTCCCTTAATTTAATTCTGCCAGTAGTGCGCACACATCCGCACACATCGAAAAACACACGGGGCGATACATGCAGGAATGAAATGCGCACACAAGGCTTCTATGTCAGGTTCAGATTATTATGTTGTGTGGCTGAAGGTAAAACGTGACCTTCTGGCTGACGATGAGATGGAAAGAAACAGAGCAACTGACAGAAAAAAAGGAAGGAGAGCAAGAGATCCCATTAAAGCCTAAGGGCAGAATATCCTCACAACACATGCAAATGCACAACAAGGGGTAGACAGAGTGCTTAAATAGCATTTGTGTGTGTTATACTAAGTTTTGGAGACGGGTCTGGACGTTTGAAATGTACACATTGTCTCATTTTACATTACACATTAAACTTTTAGCCAAAGCGACTTTCATACACTTCTTTACCTTCAACAACATGCCCATAGGAGCAATTTTGGGTTAAGAATCTTGCCCAAGGACGCGTCAACACACTGACTGCAGGGGCTGGGATTGAACCGCTGACCTTCTGATTGGTAGCGCATTATCCCCCTGAGCCACAGCCGCCCTCATTTTCAGTACCTTGATAGTTTTATATTGTCTTTGGGGGGGAGTTGATGACTCAATGGGACACAATAGTACTTGCAAATAATTGGCCTATTCTAGACCCTAGGGTGCTTTTGTATATGCTCTACTTTAAAATTAGAGTGTTGCTGTTCAAAGAAACAAACCACTCTATTTCTACATGAATTAACAAACGGGTTAGTTCCAATTTGTGAAATAAAAACGTTACTATCAATATTTGTAATAGTTAAAAAAAATCAAGAGCATTATGCTTGTCAGTGAGGATGACAATATATAAGATGAATACAATGACACGTTGTAGTCTGTAACAATATGCCTATGAAAATGAATGAGAATGTGTTGGCTATAGCTAACGTTAGTAGGTAGAGAAAATGTAAGCTAGTTAGCTTAGCTAGTTAGTTCGAAAATGTTTGATATAAGTCAAAAGTTTCACCAAAAGTGACACAGCCGAAATGAAAGAAACAAAATAAGGGCGTAGTGTTTAGAAGGCACCACTCAATGGGCTGGTTGGTGAACTTCTCTCTCCGGCTAGCTAGTGGCTAACACATAAGAAAGCTGGGAATATGCTAAAGATAGAGATTAAAAAAAAAATGATGGTGCAACACAGCTAATAAACAAATGTATCTTCTTCAGCTTTTATACCACCACTTTCAGATTCCAGAAACTTAAGTTATTTTATTTCAAGGCCAACTATTCTATAATTGAAATACAGACTGCATGGAGCAAAAAAATACGTTTTGACTACATGAGTCAATATCACTATAAAGTAAGTTTGGTGTCCCCATCAGAATCACTCAGTCATCATGAAAATGTAGCAGAATAATGAAACTGAGGTCTTATTATAAATGGCCAAACATTTGCACACATATCAGTACAATGATAAGTCTCTTGAAATGTGTTTCCTTCATTTTATACCGTATTTTTTCATTGGATGTACGTAATTTTGGCATGTCCCACACACTGCTCTGCTAACTACAGTGTGTGTAATAAGTGATTAAATGATACTACATTTTTTAAATAATGATATGGTTTTCTTGTCCACAACGAGTCATTTTGATCATGTATATTCTATTTTCATAATAATATTGAACATTTTTCATGTGTCCCTGACATTGCTGTCCACCCTGTCATTACGGAGTAACTGCCCCTATAAAAAAACATCTGATGTTTTCAGTGACATCACTACCACCATGTTGTCTTTCCTCAATGGAGGCTGAGACATTGGCTAGTTGTAGAGTAAGTATTTAAACTTATATTTCGTAATTTTAATCATATTGTGTGTGTAGTTGGATATTGTCAAGGTTAACATGTCCACTCTGTCATAGTGAAATGTCAATTAATAGAAAAACCTTTCAGAAATTCGAAATATATTTGTCAAACAGTACACAGTCACCTTGCTAACTGAATCATGTTGCTAACTGAAGGTCCACCATGTGCCCATTAAATGCTAATATTAGCCAAAAATGTCCACCCTGTCATTGTCCACCCTGTCAGCAAGCCTTCCATGACAGGGTGGACATCGTACAAATTGTTTGCCATAATTTCATTATTATCCAAATACTTTTTCCATTAACTGAAATATACTGTTGAGAAATGGACTAAATACCTTTCTGAAAATGTACATTTTATAATCACTATGTAATTACAATGTATTTACTCTACTTTGAATTTGTCCATTTCAGGGTGGACACATTTTGCTGTTTGCATGCCTGCAATTACTTTATAAAAAGTGTGGGAGCTTGACCAACATCCATGTCTAATAGCAAAACATATACTTAATACAATGAATATGAAGTTCAATGGAAAAATCTCAGCTTTTTTTTTTGGAAATGGGGAAGTCTCAAATGCACAGTATATCTATAGGTAAATACATTTGTGGCAGAGGAAAAATATCTGTTTTCATTATGCATTAGAATTGCCTTAGGAGAAAGTAAAGCTTATTAAATGTAATATGTGGGGAGACAGGAACTGGAAGACATTTTTTTAACATGGATGGTGTATCATATGTTTGACTACTTTAGGCTTTAAACCCTTTCACTCCATGAAAATCTGACATGCCAAGTTGTCATACATTTGTGGGTTGTTATAATTGTTGATAGTACGTCATAAAAAAGGGCTTATTTATGGTACAAACCTGCCAACCCTGCTCACTTCCCTCAATGTCATTAAACTTGTGTCACAGTTCACCAAAGTTGGAAGCCAAACATTCCTGGAGATTTACTCCACCAAAGACAGAAGAACACCATGATTCAACTGAAATAAACTGGTTTGACAGGAAAAGAGGCACTATATAATAATGTTTACTGACATGGTTATACAAAATTAATGTAGCAATGTATCTTTTATATCTCCGCCTGCTAAACAATTCCTTACCTCTTTTCATACACAGTAGGCTTCATTTACCAGTTCCTATCTACATTTGTTCTTGAGGTCCCAAGAAAAGTTTACCTCAGATAAAACTGAAAGCATGCCAGTTGACGCCAATTAGCCGGTAAACGCATCAACAATCCCCATTAAAGGGCTTGTACTGCAAGGTGAGAGTCAAAACTTGAGTCAATAATGCCCAAACAGAAGTCTAAAGACGACAGGACTATAAACGTGAAGTTGGGTACTTTCGAGAAAGACTACGCCAAACGCGTATTGCTTTTTTAGTGTATATAATATAACACAAAAAAGATGCATGTGACACTAACTTTATCAGTTATTAAGTGTCAGTGTATTTTTCTTTTAAAAAGGGAAATAATAATAAAAAAAAATAATAAAAAAGATTATACGATTTGTCGTGATATAAATCCGATCTTATACAACTGAAGAAAAGTCCCATAACTAATATTTTGCACAAAGATGTCAGCATTAAAATGTCCATAAGTGTGTTTTTGAGTTTGGAGAGGTTTTGCTCTTTTACTAAGAACAAATCCCTAAAAAGAAAACCATATTGATGTTACATTTTATCTGGAAAACGATTATAAAATGACGCCCAATTATTGAGAGTAAGTGTTATTATAGAAACACCAGGGTTGGGAGGGTTACTTTAAACATGGATTATGTTACAATTCTTAGTTACCTGATACAATTCACATTCAAAATCACAACATAAAAAGTAATGTAACTTTCTGTGACTTTTGGGTTACCTCAATGTCAAATGCAATGCAAATAAAAACAAGAAAAAAAAAATATGAATACCTTTATATAAGTGTATTATGTAAGAAGACAGATCAATGTAACCTAAGAAAAGAAGAAACCAAGATATTTAGTATGTAGAATGTGTCCCCTGCTCATCAATGAAACACATGAAACACATGAGAACATTCATACACATAAGGTTTAAAATCTGAGTTTACAGGACACGCTCTGTTTTAGTTTATCACATATACAGTTAAGCTCACAAACACAATTTTATGAACCGAATAAAAAATAAATAAGAAATGAACCAAAGAAAGTGAAAACCATAACACAGATTCAGGCAGTCGGCGTATAGATTCACACTTAAAGCATTAGCCTACAGAACAGTACAGCTTACAGAGAAGAAATCTGATCCTTTTACAAAAAACACTATATGCCCATTTTAGTTTTTTTAAGAACAATGCAATCCTGCTCATAATCCCTCATTCTTATTTGGTGATTTTAAAACGTTTGTTATGTTTGTTATATATATAATGAAGTTGTATATACACACCATACTCATATGGAGCATTTCCAAACTGTAGCCCCGCCAAGTGCTGCGGGATATTTAGCTTGGCATGCTAAACACAAATTAACTCTAAGGTTGCACACTTGGGAACTGCTAAGTTTACAGTGCTGATGAGCCTGAAGATATTCCTGTTAACATGACATGAACATATGACACACACTAAACACACAAACAAAGCTACTAAGAACACGCTTTGAAAAAAACGAAACCCACATATGTCAGATCAAATGTTATTTGATCAAACTGCTCGTATTTCCTGGAGTGCATTTGGTGGACTGAGGCCAGCCACATAGACAAAGGTCACATAGATGCAGGCACGCATGTATGTTTTCACAATCAAGCGTATATATGCGGCCATTCATACACACACACACACACACACCCACATACACCCACATACACACACAGGGGTTAAGCGCTGCCTGTAATGAGATGAGTAATCAGTTGTGTCAGATAGCTTGTCTGCCAGAAGGAGAAAAGAGGAGAGGAGTGTGTGCCAACGCAGCACACATCCTTCTCCTCTTCCTCTTCTTTTTTCTTCTCTTCTCCTTCTGTATCCCTTGCTACTTTGGCCAAAAGGAGAGAGGAGAGTGGAAAATTGTTCTCCCCTCAGGGCAAGAGAGCAGAGAGGAGCTTCTGCCAGGATATCACGCACCCTCTCCACCCTCGCCTCCTTCTCTCTGAGGTTACATCTGAGGGAGAGGAGCATATGGCCGATTGCCTCCCCACCTGCATCCAGAGGAGACAGATGAGGAGAGGGGTGAAGTGGCTCGGTGCGTATTTGACGGACGGTATACTTTATAAAGCTGCATCCAAATTTGTACGGGTTTTAACGTGATGTGCATGATCAAGTTGAGCCAAGCAAGCAGAACATATCCGCAAGATGATATTTTAGGTAAAGTGACATTCAAACAGGGAAAATGTGGGTAATCACAAGAACGAGAACATTGAAGCAAGTAACATCTGTAGCCTTCCATTCACACACATTTCAATAACTCATCGGACAGGCAGGTAGCTATGGAATGCCGTTTAAGCCAAAATTAAATAAATACATAAATAATTAAAACATATATAAAAATATGCCTATGAAATACATTCTGAAATAAATAAATAAGGCGATAAATATATATATATAAATTTACATTTAAATACACATTTATTTATTTCATGGGACTTTTATTTCATAATGCCACATTTATTTATTTCAAGAGACTTGTATTTCATAATGCCACATTTATTTATTTCAGGGGACTTGTATTTCATAATGCCACATTACATTTCCATTTCTTATATTCAAATGAACGGGGCGTGGTTAGCTCACAGATCCAGACCAAAGCACCACAACACTGATTCAATCTCAATCTTGTTTCACACTCCAGGGGTGTTTCTCAATGTGGAGGACGCTTCCTTGGTAGGACATGTCTTCCGAGTCAGGTCCTTCAGAAGCGAGGCAAGAATCCTTCCTAGCCTCGGAAAAGGAAGAATGGTGGAACAGGCTAACAGGTGTGCAAGTGTGCGTCATATGCGAGGCCCCGCCTTAAATGGAGCGTGATTTCCACCAAAGATTTTGGAAATTGGTCCGTGCGCAAAGCATTGTGTGGATTTTAAGACCGCGGAGGATTCACATGTGCAGCCTCGAAATTTCACGCAACGAAGGACGCCGGCCACGGTAGAATTCCAAGGATCCTGGACATTGGAACAGTCCTTCGGCGGGACTCGATGACGTAGCATCCTTGAAATAGTGGCTCTGGAGGAGCCTTCCTCGACATTGAGAAACACCCCAGTACTCTTAAATGGTTTGCCAACCGCCAATAAACCAAACCGGTTCTGGTTCAAGAACCGTTCTTGTTCTTTTCTGGTGCTTAACTGGTTCTTCTCTGGTTCTGCCCCTTTTCCACCAAACCGGTTCAGGGCCAGTTCCGGGCTACAGCCTGATTTAGCTCTGGTTCTTCCTGTTTCAGTCGCATCGGAGCCGGCTCAAACACCGAAAACCGGTTCTTAGCTGACCCCACTCGGCTGCCCGGCAAGAACCAAGAACCACGCTCACGTCGGAAGGGGGCGAGATTAACCTGAGCAATAACAGTTTATGGCGAGTATACGGCAAATACAAGTTGTAACAAGCAGTAGCGCTGAGCAAAGTGACTAGAACGCGACCACACATTTTATAAAGTCAGGCAACACTAACCAGGCTTTGTGATTCTGTTTATTTGTACCTTACTTTGACCATCCGTTCACTGTCATTGATCATTGTGGAGAGCAGGCAGAAGTTTTGTTTTGTATTATAGCAGCTATCGGATGGAATCAATGCATGGGCTGCACAGGTTGTCATGTCCGACTATCACAAGTAGAATCATAATGAAAAATACGCCGGTAAAATGTGCCTGTAGAAAACGGCTTATGCCACAATAGGATAGCAACAAGTAGTCAAGATAGTCAGTTTACCTTCGGTTGCTATGCTAACATCACCCATTTTATACCAGAGAAACTTTCATAACAGCGTTGTGATGCCAAACACCGTTAATTCAGACTGAAACACATTCACTTAAGGGGGGGGGGGATATTTATCAGCTGCTTGAGTTAACGGGAGAATAATCTCCGGTGGAAGAGCAGCGCTGCAGCGGTCGGTAAATGCCGCTGTCTGAACCACATTAATAAACAATGAACCACGACACTCTGGAGAAAAGTATAAGGGTTGAGATGTAGTTATTTAATTTAATCTAGCTTCGTATGATTAAAGCAACACGATCATCGACCCGACGTAGTCCACCGTTGTTTTTGAGCGGCGCTTGGGAGAAAATCAGAGACGTAAACGGTGATGTTATGACGCAGCAGCGGCAGCAGCAGTCGGGCTCTGAGCGGTGGTGGTGCGACAGAGAAGAACCAGAAAAGCACCAGAAAAGCACAAGAACGGTTCTTGAACCGGAACCGGTTTGGTGGAAAAATAGCTTAGTGTTTATTGGCGGTTGGCAAACCACTTACGAGTACTGAAGTGTGAAACAAGAGCTATTGAGATTGAGTCAGTGTTGTGGTGCTGTTGCTTTGGGCTGGATCTGTGAGCTAACCACGCCACGTTCATTTGAATATAAGAAATGGAAATGTAATGTGTAATTATGAAATACAAGTCCCCTGAAATAAATAAATGTGGCATTATGAAATAAAAGTCTCTTGAAATAAATAAATGTGGCATTATGAAATAAAAGTCTCTTGAAATAAATAAATGTGGCATTACGAAATAAAAGTCCCATGAAATAAATAAATGTGTATTTAAATGTAGATGTATATATATTTATTGCCTTATTTATTTAATTCAGAATTTATTTCATAGGCATATTTAAATATATATGTATTTATTTAATTATGTATTTATTTATTTATTTAATTTTGGCTTAAACGGCATTCCATAGGTAGCAGCTGCAGTTCCCGACTTATATTGTTTTAATAACATTTGAACGCAATATTTGCTCTGCATGGGCTTTTTGTGTCGGTACAGGCTTTGAAATACATTTCTATTAAATCCCTCAGGATGTCATGTCGATTTAATTTGTAAATGCAGCCCTAAATTATTGCATTTTTTATAAACTTTAGCCTACCCAAAAATCTGCATTCATTTGCAATGTGCTGAATAAATATTGGTCGAATAAGTGTGTAATTTGAAAGATGTTGTTGTTGAACTCACAGATTCATTTATTATCACCTGACTGTGGCCTGTACAGCTATACAGAGTGTTAAAGCAGCTTTATGCTTGGGTTTTTAAATCTCTTAGCTTTACTGTTGTGGTTCACTCTTACAGCTGTCACCAATCTTTTCTTACAACAAGGTTTTTTAGCAAAAACCTCTGATCCCGATGTACCCATTGCTATCTGCCCAGCACCGAACAGTTAACTTCCCAACAAACTCGTTTAGATAGCCAGCTTACCCTGGCTAGCAGATATTTGAAAGATTTGAAACCTACAGGATGCTAATTTTGCTGGGTTTGCAAAATGTTTGCTAACGTTAGCAGCGTTAGACACAACAACGTTAGCCACAACAACTCTGTTAAACTTCATTGTAGTGGTTCCAGCTTGTTGAAAATCCTTTAAAAGAAATGTGAAGCAGTTGCTTATATGATGAGTGACACTTATCCATGGCTATACAAAATTATCTCAGGAATGCGCTGTTTAGATTTGTGGTTAGCTGCTGGCTTGAGCCATTAGCTTTACATGCTCCTTTAAGTTAACTTTTTTTTCCGAATTCAGTCTTAAGATACTTTATTGTGACGTACGATAAGATGTAGCAAACAAAATCTAATTGATTAGCAAAGATATTTTTTGGAACTTTGGTGACTTTGAAAACCGTCAACAGGAGAAACTGTCAGCTAGTTGCAAGTGCGGTCTGAGAAGTCCTGTCAAATGCAGTTTCAAACCGTTGCTTTTAATTGATTGATGGTTTGTTAAAGGTATTCTGAATTATATTATATCCATACAAAAACTGCAGTAATTTGTTTGTTTTGGTAGGCAATCTTCTAGTTCACCGATTCTTGTAGGAAAAAAAGTGGAGAATTCTAAAGAAATGTGAAATATGAGTAGGACCAGTGCTTGAATTGGGCCGGTACTCATCGGTACGCAGTACCAGGACTTCTGATTTTTACCCATCTGGTACTGTTACTTCTTACTGAGTACCGGTACGGTGCCGATACGGCGGTAATCAGTAGATGCGTCATGAGGTGCCTCATGACGGCGGCCGGCGAGGTGCCGGCGGCTTTGCCCGCCTCGCCCCCGGAGCAGCCATCTTCATCGCCCCAAACACCGCCACCCCTTGGCGGCCCGCAAGTGCCAGAGAACCTCGGCAAAACAGACCCTGCCCAGGTATATTTAAACAAGTTCCCAACTCGCCTGTACAGTGGGGTAAGGCGCTCATTTTGCAGCTCATGAGTTGAGTCATAGAGTTTAAAAGGGGAGTGATTTGTAAAATATCCATAAAGAAAAAGTAAATCTGTTTACAGTTCTGTTTCATATGGATGTTGAGAGATGTATCCATAGATCTCTTCATGTTGCTCTCAAAGTGCACCAGATTGATGCATTTAACTTCAATATTTAAAAAAAAACCTAGAGGGTGTTAGGTCCACTCCCCACTTATAAAAATAGCACTTTACAACTGCACCCCTCTAATCTCAGATGCACCCTGAGTCATTTTGTTCTGGAACCGGGCCTGGACCTGGTGGAATATTTTTTGCAAGACCAATGAATGGCTCGTTGTTAAAGACAAAAAGCTGGGATGTCGGATATGTAAAGAGGTAAAATCTTTGGGAAAACACACTGGACAAGGACTGAAACTCTCGATTGAATGGGGTGAGTGTGCAGTGTCTCATTTCGGTAGTGACAAGTGCAAACAACAAGCTAGCCTGAGAAAAAAAATCAAAGAACACAAAGAATCACAAGCCCATGTAAAAGCTGCTGACATACTTAAATCTGCTTCACGTGAAGCAATTCAAAAGCAAGCTGCTGAAAGATGCGTGAGTGTACTCAGGGACGAGGAATCATTTAACCAGCCGCCAGTAGGAGTCAGGCTTTAGCCATATCCGCTGTCTTTCATACTTGTTTTAAGTACAGTGAGCCTTTCTAAAATATACAGTAAAGAGACAAACCCACCAGCATTATAGGATATACTATATGACTTTGACTATGACTTTGAGCCAAATTCTTGTTTTTGGGCTGTATAAATCAAATTGAGTCGAAACAGTTGCTGATTTAGAGTACTGGCACCTTTTTTATTCAAATTCAAGCACTGAGTAGGACTGACTGAGTTAGCATGCATTCTTTTTAATAAATTAGCTCAAATTACTGGAGGGAAATGTATCCGCGCATATATGTGCAAATTATACATGAGGAGTGGAGTTATGTTGCCCGTTATGTCACCTCTTCTTCTTTCTTATTTCCTCTGTCATGGTATTCACTCTGCAGAAGCCAGAGGTGCAGGGACTCCTCTCTGAGCTCTTCGTGTCAGATACATTTTTAATCACCATTTCACATTTTTAACATTAATAAGTCTCCCTCCCATAAATGATTTTTTTTTTCTGCCTTCTTAGCCAGCAAGATGATTTATATATTTTGAAAGTTTGAAACTCAAATATAATATTTAAAGGAGACACAGTCATTTGGATTCATTAAGCGGGTCTTATACTGGATTCAGATTTAATAAGGCACTTCAGAGCCTCAAAGTCTCAATTTATTTTAACAAGGGTGTTAAAAATCGAGGGAGATTCTGCTCGTGGGTCAGATAAGACAGTTTTCACTGCATTTTAAAATGTTCCAAAAGCTTAATCAGTATGGAAAAAAATCCCCATGAAGATCATTTAGGCAAAAAATGAATTCTCAATCTTATATTTGAAAAAGCTGTGCTGAGGGAGGCACAGATGGCACACATGCCTAATTATAGAGGTGTGAATGGCCTGCTCAATAGCAGGAGTGACGCCAAAACGCTTATTTTTTTAGGGTTAGGGTAAGCTGTTGTAAGCTGAGATAAACGTATTTAAACTTTTTGAACACGGAAGGCGTGTCACAGACGAGCAGTTGTAGAAAAAGTATTTTGAAGTAAAGTAGCCATACCAAATTGTAAAAATACTCAAGTAAAAGTCCTGCATTCAAAATCATACTATAGATTAAAAAAAGGATTGGAATTAAAATACACTTAATTAAAAGTTTAAGTATTTATTGTGCGTAATAGCGCATTTCAGAATCATATATATATTAAAGAATAGCTAACTTTAATTCCTTTGTAGGTAGCTGTTGGATATTTTTAACCTATTATTTATATCACAGTGTTAATGTTTTTTGTTCATTTATATTTTCATATTACCAGAGCAGCCAGAGCAATCTGTCTTTCCTCCGTAAATATCAGTCTACGGTAACTACTTAGGACAAATTAATAATGTTATCGCAGAGATTTAAACTCTGTCCCACAGACACAAACACCCTTGAAAAAACATTGCAACTGAGGACTAGCTCAGAACTTGGGATTTCTGGTTACTGTAAGTAGGCTGTAAATTGGACTCAATGATTAACAGTTGGCTGGTTATGGTCGCCCTTTTCTGCTAATGCTAGCCTCATTCAATAAAGGTATTCTGATTCTGATTTGAGGTTGATATAAGGTAAGGCACCCAGCCTACACAACTAACCGAGACGCCTCATGTTTCTAGTCTGTCAAAGTCGCAGCATGTCTCCCAGTTCGAAAATGCAACAAAAATTAAGTATTCCATCCTCCTTCAACATATACATAGTAATAGTGATACATCGTTTAATTTGCGCACTAAGAAATTGAGCTTTCATCCCTTTTTGACTTGTTTGATTATACCAGGTTATACTTTATTATTCATAACAATGTTTTTTATAACCTTTTTTATTATTTTTGAGTAACTGCTGTCTCACTTTCAAAATGTGAGTTCAAGCCTGTTTATTTATGTGTGAACGTATGGATGATTTATGGTCTATGCATTAATAGGATATTGTTTGTGATATAAGAGTTGTATGATGCATGGGATTGGAGTTTTTTTACTACATTTTTAGATCGAGTATATTATTTGACCAAGGAGCTGGTGGTGGACTTCAGACGGCGCCAACCCTCTCCCCACACCAGTGAACATCCAGGGAGCGGACACAGAGATTGTGGAATCTTACAAATACCTGGGTGTTCATCTGAACAACAAACTGGACTGATCACTCTGCTGCTCTGTACAAGAAGGGACAGATCAGACTGTATCTGCTGAGGAAACTGAGGTCATTTGGGGTGCAGGGGGCACTCCTTCAGACCTTCTATGACTCTGTTGTGGCATCAGCCATTTTCTATGGTCTGCTGGGGCTGCATCATCTCCGCTGTGGACAGGAAGAGACTGAACAGACTGATAAGGAAGGCCGGCCCTGTCCTGGGGAGTCCTCTGGACACTGTGGGGGAGGTGGGGGACAGGAGAGTGATGGCAAAGCTGTCATCACTCTAGGACAATGTATCCCCCCCCCCCCTCCAGGACACCCTGTCTGCACTGTGCAGCTCCTTCAGCGACAGGCTGCTTCACCCGCGGTGTCTCACGGAGAGATACCGCAGGTCCTTCCTTCCTCTAGCGCTCAGGCTGTAGACCCCACACACGTAGACTGGAATACCCCTGATGTGCAATAACACTGTCTGTGAATATAACACTTTGTGCAATATACAAGTGCAATTTCATTTTTACATTTTTTTTCTCTCAGTTTATTTACAATTTCTTAAAAACAAATATACTGCTACTTTTTGGTGTACTTATCAGCTTTGTTTACCTATTGTGTTATTAATAACGTGTCCATACTTAGCCATTTCTATATTTTTTCCCTCACTCTATCTGTACTATCTGTAATAATGTACATTTCCCTGTTGCGGGACAAGTAAAGGATTTCTGATTCAGATTATATTAGAGTACGTTTATTTTACCATATCATTACACAAGAAAATGTCCCATGCTTTGCGAAAAGTATTGAATTATGTCGTTGTTTTGATTTGGAAGCATTCCGTTTGCGGAATCCTACGATAAGTGAATCAAAGTGATATTAAAGGTTAGTACTTTTATGGTAAATAAAAGCTACACTTTTACACATATTGATGTGCACCTCATTCATTTCCAATAGAATATTTAAACCTTCCTGCTTATACCTCAAATTCTCCATCATATTAGTTCAAAAGGAGGAAGGGGAAAGAGGAGGGAAATCATGAAAGCAGAGTGTTTTGTATTTTTATCGTGCAATCTCCCTCCTATCGCTTAACATTTGTATGTATTTTGAATTCCTACAGATGGCAATAAAAATGAACATCGAGGTTCAGTTGAGTTGATTTTAAAGAAAGCAAGGAATGTGGAGATGTTAGAAAAATGAGTCAAGCTATGAGAAAGGAGTGGGAGGATGTGATGACAAAGAAAGGATAAGAGTTTCAGAGAAAATGGGACAGGAGGAAAGGATAGAGGTGGAAAAGAAAAAAGGAGGGATTTTGGTCCAGCCTAGTGTTGACAACTGCCTCAGCATGACAGGCCAGGGAGGAAGAAAGAAGGAAGGGAGGGAGGTACGGGAGAGAAAAGCCTTAGGTGTTGTATAATAACGGCAAAAGACGAAAGGAGAGAAAATAAGGGAGAAAAAGAATGATACAAATTCTGAGGAAACAAAGGCGAATAGAGAAAAAGGAAGTGCATATTGATAGGAGAGAAGACAGAGAGAAATGTCTCTGTCAGAGTAATTAGCAGCTGCTGAGGTGGTCTGAAGTCCAACATGGCACAAGCTCACACAAACACACGTACACACACACGTACACACACACACACACACACACACTCACCATCTGTGGCAGACTCAGGCAGGCAATTGGCTGCCATTTTCAGCACAAAAACCCACATACAGGGTCTCCCCTAGATGTTTTTCAGCTTCTCTCTGCGGTGCGAAAACCACCCCTGCTTCTGAAAATGAGACAATTCCCTGCACATAGGTCACCACTACACACACTTACTTCCCCCTCCCAAGCAGGAGAAAAGGCTTCAAAATGAAAGAAAAGACTCAAAATATCAAGGCTAAAAGGAGATACCGCTTCAGAGGCATTTATTTTATGATAAATACTGCTTTTAGCGATGCTTCAGAGGATGTCTAGTAAACCAGCCAATTATAGAAACGACCATGACTTAGTTGTTAAAGTCATGGGTGACTTTAACCGTCAAGCCTGCACCAAAAGCTGTCTCTTGTTAAGATGCAGATTCACGGTTAAAGAGGAGATTCATGTAAAACATTGTGTCTGTGAGGGCCATATAACCAATCACAATTCATTTGACACTTTTTTGGGAGGGTAAAAGCTTCAGAAGGCAAGGACATCAGGGAGCCTCTCTTGGAAAAGTAATTATTTTCCATCCAGACCTGTTAAAAATCTGAGGAATGTGTCTTTTTACAGCACAGTGCAACACCTAGACAGTTTTAGTGCTACCTCTGGCTATTCACGGTCCACCACTGATCCATTCAGAGGGATATTGTATTCCAATACAATCCCATTGACGAGGCAGCCCGGTTCAATTACTAAAGAGGAGCTATGAGATAATCCGGGTAAAGAGAAATGGATTTTCCCTTAAAATGGTCACTGCTCTGTGAGGAGAGGAATAGACGGACAAGAGAAAAGAAATGAGAGGCGATACAAAATAAATAAAATTGGGATAGTAAGAGAAAGACATGCTAGGGCAGAGAGCATGGATGGGACACATTTTACACCCACGCCTGATAAAAAAAGGACGTAAATTGAGGCCTTTTATTCAGCAATCTGCAAAGCATCAATCTCTTGATTGTTAGTCAGCCTGGATTACAGAGTGGGGTTTACAATTATCTCACAATAGACCAGTCTGGACAAACAGACACGCCCAATGAGTCCCTAAGCCAACCAGGAAAGACCATTAACAGATTTTCTTATTTTCTTTTTAAGACTATTTGAATTTTTGACATTCAGTCAGTCGGCCACTAGCAACGTGATTGGCATGGCAGCAATCGCAATGTCATCTTGCCAGCCAATCAGAGAGCCACAGTCAACTAGTGAGCCTTTCAACTCCGTCAATATTGCAGTAAACTCACATGGCAACAGGTACATTGTTTAGCCAGTCAATTAGAGTCTTCAATTCTGGCAACCAAAGCCCAACCCTCCTCTTGTTACCAAGTAATTATAGAAGTTACCTTAGTTTAAGTCATCTATAGGGTTAGGTTTGGTTTAGGTGAATGGAATGCATGTTTAATACCCTTTTCTAGTCTTTTCAACCACTCATCAGAAGAGAAAAACAGGAAAGAGAGAAATGCACACGCACTCACAGACAGTGGGTCATGCCATTGGGAGAAATTTGGCATCTAACATCTTACCCAAAGACACTTAGGTGGACAATTACTCTTCCTCCTGAGTCACAGTCACACCCTATATCTGCATATGAAAGCAGAGTTGACAGAATTTACAACAGGTAAATATGTTGGTATCAGAAGTGTTAGTATCCCATTTGCAATCCCAGTAGAATTGTACAACAATGAGTGAGTGGGCTTTGGTATGTTTGATGCAAGTAAATAGTCCACAAAGAGAGCATAAGAGGCAGAATAAAATGACCAAAATGCAATCTCGGAACCCATTTTCTTTTGCTTTTTGTTTCTTTATCTGTATACATATGCAGATATCGATTTATAAAGACGCGATGAGTTGACGTCTCTCAACTTCAACTCCACTCTCGCGTATCAAGTTGCTAATTGGAATGTGAAAATGACTGGCTCTTGGAAGTTTTTAACTGGGACAAAAAATACACAAGTTGTTGCCCCCAGAGGCTAAATCTTCATCACAACAATAGCTGAGAAGTCAAATTACCTTGTGAGTGACCTTGCAACCTTGGAATCCAGGGGATAACAGGCAATACTTCTGGGGTCCCGGAATGGATATCCAGTGCAAGACTTCCCCCTCAATGTGACGATCATTGTTTGCATTATGCTTACCTACTTTAGATGCAAGAAAGTTGAGATACCACTATGGCTGGATTGTTTCAAAGTAGTCATTTAACAAACTAATTTTAAGCTAAAAAGAAGAAGGACTCTAGTCCTCATTGTGAGCTTTACATCTTCTTTATAGAACATCTTTGCATTATGTCTTCTGATTTAAGTCAAGTAATGGCTTGCCTATGTTATATTTTGTCCCTCTGTCCTGCTTGGCTTTATATATTTAAGGGCTATAGGGGCTATTGCCTGAATATGTTTTGAGCATTAGCATGACATGGGACAGAATGAACATGAACATTCAAATATGGCTACATTTAGCACATTTACATCACAGATAAATTATGCTCATGAACATGTACTGTAGTTTCCTGTAGTTTAAATTAATAAATGACGAGGGAGAGAGAAAGAAAGAGACATTGTTGAAACCCTGCAGTGTGTCTTCGTACGTGTGTGTGTGTGTGTGTGTTTGTGTGTGTGTGTGTGTGTGTGTGTGTGTGCGTGTGTGTGTGTGTGTCCTGGGAATGGTCTGAGTCGCAATGCGAGTGTGTCCTTGTGTGTGTGGCTGAGAAGGGACACAATATGGCACCATTAAGCCACTTCTAATAACATCACATTCAGCATGGAGCCTCTAAGACCACAGTGGTCTCTGTGCAGGCCTGTGTGTGTGTGTGTGTGTGGTGTGTGTGTGTGTGTGTGTGTGGTGTGTGTGTGTGTGTGTGTGTGTGTGTGTGTGTGTAACTTAACCCTGTATGTGCATTTGTGTAGGTGTGCTTCTCATTTGTGCTTACGGCCAGATGTCCCTATACGTATTGTATGCGTGTATATCCTGTAAATGACGGTCTTAGTCCTTTTTGTTGGCATTTGTGAATGTACTTATAAAAAGTGGTTTACTTTTATCAATGGTGTGTGTATGTTTGTGCTTGTGAGTGTGCTGTATGTATGTACAGATTATGCTGACATAAAACGTACCCAAACAGGTCATCTTTACCTCTACTTGACCGGTATGTTTGGCTATTGTTAGTGGACATGAACCACCAAACTACCAAAATATAAGGGCTAGTTTGAATGGTTTGAACTAGGGTGAATGAATACCCCACGTTGGAGAAACCAATTGATGACGGGGTAGACCAGCAACTCTTGTGTTCAGCAAGGTAAAATTGCTGCTTTTGTTCATTGAGTCTGTTGGCCTTAACATAAGGTTGCAGTTCCCTTTTGGAAAGGGCCGTCTGTTGTAAAGGTAAAGAAGTGAAAAAAATGTGCATACTTAAATTTATATTTATTTTAATTGGCCTCTTTAGGTGTTCTGCTGCCCACTGGCCACAGCAGTAAATGACACCTTCCTGCTGGTATTCCTGTCCGCCTCACCAAATTGGGGGCATGCTGACTGCCATCTACTATAAGAACTTCATACAACCCCACTTCCAAACATCCAAACTATCTTTTTAATACTGTCTGGTTTTCTTTTATCGGTCCCTTCTGCCTTAATGTCCTTACTCTGTATATCATTGCTATTGAACACCTACTTAAGAGACTCTGATATTTAAAGCTTTTCAAAGGAATGCCTGTTCATTAAAGCAGAATGTCCCAGCTTCAAGTCACAATATCTTGATTAGTTTTAGGAGGAGCGGAGAATAATAAGCTAGGAAATGTAATTGCATTAGTATAAAGGGACAAATATACATTATATATACAACTGTCATTGAATTATAATTAGTTTAGAAAAAGCCAAGAACTTGTGTTTCTGTTATGGGCAGCTGTTGAAAAAAGGAACTTTCTTTCAGGCCGGTACCAGATCTGTTTGCTGGAGGGCGTCACATAATGGAAGTTAATGAGGGTTAGGAATAGCCAAATAACTTATTCAATATCTCATTAAAATGTCAGTTTTCTTCCTCCGGGTATTATTAAAGTCCCCAAACTCTGACAGTTTGACGCAATTCCTATGCTGACAAGAGCATCAAATAAAATTAGCTGGATCATAGCAACAACCGTTTGTTGGATAACATTAATAAATAAAAGCCCAACATGTGCTAAGTGTCCAAGTCCAGTCGAAATGTATCATTCCCCGAGGATGGATTTAGTTCCAGCAAAGTATACAAACGCATTCTTCGTATAAAACATCCAATACTGCTGTGCAACGATGTAGACGGATCGCATGTACAAATGTTAGATTAATTTAAATGAATACAATTGCACAAAAAAGCCAAATGCCGATGAAAAAAGTTATTAAATTCAAGATCACTTGCAAATACGGGATGTGAATTGTTGTCCAAAAAAAAAGAGACTTCATATATTTTTGTCCTTTGAGCAGAATTTCTTTATATGCAACCAGAAGGTAGGAGTGTGAGCTAGATTTGCAAGGGTGATCATGACAGATAAATATGGCCTGAGCCTTCCTATTGGCAAGATTATAATTACCAAGCATATCACAATACAGATGGACCGACCACTCAATTAAACTGCTATCGAACGTAAGCATCACTGAATTGCACACATTAAAAGAGTTGTTTTTCTCAAGAAAATAGATTGTTGGACTTTTTTTGAAATTGCATCCTTTTGATGAAAGCTGAACATTTCGTCAAACACCGAAATACTTGACTGGGCTGGGTGCCAGCCTCCTAAAGACAACCATAATGTCCTTGGGTTTGTAAATGTTCAACTCCAGAAAAGTCTCTTTAACCAATGACACAAAGGTGCAACTATTGGCCAATAACCGAGTGTATTTCAAATTGTAATATTGGATGTGTTTTACTGTAATAGAAATCCCTTTAGTTGTGTTTTGCTTAACCCGCATGACACAACAAAATGTTTTAATCTACAATTTACAATATGTTTTAATCTACAAGTTGTAGATTACACTGTGTTGGCAGTCTCATGGACGCAGGTATTTCAATGGCTCCATGTTAACCAGATACAACACTCTTCATTCTTTGTTTACATTAGCAAGCATCGCTAACACTCAGAGCTAACCTGTACTGGAGAGAGTATGTGTAAAAAAGCAGGAAATAAAAAAAGGAACTCACCTTGTAGTGAAACCCGCAAGAAAAAAAGCATTTGAGCTCCATACTGTTTCAGAAATAATCCTTGAAGTGCTTTGGAACATGATATGGCGTTTAATCACGGCAGCATTTAGCTGCATCTGAGCCGAGCAGACAGCTCGTCACAGTACTCACAGTGTGTCAGCGTGCTCAAAAGAGGGTGGGGCCAGCAGGGCTGAAAGGGGATACGAGGGATGTCTAAAATGCATGATGTTTGGTATTTTGAGCATTACACATCATAGACATGTTTTTTATATATTTTACTATATCTGAGACCCATAATATATGTCTAAAAATAGCATGATAGGTGATCTTTAAGTTTTCCAAAAGGCCTCAAGAGTATACATTTGTTTGCCTGCCAAGCCGCCAAATCTGTACTGGAAGGGTCTCTTAATTTTGAGCTAGTATGCACGTAATGGGAATATAAGTGATGTATGCAGTCATTGGCTCATTGGGGAGGATAAATCTGATCCAAAGTGGTACTAAAATCAAAAAGTTATTGTTTTAAGTACTGTACTTCTTCACTAGGACTCCGTGGCAGCAGAAATATTGCATCTCAACGGCACCTTTCTTAAACAGAGGATAAATTTAAACCCTTAAAGAACCTGTTAGCTGCTGATTCAGCAAATAAACGAATAGCAATACAAAAAACAGCAAAGATAAAGCAACAATATAGACTATGATAGAGACATTGGCAGGGAGGAAACATCAACTAGCGGTGGCAGTATTGAGACTCCACAGAGCGTGACACCCCCATATGGAAACACCATATGTCCTCATCAATACAACATACTAATTTATAATACATACCCACACACAGTCTGCAGAATGACACAACATCAAGTCAGCAGCCACACACACCACGCACACTTGAGCACGCTCAGATTCACACACAGTTTAGTTGGTGTAATGACCCATTTGGCATTGAGCAGCATCTGTTTAGCAAATGAAGACTTGTAGTGGGGATGTTAGTAATTTTCTCCCTGACACAGTGAGCAAACAGGGAAGACGTGATCCTCCTTAGCACTTACAACCAATGGCCTGTCCTGTTCCCATACTGCGCTGTCATTCTCCTCTAGCCCCCCTGTCTTTTCTGTCACTACCCACCAAACCAATGAGAACATGTCTCAAAAGAAGCCACTAAAAAGAAACTGCTACTCAAACTTCTACAAAATCAAGGCCCCAGAAAGCGCAATAAAAGTCTTTGACATTGAAAAAAGGATTTTCCACACTCTAAGAAAAAGCATCTTCTCAAATTATCCTTTCAGTCATGTTGCTTTGTATATTTTCCTTTCCCCTCTTGCTCTTCTCGAGGGAGGATCAGGTCATGACAGCCTGTACTTTCTGCTCTGTCATTATCAAGCAGGAAGCCGACTGAAGAGAATGATGGCAACCTCCTGCAGAGAGAAAAGGCTCCAGAGTTTCCCTTTTTATCATTGCAAAGTAAAATAAATACATAAATAACATATAGTAGGAGGGAAGGTAACGATGTGAATCCGGCAGAAGAGCAGGGCACCATTAAAGGAATGGAAAGAACACATAATGCATTTGTTCTTAATGGTTAATTCCTAAATATACCCCTGCAAAGTTCATGAAATTAAAGGCGAGAAAAGCATGGCACAACTGTGTTATATTGTTTATTAAAGTCTGTTAGTGGCATTTGCACCTTTGAAAAAAAAATATATACTGTATCTCCATGCAATTTACATAGAAAACTCAGTAAAGGTATATACGTACATTTCATTTATTTCTCCCCCAGGACCTGATCAACTGATTCTGGGTATTCCATTGAAATGTATTTAATTTAGCTATTTAAAAAACAAATCTGGAACCATGGTAAAAGTGTCAATTAAAACAATTCTAAAGCCACCATGTCTACAATGTTTCTGTTCCTACTGTACGTTAATCTCTTGAATCATTTTTGGAATATAGTATGCTTGGGTAGGATTACTTCCAGGATTCATAATGAACTAGTTTATGGTATTCCAATTTGGATAAGGGTACATGTAAACGCAAAAATAACAAAAAAAACTACAAGATGCTCTCTTTTTAAACAATGGAAATACCTTTATTGTAATTGCATAGTCCTGTTACACACAAAACAAACTGTTTCAACAGCTAGCATTTGTCTGGGAGTCAAACAAATATCACGGTACAATTGGACGTTTAATTTCTATGGCAATGTTGGCGTAGGTTGTGCAGTTTGTTTGTTGCTTCCAGGCAGTCATCCAATGTCCCCACATTGGATTTATTTAGGGAATAAGAAGAAATCAAGATGCCTTTTTTATGCTTCTACTGGGAGTTGTCAAAATGTCCCACATATGGGAGCCTTAAAGGGCCCATGTCATGGCCATTTCCACTGATCATAATTCCATTGTTGAGGTATACTAAAATAGATTTATACTGTGCATTTTTCCAAACTCACATTGGTTTCGCATACAGCATCTCTGTAAAGTATGTGTATTCAGCAGTATTCACTCTCTCCACTAAACGGCTCGTTGCAGCTCTTGCCCCCCCCTCCCTGTGAGCACAGTGTGCTCTGATTGGTCGGGACGTTGTGAATCGCGCTGAGCTCCATGGAGGTGTGGTTTCCTTGTTTAGCGATACACAGCGAAACACAGCCAAACTCATCCTGAGCACACACAAACTCACAGCCGAAGTAAAAACAATAAGTGTGGCTTGATATTGAGTAAGAAAAAGGTTGATAAACGCTGTGAGAATGGGTCTGCAGAGAGAATTTCGCCGCGATCCCAACTGTCTGTTATCAGCCTGCAGCCAGGGATGAGAAATCAGCAGAGCTGCCTGCACTGAGTGTGTGTGTGAGGAAGTCCGTGGATTGGTCAATTTGGACCAATCAGCAGAGGCTTAACGTAACGGCTCCGCGGACGTAACGTAACGGCTCCACGGATTGGTCCATTTCATTCCGGGTATGAGCTGACGTCAGCTCGTACCCGGAACCAAACGGACCCATCCGTGGAGCAAAGAAAGAAACTGAGAAATCTCCAACGAGGCGTTTTGGGGAGGAATTTTCTATGTTAGAGTTTTACTCGCTACAGGGTGTACTTTGAGGGTTTGTGACTCTGCAGACCGTTTACATGCATAAAAACCTACATAACACACAAGGGGACGGGTAATAACCGGAAAAGCATGACATGGGACCTTTAAGAACCCCTTGCCAGCAAATAAACGCCCGTAACACGCATTAACATTCTCAACACCGATAAATGCTCAATTAAATATTAAATGTCATTAAGGGTAATAAACGCAAACTTAAATGTACCATGTTTAGTGTGGTTTGCAGAGGTCTTAAGGTATAGAATGGGATTGATTACACTATGAAAATGTCTTTGTCTGTGTATGTTTTTAAAAGGTCCTTAAAGCATATGTGTTAAAGATCCCATGTCATGGCCATTTCTACTGATCATAATTCCATTGTTGAGGTATACAAGAATAGATTTATATTGTGCAATTTTCCAAACTTACATTGGTTTCTCATACAGCATCTCTGTAAAGTATGTGTATTCACCGGTATTCACTCTCTGTCCTAAACGGCTTGTTGGAGCTCCTGCCCCACCCTCCCTGTGAGCCCAGTGTGCTCTGATTGGTCGGGAAGCTGAGAGGCTCGTTGCTGCTCACAGCTCCTCGCAGCTGTGTGAGCTGCTGCAGGAGCAGACAGGCTTCCGTGTCGGCGTCTCAGCGATACAGGAGAAAAGCGAAACTCATCCTGAGCACACACAAACACTCACAGCCGAAGTAAAAACAATAAGTGTGGCTTCATATTGAGTCAGAAAAAGGTTTATAAACGCTGTGAGAATGGGTCTGCGGAGAGCATTTCTCCGCGCTCCCAACGTAGTAGCCCGAAAAACGTTTACCCATTTAAACAGTCGTGGTAGATACCTTGTTTGTTTTAAACATCATAAATACACAAACAACAATGAATACTTACAGGTTGTGTACCCGAATCTCCCGCTGGTCCAAACAAAGTAGGAACAGCATCGTTCTTCAGTGTCCTACGCTGTACATATCCGGCATGAATCGCTGAAAGGTTTGGGAAGCTTTGTTTCGTGAAAGGCTGGCATAGGGGGTGGCCTCTGGGTATTCCCACGTCAGAGTACCCAGGAAGAAAATGAGAAGTCTCCAACGAGGCATTTTGGGGAGGTCTTTTCTGTGTTAGTTTTAATCCCTACAGGGTGTACTTTGAGGGTTTTTGACTCTGCAGACCGTTTACATGCATAAAAACCTTCATAACACACAAGGGGACGGGTAATAACCGGAAAAGCATGACATGGGACCTTTAAGCAAATATGAGAATATATACGCTAAATGGCTGTGGATAGTTTACAATACTCTTTGATGCATTTATATATACCATTATTTTCCTATATAAGTCTTTGTTTAATCTGTCTTACCTATTAGACTGATGAAATATTCAAGACAATTTAGTAGTTAGGGCTGGAGTAGTTTAGTTTTAAGGGTTTTGGTTAGTGTTAGGCATGTAATGTTTCTGTATAATACATGAACTGTCCCCAATTCCAGATGTATTAATAATACATAATATACATACTTTATGTTCAATCTCTGGGTCCTTATTCTAAAGCTTTGTATAGATTATCAGGGTGTCCCACTTCATATTTCATTATGTCTCATAATTGTACTTGTATTCTTTTTAATTTGTGAATAAATAAATGATGATTAAGACCTAAAAAGTCGAGTTTAAAAATAAATTGTTCCCATTTGTCAAAGCAAGACAAGTGCTCAATCTATGCTGAATAATAAGGATCATTGTCCACTGAACAGTATGACCCAGTTACATAGGAAAAGCCCGCTCATAATTCCTGGTCTGTAGCCTGTTAACGGAGCTTTTGTCAAGCGTGGGCTGCAATGTGGGTGAAGCTGGATTCAGGTCTGAGGTCAATGCCATACCAAATGCACCTTTAATTGGCAGCATTGTGTAAAAGTGCTTTGACCCTAACACACACACACGCAGAAAAACATACAAGGTGTGATTCCGGATCGGAGCGTGTACCTACAAGTCTTGTGTGTTTGGATTGCCATGGGTTGATACATACATGCTTCAGCTTCATGTACTTCCTCTTAAGTATATGCTGGACCTTTAAACCACGGTCAAGCATTAGAAATAATGAGAAACCAGAAAAAAGGATTAAACATGTGAGGCTATAAGGAAGCAAGTATGGTACGGAGAGAAAAACGAATATAAAAACATTAGGGTCAAGAAGGAGAGCACAGGAGGTGAAAGAGCAACGAAATCCGAGACAGGTAAGAAAAAGTCAACTAAAGAAGAAGGCTTTAAGGTGAATTTTTAACTGCACACACACCACCCTGATACTCAATGTTTCCCTCTTCTGGTGTTCACTAAAGACATACACAGCATGTTCTTCCTACTTATACACACAACTTCTAAAAACTGTTTTGCTTTGCTACTTCCTCTGCATCATGATAAGACCCTGCGGCGGTTGTCATCTTTACTTCTGCCCATAGAGTTGATATTAAATGAATATAAACTCTATATTACTCTCTTGATCCCTAATTTTAAACTGAAGAGTAACCCTGTCTCCTACGAAATTACCTTCTCATACAACTAAACAACATTCTTAACATGTTTAGAAAGTAAACATATTTTCTTACAGTCCCAGTTTTAAACAAGTGGTTAACGATGTTATTCGGGGCCCAACAAAAAATATATGCAACAAAACTACTTGATTATTTTCAGGCTACAAAACTACTAAGTAGAGTTAACCAGTTAGCCCATGAGCCTGTTTTTCAGGTTTCAGGCTCGAAAATGACATGCCCAGAACAAATGACTATATCTTCACTTCTAAAACGGGTAAATGAATAATCTTTTTTCTCAAAGCAATGATACACCTGGAGTTGGATGTAGAAAAGTCAGAATCAATATATATGTTTTTATTTTAAAGTAAATTCAGATTGAACATAGTAAAAAAATGTAAATGATAGTGTCCGTCCAAAAAAAACATTACTTATAGTGAAAACCACCCTTGAATGATGGGATAGTAGACTAAAAGCTTTAGGGATCCAAACTATAAGATATAATAAGTACCCTGTATCAAGATTGATGCAAAACAACTGAAATTTGACCTTTTTAGAGAGATTTAGAAAAGAAAAAACACCTCTGGGGTCATTTAGGTTGATTTTCCATATCTCTGGAACCCATCGGTCGATTTTGATGATTGACATCTCTTTTTAACCAATAGAGCCAATAGAATCGAGGGGAAGTTCCCTAAATCCATCTAAACATTACCATTGGTGAATGAGAGTGCCCAAAACCGGAAGCTCTCGTAGCTCTCATAGCAGCTATATATGAAAACTCCGGTTATTGATATAAATGTTATGATGGATTATCAGTAATCATTTCAAAGTGGCACAGAGACATTGGATTAACCTTCAGCAGCATTTATATGCGTTTTAATGCCCTTGAACACAACTTTTGATCAGAAAACAACAAAGGTAAGAAGTATTTGCCGTTTTGGCCCAGTAAAGTAAAGTTGTATGTTGTCTTTGCTGGCTTTCGCTGCCGCGAGTTGCACAGTAATGATACTTATACCATTGGAATCCGTGGAATCTCAGCTTTCATATGACATCTTGTTTGTGCAGATCCGATGAAGTATACAATATTTCTACCGTGAGTTATGTGCTAAATGCGTTAGCACTCTTTTGCTTAGTGCTAATTCAGAGGCTCGGCGTTAGACTTGTGTTTTGTTCCGGTAAAAATTGTTCATATCATCAGATAGCTGAGTTTCTTCCTGTTAAGTGGGTATGACACATTCATAGTTTGTTAAATGTTAAGAAGCCCTCAGACGCTGTTTCTTGCAAGATGTTGTTAAGCCCGGGAGCCCCCGCTTAACAGGTTAATCATTACAGTTTGGATATAAAAAAGTACATTAGTCACGTTATTTAAAGGTCACCTATTATTCTCTTTCCCAAAAATATATCATAGTTCTCAGATATATACAAAACATGTCTCTGAAGTGTTCAGCCCTGTTTCAAAAGTGCTGATTCTGTGTCTGTAGCTTTAAATGCTAATGAGCTGCTGCTGGCCACGCCCCTCTGAGAGATGTTTGGTTAAAAAAATCACAATGGTGATCTAGGAGGAGATTCATGTGATAAGGTGGGTGGTTTTACGTTTATTGGTTAGTGGCTAATAGTCGCCAAACCCAGAAAGCAAATATGTCAAAACAAGATATCTTTGAAACTTTTCAAAAAAATGTTAATTTACTTGAAGTTTAGTTGCTTTGTCAGGGGAAGACAAAGTTGACAAGTAGAGTGTCTCATCTACAACCTTTCAAATCTATGCATGCCTACTATAGAAAAATCGGAGATTGTGTCTTTGAAAACTGCCCTTACAGCGCCCTACAGTTTAATGGGTGCCACTTGTTATCAAAATGATTTCCAAACCTCCCTCCATCTGTCTGTCCTCCTTTCCGTATCCTTCGTTCATCTGCTCACTCTGTCTCTTCCTCTCTCTTTGTACAATGTTCAATAGTCATAAATCAACGTCCCAGCATGTTTCTTTGATAACATGAGACATTTATGAATAATAAATAGCTCTCTCCCACTCCTTATTACTTATTGACATCTTGTGTCATATTAGTAAATTAAGGGGATAAAAAGGACTGGCAGGGTGTCATTGTTCAAACTTGTTAAAACAGAGATTTCTAGATCTCACTTGCCATTTATGTGGTTCATGACCCACTGAACTGATTATGTCAACTTTCAATCGCACATTTTGAAAGCTGCTTGAGGAAAATCCAGCTTTGTTAGGAACAGATAGAGTGTAAGCTAGAGAAGAGAAAACTGAGAAACATCAAAAAGGACGATTAATAAATAAGCAGCTGTCTTCTTTGTCAAAAGATCATTTATTTTTCTTGGAAAATAATACTGACTTGAACCCATTACAATTCAGGCAATATGGCTATTGATCATAACAAATGGTACAGAAGGATTGATAAAATAATATGCGGGTTGAGGCTGACATGACTACGGGTGTCACGAAATGTAGCAGTAGATATCAATACCAGTGAAATTACACAAATCTTGATACCAACTCAATACCAGAAGAATAAACAGAACAATAAATCCCATGAACTCCAGCATACACACTTTTATTAAACATTTTTTACTGGTTTTGGTCAACAAGTAAATCAGGTCACAGTTTTGTATCTAATATTTACTTTATATTGGTGTTGGACACTATTTTAACACATGATAACCTTGTGATTTGCCTTTACCCAATCAATATTTGCACCATAAGTAAACTCTATGAAACCTCTGTTCACTGGTGGCTATTAGGTAACAGCTACCATAACTAGCTGTCTGTATAGGATAACATGTACTTTAAGTGCCTCAAAGGCCAGACCAAAAGACAATTTTCCCAGCAATTTCCTTACGGGGTAATGAAGTATATCGTATCTTATCGTATATTAGGACAGCTAGTAACGTTAATAGTTACCAATTTCGAACTAGGATTTCAACACAAATGAAAGGCAAAATATATGATGCCTCTGGACAGTGTATCATATTTTATATCGGCCCTGGGACAACAAGACGCTGAAAGTCTCAACACTACGACTGAAAAACTGCTGTACCATCGGTAGCAAAGAAAAACAAGTACCGTCTGTTTGCTAACTTTGGCATCAACATAGTACAATTTCTTTTTTAAAACCTTATTTGTGACATCACTAGACATACCCTTTTATTGATTGAGAGATTATGTTCATTATCTGAGATGTGTACACATGTTATCAGTGTTTTTTTTCTGAAAGTGTTTATTGTAAACATTAGAGAGCTCTTTATAATTATGAGCCAATCTAAAATAATGGTATTTTTCGCCTATTTAGCCACTGAAATGTTTTTCTACCAGCAGAGATAACATTAATTTCCTCATGTGACGTTTCCTATTAAGCATTGTGTACATTGCCCTGATATGACAGATATGCCCGAAAGGCACGGGAAAAATCATCATCATCCAAGTGTAAAAATGCCAGTCAAAATCAATCCATGCCCACGACAAATTCAACAACAACAACATCTCATCATCTCTCGGAGCGAGGCAACACCACTCATATCAACACTTGTCATCTCGCCAAATGTGGCTGAAAATTAACACTGGTCAACTGTGTGTGTGAAGACATCTTAACCTGCAGCCATGACTCACACCTATAGCTGTCACATGCAAACCTGCAGACAATGATGTTCCATGACGATCATGACGCTACTTTTAATGATGTGATGATGCCATTCAGGCAGCCTGATGACATTTAAGATTACAGTATGAGTTGCAAATGACAGGCGCTTGATACATTTGGAGCCAAAATTAAAAGCACCCACATCGCAAAGGGAAGCGAGGCTGGTACGATGCAACATCTTGTCACTCAAAGTCCCCTTACTAGCATTTTCTTGAGCTTTTAACTGTCTCACAGATATCATTTAGCAAATAATGTTGGTCAGTCGCCATAGGGCTGTAGCATATCTGAGGCTATTCATGAGCTATAGTATTTCTACCAAGGCAGACAGATCAAGTGTGCAGTTTTATCTTGTTCAAAAGAAGATATTTTTACTCAAAAATGGGTTAACAATCCAAATCTATCTGCCGTGAAAAACCGTGAGAGGTGGCTGAAAGAGATTGTGGTTTTAGGGAAAATGGCAATACAGTAAACATGTTGATTATTATTGTATGTATTTTTTTTATAGGATACAGGGTTGACTGGATTATTCTTTTCACAGAATATTTTTTGCCAGATTCAGCATAATTATATGTCTTCAAATGGCATGAATGTTTATTCTAATTTTAAATAATTTTGATGTTGACTGAATTTTGCTCCATTTGTACGAGGACCGATGTAGACACACTTTACTCGATATTGAGTTAATATGTCATATTGATATTGTGCCATCCCAACTTTATTACGAATAAAAACACATCTGCAGCTTCGTCCACTATACATTTACTCATATGTTAAATGTATATCATTAGTTTGAATCTGTGAGCCACAGACTTTTAAGTTCTTTATAAATACTATGAATTATTTATTTTCCAGCACCATCCTCTGCTTTTTCTTGAAGTTAAAAGAGTCAGAGCTGATTTTTAATGGCGTATTTTCTTAAACGTTTCAAAATAAAACAACTAAAAAACAGATATAAAAAATTAGACAAAATATGTGTAATGTAAAAATTATAAATACAAATACATTTCATTGAAATACACAACCTATCTTACTTAATTAACCTAGTAAACATACATTTAAAATGTATAAAACCATATATTAAAATAAATAAGGCCAAAAAAACGTGACAAAATATGATTTGGTACACCCCCACAAAATGTAAGGTATATTTAAAATAATTTGAGAAAAATATTTTGCATTTAAAATTGAAACTAGAAGTGGCACTCGAGAGGAAAAGCGGGGTGCATTGGTGACATTACAATAATTGGGGTGAAATACTTGCTTTATCTCTATTCTCTTGTTTTCAAAATCATTTGCGAAAATGTATTTGAACATCAAATTTCTTATTCGTAAAGTCAACAAAGGATGTTTTGACAAGAGTAAGGACTGTGCAACAGTAACCCATTTGGTGATCCTTTGTAAAGATGCCCGTCTTCAGAAGGGAACAGTGCCAACTCATTTTGCACTGCAGACTCAGGGAAATGAACACAACAACAAGAAGATACAGCAACTTATTTATACAAGCGCTTCACGAGGCCAAATCCCAGAGCATGAGTAGACTGGATGAGCTTCAGGACACGTTATGTTTCATTTCAATAACAATGTCTCTGTGAAGTTGACTGCCTTAGAAATATCCCAAGGCGGAAACACACTCCAAAAAAAACAAAACATAATTCTTGGGCTTGCTTTTATGAATATTACATTTACATTAAGTAATTTACCTATGTTCAAACTTTTACCATCAGAAAGGTATGATTTAAAAAAGGAATTTCCTGTTCCATTCTACGGTCTTGATGTGAGCGGAGAAAACACACACACACACACACACACGCCTTCACACAGACACACAGTTCATTTCCCTGATATTCCCTCTGCATCCCTTTTAAAACCTGCTCTATTGACACTACACTGTTCCACTGGGACCCCTAAGAAATAATGTGCCGGCAAGATTTATTGCACACACAAACACATTGCACTGAGAGAATGTGTTTATCGCACACTCTCACACACCAGAACACACTCGAGTGATTAGCTTGAACACACATACATGGCACTTTTTATCATGGAAACACACTCTCTCTAACACACATGTACACTCTTTCACTCACACAATGAAATACATTGCAGTGCAATATTTGTGTAACACACACACAGGGTTGCATGGGGAAGGAACCTATTTAAATGCTAAGTAAGCGCCCTCTCCCTTTTGGGGCGATGTGATTATACAGCCGATCTCATAAGCAATGCTTCACGACTGGATTTGCACATGTAGAACTTAATTACAAGAGGCCTCGCTTCCCTCTGTGTGTCGTATTCATGGGAGTATTTCTATTGAGAGAGGCGGGACTGAAGCTATTACCTTGTTTCTGTGTGTGTGTGTGTGTGTGTGTGTGTGTGTGTGTGTGTGTGTGTGTGTGTGTGTGTGTGTGTGTGTGTGTGTGTGTGTGTGCGTGTGTGTGCATGTGCGTGTGTGAAGCCAATCCATCAGCAGTTTAGCCAAGATTAATGTTTACATAAACAGGTTTGGGCTCAGATGCCAGATTCTCTTTCAAAACTCTCTCTCCTCATCCTGTCTTTGTCTCACTATGTTTTGCTGATCAAAATAAGTACCAGAGGGAAGACAACATGGGGTAAATGAAGTAAAGGGCTTCCATCAGAATGTTTACTATCCCAATGGACCACAATGGTTAGGGTTAGGTTTAGGATTGATACTAAAAACCAACACTGTCTATAGTTACAGATTAGTTTATCCTTGTACTGGGTGTTTGGTGCAGATTACCTATAACAGGGGTGGGGAACCTTTTTCCTCTCA
Organism: Dissostichus eleginoides; assembly: GCA_031216635.1. Lineage (NCBI taxonomy): Eukaryota > Metazoa > Chordata > Actinopteri > Perciformes > Nototheniidae > Dissostichus > Dissostichus eleginoides. The sequence goes on from CM062271.1 coordinate 29,213,345, forward strand.
AGGGCCATTTCAATTTTTACAACATCCTCTGAGGGCCGTACAAATGATTGAACTCAACCTCTGCTTAAAAAAACTAAAATCACAGCCCATTCATTTCGCCTTTCTTTCATGCTGTGCAAAGAAAAAGCAACCTCTTAATCCATATCTTACCATGACTCGCGTATGCATGCATGTGCACGGTTGTGGCATGACCACCAACATGATTTAAGGGGGGGATGGACCTCACCTCCTCTAGGGGTCCGGGGGGCATGCTTCCCCGGGAAGATTTTTTTAAATGTTGAAGTTAAAAGCATCAATCTGGTGCACTTTGAGAGCAACATTAAGAGATCTATGGATACATCTCTCAACACCCATATGAAACAGAACTGTAAGCAGATTTTATTTTTCTTAATGGATATTTTACAAATCACTCCCCTTTCAAACTGTATTCTTGTTTATTAATAACAACTTTTTTTTACTGTCATATAGTATTTTATACCTGTTTACTTTATTCTCTTATTTTTTTATAACTATAATGATCATATAAAGATGGGCATGTGCCTTTACCTCACTGATTGGAGAAACAGCTTCTTATGTTCGTTAGCATAGCTAGCTCACCAGATGCTAATAACAACAAAGTTATTGACTGTATGATCAGTATGACAGATGAACTGATCGCCACTGGGCTTACAACTAAAGACACAGCCACACAAAAACTGCGGCATGTGTACGGCTCCTTATGGGTACTGCAATTTTTGAAGTGCCGGAGCGGCGTTCCGGTGCTCTCCGTCAGAACTACGCCCCTGTCAGACGAGACATATACCACGAGATGACACGTTAGGCTTGTTTTGTGTTCATGGAACCTGTCCTTGGCCAGTAAAAACAGGCACTCACTTGTTTAATTCTTTTGCAGTCTAGATTTCTTTAATTTTTTTTTTTTTTCGTGTGTCAAATGGTCTCGCGGACGTATACGGCCCGGAGGCCGGAGGTTCCCCACCCGTGACCTATAAGCATGATAGCATGCTCAAATAATTTTAGAAACGGTAACCTTTTAACTGCGTATAAATCTGAATATGAGCATTGTAACTGTGAGCATGCTAGCATCTTTACGTAGCATAGAGTTTGAGGGATGGCTTCTACCAATCTCGTTTTAAAATCGGCTATTGGTGTGGCAATGATTTTATTCTCTGAGGGCAACCAAAATTTAGAGTTTCTGGTGTTGCCAACCAACCAGATATCGGATATTTAGGCCAATACTTCCTCTTTCGTGTTCCCATAATTGTTTACAGTCCAATAAGCAGAGGACGGAGAAGTACTCAGATCTTGTACTTAAGTAAAAGTAAAAGTCCTGCATTCAAAATGTTACTCAAGTAGAAGTGCATAAGTATAATCATCAGAAAATAGTTAAAGTACCAAAAGTAAAAGTAGTCGTTTTATAATGATTGATCATTAAAGTGTTCTCAAAGCTGGTAAAGGTGCAGCTAGTTGTAATGACTTTGTATACTGCAGGGTAGCTTGTGAATTTACTCCAGGTGGAACTAAAGTCTGATTTAACACTTGATTGAATCTCATATCGTTAATACAAATCTGTAAAGTAACTAAAGATATCACAACAAATGTAGGTGGGTAGAAGTACAAAGTATCATGAAATGGAAATACTCAAGTAAAGTACAAGTATCTCAAAATTGTACTTAAGTACAGTACTTGAGTAAATCTACCTAGTTACTTCCCACCTCTGCCAATAGGTAACTTAAATTGCTAGAGTGGAGTAAGAGTTAAAAGACGAACAATTCTCTATAATGGAAAAATGCATATATTTTAAAAGAAAATCATAAAATCATAAATTGTCATAAAGTGAATGTGTTCCATGATTGCATTTTGTATCATTATCAAAAAATGATACAATTAAAAATGTTCATGCATTTAAGTCAGACAGACACTATCCCTTTAACTCACATTCATTGTGTAACGATCCAAATACAGAACTTAACTCATTGCTACTGTTTGCAGAACTGAAGGCTTTTCAATAACCCTCCATGTCTGGTTGATTGTAATGATGAAACATTTGAAGCAGCACAAGCTTTAGATTTAACACAGATCTTTTGTTACTTAAAACAAATCCTGTAGATTCTCCATGAAAAAAACCAAAACACGTTCTTCTTCTCCTCAACAGAAACTGTTAGTATAAATATTGCAGGAGGAGTGCCACATTCTATCTCAAGAGCCCTGCAACCCTTGTTTAGACGGGCTTTAACATGTCCCTTGTCTTTATGAAAGTAGTTTTTTAAGGTAATTCATTTTGGTTTGCTTCAAAGAAATCTGAAGTATAGCAGAAACACAATTTCAGACATTCATTTTTAATGTTTCTGCTAAAATTACTTTAAAGGTCCCATGTCATGGCCATTTATACTGATCATAATTCCATTGTTGAGGTCTACTAGAATAGATTTACATTGTTCAATGTTCCAAAATCACATTGGTTTTCTCATACAGCATCTCTGTATAGTATGTTTATTCACTCTCTGTCCTAAACGGCTTGTTGGAGCTCCTGCTCCCCCCTCCCTATGAGCCCACTGTGCTCTGATGTGTGTTTATGTGTTACAATGGCGTTTGTTAGCAACCAGAAAATGACACCAGTAATGACAAACAGATGAGAATGCTGCGTGGGGTCTGGGTGCAGTGTTGGCGGGACGTTGTGGGGCTCGCTGCTGCGCTCGAGGAGCGGACAGTGTGAGCTGGATTACTGGTGTAGTTTCCTGGTCGCTGCGTGGGGTCTGCGAGACAGCGAGACATCGCGGAGCTCAGCCTGAGCACACACGTGAGTGTGTGGCGAACTGTGAGATCCACGGAGCCGCGGCTGAGAAGAGATAAGGCTGAGAGAGTGTGTGTGTGTGAGGAGCTCCACGTATTGGTCCATTTGGACCTGGGTATGGTCACGTCACTATATTCAGGAAGAAAAAAATGGAAAAAGAGAAATCTCCAACGAGGCGTTCTGGGGCAGCATAGACAGGTTTTTTTCTGTGTTAGAGTTTTACTCGCTACAGGGTGTACTTTGAGGGTTTGTGACTCTGCAGACCGTTTACATGCAGAACTTGTTTTAACATTTGAAAAAAATATTAGGAGTGAAAAACAATGTGATGGAAACCATGAATATTGGATATGTGATTAAAATATATGCCTGCAACAAACTCCATTCAGCCGTCCCTACCTATTTCAAGTTTCTTTATGTTCCGAACTTCACTATGATCTAACCCTAACCCTAACCAAAGAGAGTAGAGTCATAATTTTTTGGTTGAATGACATCTTCCGAAAGTGTTAAAGGCTTACTCAAAGGCACATTCAAGGCCATTGGAAGGACCACAGAATAGCCCCCCTCCTTTGGGGAATCTTGTATCGTGTACTGGTTGTCGTAATCTCTTTGCTTTTTTGTTTTCATAATTTCTTTTTGGACTAGAAAACCTCCACGTTAAAGTGTTTATTTTTTAACGCAGTGTTTTTGCCTCGAAACATAACATTCTTGACATTTTTATACAAAGAAATATTGTTTTAATGAACTGTGAAAGTTTCACTGTGATTTTTGTTGGTTAACATTTTTACCCTATTTACCTGTAGTGGTAATTTTACAATTATTATCTTTAAAGGACGTCTCAAAATACGTTTAATATGCCTACTCTGAGGCATTCATCTCGACTTCAGTCCCACTTCAAAACACCAAACTGTCAACTATACAGATCTATACTTCATCAATTTTTGAAAGTTTTTCATTTATATCGTATTTTCTCCTGAACAACATGGCATTGATGAGGGCAGTATTTCCTGAATTATGGAGCGATACAGAGACATATCAAAAATCGCCTCCTTATAATCTTTGGACACATATATGTCACTGAAAAGAAAAATGTTGTCTCCAATTTCCACAGCAAATTCACACATATTCAATATACGTAAGCGTGTTATTTGCTAATTTCAACATAACATTTCAGAAAATGTGTAATACAAGAAAGAATATTCTTAATATAAGTAATCAGTTGTAGAAGTTTCCAGGTGATATCCATTAGCTAAAGAATATATCTTATTCACCCGTAGTGTCTCACATTTAAAGGGGACCTATCATGCAAAATGCACTTTTGTACGTCTTTTATACATGAATATGTGTCCCCGGTGTGTCAGGGAACTCACCAAGTGTCAGAAAACACAACCCTCTCTCTTTTCCTCCGTACCCAAATCTCTAAAAACGGGGCTGCAACGGAGCCAGAAAAGACGTCAGAAAAGCGGTGCTCCGCCTATATGGCCAACTCTCCACCTATCAGGAGGAGACGGCCACGGCCATTGCCGCTCGAAAGCGCTGGAGACGCTGTAGTACATATGCCAGGCCTGTAAGTGGCGCTGTAGTCTGCCACAAAAGCAGCGAAGAATACTTCTCACAGAATCAGCCCTTGCAAAAACAGGGCTGGAAAAGAGCAAATAGAGCGAAATGAGGCATGGCTAAAATGCATGATCTGTTTGGTATTTTGAAAAAAAAACTTCACAGACATGTTTTATATAGGTATGGCCCTACAATATATTATTCAAATATAGCATGATAGGTCCACTTTAAAGCATTGCCAGGAAACTCAAAATCTGTCATATTGCCGTTCCTACATTACCTAAGAGTTAAACTGCACCACTTAAATCCGACTGTGCTTGCATGGATCCGGCCTCACTCTCTTTATTACTTAAAAGACCTCATAATCGCATTTTTCATGGCCGGTTTTGCAACCTGCTGATCTGAGAAACATTATCCCTGAAGACCAGAAAACTGGAAACCGGAGAACAGAGAGCACCTCCTGGCACGACAAGACACAATTTGAGCGAAAGTCTTGCAGCTTTATTCAGACTGTGGCCCTGCAGCCGGTGCCAGAGAGGAGGAGGAGGAGGTGCAGCTCAGCATTACAATGTTCCAGCTGCAGTCAACACAGTGTAGCTGCGCGGATAAACTTGTTTTCCAAATTGCATTTTGCCCGACCACAGCCTGTTAGCTTGTATTTAAATGCAGTCATGAGGGCCAAAGAAGGCAATTTCCAGTATCATCAAATTAATCTACTCCTATGTTCACATCATTTAAACATCCCTCTGGTAGTCTGCACTTCGGTCTGATGAAACTATGTTGTATCTTTTCTCCTCTCTGTGAATAAAGCTGTGGCTGCTATACAGAGGCTGATGGAGATAAATGGAGAGAGGGAAGAAGGAGGCGAGCAAGGAAAAAGCCAGACAGGTGGACACTGGAGGATAGATGGAGGCTCCATTGTTTCTTTTTTCACACACACAGTTTCTATTTTCTGTTGCGCTGATGGGACCGAAAAGGTTCCCCAGAGGACAAACAGGTTAACCTATCGTTTTAAAGCCTCCACCCACAGACACACCTACACCACATACACAAAGAACAGTTCTGAATGGCATCATGGAGAATTAAAATGAGCAGGTTATGTGTAAGAATTTTGTAGGAATGTTAGTCACCAGATACTCAATATAAATGGTAACACTTTATGGTAAGGGTACATGAATCATCATGAATTCATGCATGACTTAATGCATGAAAAAGCATGAATTCATTCATGTAGTACTTCATGAACTATCAGTAATGTATAAGGATTAATAGTATCTCATGCATGACTTAATGCAGGAACAATACCTTAATTAATGCATCAACTAAGGTGATCTCAATCATCATGACTTCTGAGTTATTAATGATGTTCATGTCTTCTTCATATAGATCTGCAGTTAAAGTGACAGGCCAAAAAAGTGACCAGTCACAGCAATTCCAAGTGTTGTAATCATGATTAACTAAGCATTATTTTGTCATTACTTCATCATGTTTGTGCCCCTTCAAATAAAGTGGTGACCTGTTCCGTTGTTTACACTGATAAATAACATATGATTAAAGGCCTATGTGAAATCACCTTATTAACCATTTGGTGCTCATGCATCAATCATCTTTGTGATCCCTCAAATAAAGTCAGCCCTTATGTCTATTTAGGCATCATGTATTTGGCAATATTACAAATGCAAATTTGATCATAATTTTGGACTTCATTTCAATTATCAATTATATAGTTAGGACTTTTTTTTATGTATCATACAGTATTATCTTAAAGCTCACAAACCATTAAAGATAACTCATTCATAATATTAACAAACTTTAATTATAATCCAAAGCCAACAAGATCACATTTTCACATATCATGTCACATAAGAAAGCAGTAAAAAATGTCGGCAAAGACACAACATTAGGAGGCCTACTTTAGGGAGGACTTGGATTACCACTTAACAATTTAAAGAATATCACACAGCAAGGCTCAATGTGACCATACTTACCTGTACTTACCGTGAAATACAGAGGTTCATAAAAACAATATTTATAGGGACTGTTAGGGAATAATTTGCTTAGGTATTCAACCTTTGACAAAGTTCATAACTTTTTTTATTAATTTTTATAAATTTCTTTATGTATTGCATTTTAAATTATTGTATCCTTTTTATTCCTCCTTCACTGGATTCCTCAAAACCACCTGCAGAGAGAAGTATTTTTAATACTTGCGGCCTGTCCTATGTGGAATCTTTTAATTTATGAACCTGGGTCCTGCTGGTTTTAATCACACTTCATTTTATGACAATTCGTTTCTTATTATTGTGTTTAAATTGTTATGTGGTAATCCACGTCCTCCCTAAAGTAGGCCTCCTAATCTTGTGTCTTTGCCGACATTTTCTAGAAGAAATATCATTATTCATCAAACTAGACTAAGCACATTGGAAGCCAGAAAATGATATGCTCAAAATATATCCCAATACTTTAACCTGGGAGATTTCCTCTTGTACCATTGAAAAAAAAAAACATTAAATATATATCAAAGCTATACATGATAATGTGAAACAGCATTGACAAAGCTGAATTCATGACTTGACACACATGGGTTTCTGAATGAGCAGATATAGCACCACTGGCATTTAACTGGATGTGAATGTGTCGTGCCTGTTGGCTGTAATTGCTCCGCTGTTGATTTGAAGCCATTTAAAGAGGCTGTGACATGTGTATAATCCCTGTTGATTTAAATGTAGTTGTTGCTTCTTTGATCTTTGGCACATTTCACTGAGACGGCCCAGAAATCTGACAGGACGTACAACCTTAGGGTCTCGATGCAAATTGATTCATGTTTAGTTCTACAGAGAAACCAGAGAAACCAGATCCAATCAATATTTATATACATGTACATTTGAAAGTTCAAGTATATACTTCATGGTCCAAGTCATAAGTAATAACATTTCAGGTTGTTATGTGTTTTTACTTCATCATCTCTGTGAACAGAGTTGGACAGTGCTGCCGTAAAGTTGTTGTTGTCGCAGTTCCAGCCGTTTGTGCGCCGTGGAACGGAGTTTTTTTTTTTCTTAGCGGAAGAAATACGATCATTCAATAAAATCATTTCAATTAATATTGGGAGTCGATTCCTTAGTTTGCTTAGTATCTGGCCATGTAATAAGTGGGATAATGTGCATCGACTTGGTCATTATGGGGAAAAGAACACCCAGTTCAGGCTCATCAAGATCAGCCTGACTGATTACGTAAACACCAGGCTTACTAATCTACCGGCACAATTTTTCTCTGGTGTCGGAATGTCTCGCGATGTTAGTGAATTCTTAAAAAACAAAACACCATTTCATTTCGGGTTAAAATGAGTTGTAACTGTGTTACTGAGAATTGTAACGGGTAGTATATTACCTACATTTCATTAGTAATGCGTTACATTACTTCGTTACAGCAAAAAGTAATACATTACTGTGACTCCGTTACTTTTGTAACGCGTTAGACCCGACACTGATAAGGAGTAAACAGCCTTGTATCAGAACTATAATGAAAGGTGCATTTCAAATGTGCATTTCTTGGTCTTGAGGCCTTGAGCGAAGACTTATAGAGACATATTAAGATTCATATTTGTTTTGTATTTTCAAGAAAGGTATAGGTCCTAAACAAATAGTGTGGAATTTTCTGTAAGCTCAATCTACGGAGAAATGTGGCTGTTAAATTGAGATGTCATACTGTACATTAACAGGTAGAAGTGTGGCTTAACGCTGTGTATTTGACACACATGGGGAGTCCCCTGCTTCAGTGGAAGGAGAAGGTGGAGAGGCTTTTTCAGAAGGGGGGCTTATGTTTGGCTTGTGTAACCATTAGCCAATAACCAACCCCCCCACCAACTTATCACCTGAATCTCCTCCAAGAGCACCATTGTGTTGGGAGTGGCTCCTTATTTTCATCTAAAGTAACAGACAGAGAATCAGCACTTTTGAAACAGAGGGGATTATGGGATGCTACAATAGGTGATCTGTTTGGTATTTCGAGCAAAACACTTCAGAGACATGTTTTGTATATATCTGAGAACTATAATATATTGATGAAAAACAGCATAATAGGGGACCTTTAATACTTCAGTACAAATGGCAAAATAGACCATGATCTAAACTATCCTGAAATATATCAAGCAGAGAAAACATTCTGCTGGTTTTCATTCAGAGCCTTCACCTCAGCAGGTGAAATATTGATTGAACCTCTGTTCTAAAAAGAGGCTATTTTAACATGACAGACAGACATACAAACAAGGGAAAGCAGCTTACAAATGTTCTGGCTTGCTAAAAGTACTGCTGGGACATGGACTATCCAAAATGGTTTTGCATGTTTCAGCCCATTTCACAACAAACATTTCACAAGCACATGGCAGGACTGTTTGATCAGTTTCCTACCTCCCAAAAGCTGTAGTGTTACAGTTAGTGATGGCAGTTTGACACTGAAGCTTCGAATAGAGCTTCAACCCTGGACTTCCTATTCCATAGAAGCAGCGATTCGAAGCTTGCTTCAAATCACGTGACATATGATGTCAGAAGCAACAACTGCTTCAAATCACGTGACATGTGACGGTCGAAGCAGCAACTGCTTAATTTCCTGAACGAATCACTTGACTGGTTCGCGGTCCAATCACGCGATTCAATGCACTGCCTCGTCTCGATTCTGACAGGTGACAGGTTGAAACAGTTTCGAATTTGAGCGCTTCAACACTTTATAACAAATGCGCAATGTGTGGGTTGTTGTAGTAGTTTGCGTTGTTGCTGTTGAGTTGTTGTTGGTATTGCATTTGAATTGGATCATTATAGAGCAAGCCTGGAAGAAAGATAGGTCGTTCTGGCTCGGGAAACACTTCGAAATGTGGAGAAGTTGTGAACAATAAGACAATTATGAGTAATATAAAAACAGTTCCATAGTTTAAGGAATAGATAGCCCAGTGGATAGAGCCGGTGGCCCGAATGTGGCGATGTCCTCCGCGCAGCTGGTTCAAAGCCCGGAATAGATGAACATTTAATCATTGCTTTTCAACTTTAATACTTTAATAACTGATAAAAGGCCCTCTCCGTCCAAAAAAATGTCCAGGACTCTCTAGTCTCTTCTCAATAACCCAATACACACAATTATCAATCTTTAATTGAAAATAGAACATGATATTCAGTCTTACCCCCAGTTTCCACCGGGTCCGTCTGCGGCGCGTTACGGCTGCGCCACGGTTTTGGTCCGACCTCCTCTAGCGTCATAACCCACCGGGCGCCTTCCAGAAGCATTTCAGAAGCGGAGCGTCTTGCCTGCTGGCTCGCAGTTTTTGTTGATTTGGGCATATTTCCTGGACAGGCTACTTTGTACAGACAAAGTTAATAATAATTGTAATATTCCAGTTATAAACGACATGAATCAAAGATGTGTTGCTGTATTTTAGTGGTAAAAAAATGCATTCATCATCATAATTATTCTATATATGTAATTTACACAGTGCCTGTAAACCGGAGAACGCTGGCATTTCTCCTCCTACTTGAAAGACTACGGAGGGATAGGGTCTGCAAAATTAGTTTGTGTGTGTATATATATATATATATATATATATGCTATATATGTTATATATGCTCTGAACGTTCCACTTCCTGACTGCCCGACATTACGTTACGGCTGCGTCGCGTCAGAAATAGGATTCATCCTAATTTTAGGGGAGCCCTGCGCCGAGACGCTTCTGGGACGCTTCTGGGACGCTTCTGGGACGCTTCTGAGCCGTAACGCGGCGCGTGTGGTGGAATAGCACCCATTGACTAGAGTGGCCGCGATCGCTGCGATCGCTGCGATCGTTGCGAACGCCGCGGCGCAGCGGTAACGCGCCGCAGACGGACCCGGTGGAAACTGGGGGTTAGTGTGTGTGTGCATCGAATATTTTTCAAGGCAAAGATACGTTAAACCCACTGCAGCCTTGCACTTCGCCAGGAGAGGTCGCTGTAACTGAAGCTTCGAGAAATGAACCTATTTCCGACACAATTGTCCAAGTGGTTCGATGCTTCATTCAAAGCTTCATTTTGCCATCACTAGTTACAGTCATCTTGCAGTCAAAACTTGCATGCGATCAATAGTCCATCAAATTGAAAGTTGTTGCTTTAATTTAATTTAATTCAACTATGTTTGCATTGCAATGCAGCTACTAGCAAGACTGATGTGACAATTCTTCCTGCTGGTGCATTCAGGGACAATCTGACATCTGAGCTTTGACCTCTTGACATTTGAAGGTAGTTGGTAATTATGGTAATTAAAATTGGGGCACTATCAACAACTGATGGGAAATGTGTGAATATAAACGTTTCTTCAAAAAAAAAAAAACATTAATTTTAGATTTAAACAAATGTCTTTTAAGCTCTGACACTCTACTATCCTAATCAGATCTTTCTGTAATGTGGGTTTTAAATAATGAATCCTGTAAACCCCAAATTAAATGTTTTTGAACAATAACCTTTATGATGAAACAAAATCACATTTAATTTGATTTAGCTGATGATTTTTAATCCAAAGCCTGAGTGCAATCAACCAAGGGGAGAAAGAAGTACATTAGCTTCAAATGAGCCCAATCATTTGCTCTTGAGACTAACACAAAGAAAGCAGAGCTAATTGTTTTTGATTCTCCATTTAACTCTAATTGCCATCAATACTGAAAAAAACCACAAAAAAACAGATACTTTCATATAAATACTTGGGTGTAATGATAAACCATTTTCTCGAGTGTCCACATTATGTCTGTAAAGTGTAAAGGATGAACATTTAAAAAATGTTTACGCCACCTTCGGTCTTTCGGGGCGAGAAGATACAATTCTTCTTCTGTTTTTTATATCTGTGATTCTTTATGTAATGCAGTTTGTCCTTACTTCATGGTTCAAGTGTTTGTCCACTGCTTCAAGGTCAAAACTGCATCTTGAATGCATCACTTACTCACAACTGTATTTCAGTAATACATAGGCCAAGCTCTTTCCCAGTTGATTACAATAGCTGATTGATCGATGGGTAGTTCCATGGTTTAAGTCTATTGTAGGGCGTGTTTAGGCCAAAGATCACTGCATATAAAACTGGGCCTACAGTGACGTATGGGGTGGCCTTACGTGCTAAATATAAACATATATTTGTGTGGTACCTAAAATACTAAGCTGAGAAATAATAATGTACTGCCAGTTTGCCAACAATGATAGGTGCCAAATAATGATTTAGCACATAGCTAGCCCTCGTGACTGCATGAGGATTCATGGGTAACAGCAGGGCTAGAAACACTAGCCAAATGTTGGAAAATATGCAAAAAGTTGATTAATGTGCTTCTCTCATCAGCCATAAACAGTGTTTATCTGTTGATGGCTGGTAGAAATTGGAATCTCAATGAGTACATTTCCCACCCTGGTGAAAGTAAGACTATCATCAATGTTTAGTAAATGTAACGTTTTAATGTATTTGATGTGTCCATAATTGTATGGATACTTGTTACTATAATGTGCACCAACAAATCTAAACTTTATCAATTATTGATATGGCAACCTCCCTGCAATATCTTTAAAATAACCCGTAGGGATCACGGACCCCCTTTTAAAGACCCATGGTCAATTGTAATCTTCTAGGAAAAAAGGTTGGCAGGAAAAGTAAAAGTAAAGTACAGTTATTTGATAGTGACAAAAGAAAGCTTTGCAGTGTGCTGATGTGTACTACCTCTAACACAAACACACACACACACACACACACACACACACACACACACACACACACACATACATCATGAGCTAAACACCAGCCAAACCACTCTTTTAAAAATTCTGCAGGTAACACAGTGGAATCAGCAGATAAACGTGTCGAATCAGTTCTGCAGGACGCTGATCTTTGCCATATTACGGCTGCTGTTTTAGCAGGCTGGGGCTGCACGGTTGCTGCTGTGTACACTATTGCTCTATTTGATCAGAATCCATAAGGATTGGCCTGTCAGACCATGTTAAGTCAACTAAGGATAGGCTACGCACACTGGTAGATGTGCTGAAGGCTGAACTGGAGAGTCACAGTGAGGAGGAGGAGGGGTGAGGGCTGAAGGGAAGAAGATTGAAACAGGAAAGGGACAAGAAACAGAGCTTTGCAGGGACACACTGCCGCTAAAGCATTTTGTTTATTATTCCAATTCTGGTACTATATGATTTTATGTTATTCCATTTACATTTAGGCTCTTTAGCAGTCTTTGGAATTACTTTTGGGATATTAAATCCTCCGACACGACTTGAAGCAATGACTCTGAAATAGTGTCAGCAAAACACAGTCGGAGAATATTAACCTGGGTGGAATCAATGGAAGGGTTGCTCTATTGGCTTGCATTGATGTACTATTATGTCTGGCCTTTTTCAACAAGTCCACTTGATTAAAGCAAAACAAGTTTGGTGTCAATGGTAAATTGACTTTGTTTATATACTGCTTTTCCAGACTTAAAACTACTTTACATATACAAGACAGCATTCAACATTCACACTTGCTCACACACTGCCAATGCCATCAGTGGCAACTTTGGGTTAAGTGTCTTGCCCAAGAACATATTCACATGTAGACTGCAGGGGCTGGCATTGAACCCCCAAGCTTCCAATTGGTAGACAACCACACAACCCCACTGCCAAAGTCACCATCTTGCTCCCAAAATGACCCATATTGAATGGTTTGGATGGGGCAAAATGTGGAACCTTCACCTACAAAATCTGCAAAATTGAATTTGTAACTTAACAGTTGTAGTTTTAAACACAACCTTAACATTGTGAATTAAAATAAACTTGTTTAAGTTTTAGGAAACAAAACTCCTGGAATAGGTTAAGGTAAAGATAATGGGTTGGATTAAGTAATTTGTTTATTTACATTTATATTGGTTAAACATTATCTGTTAAAGTCAATGGGATACACTACCATGGCTGAACAATGACTGGTGACTTAAAGGACAATCAATTGTACAACTGCAAGACCTTTTCAGAAGCGATAATCACAGGTTGATGTACAAGCTAGAGATTGTGAAATAAAATAAAACAACTGGTTTTGGGTTTGGGCAACACAATTACTAGGTTAGATTTAGGTAAAGATCATGGTAAGACAATTACCTATATTGGGTAACCTAAAATAAGACTGTATTAGTTTAACACAGGACGGGAAAAGTGTTCCCCTGGGTGAAAGTCCTGTGTTTACTGACATTGATATTGGGAAAATGTTATCTGTTGAAGTCAGGGGTATTGTGATCCATAGAGTTACACCGCCAACATGACTGAAAATGACTCGTGACCTTGTTTTGTCCAGAGAGAACAATCATTATATGTAAGACCTTTTAAGAAAGTATAGGTTGTTGAACTGTCAGCTGTTTGATCAAATGACCTATACTACTGTATTATTTGGTAAAGACAAGTATCCAATGGTTTACTCATGAACATTTAATGTGATGTCTTATGAATATAGATGAACTTAATAAATATCCTTTGATACATATAAGTATATTGTTGCTCTGTATGAGTATTTGTGCGTGTGTGTGCGTGAGATCATGCTTGGTTGAGTCTGGATTATCTGAGCTGTGATGTGTTCCTTACAGGCACAGGACTGGCCTTGCCCCCATCACTACTGATGTGTGTTTCTGTTTGATGGGGGCAAAATCCTCCCCCCCCCTGTCACCATCCACACCGACCCGCAAAGACATACACGATCAACAAGCATCGCATCAATTATTATAACAGATAAATTAGTGTGTTGTGTTACGCAAGGTCTCGGTTTAATCCCAGAAAACCTTTTCGCCTTTTGCACACAAGAGAAACATTAGAAATTCATGAACTGTTGTAGATGCACACACATTCTGTTTCTGTATCAAGAAAATCATATTATCCCAGTTCTTTAGATCAATGTCTTCAAAATACGTCCTCTCTCAACACATAAAGCTTCTTGGAATACCCAATTTTTCCACCTGGATTGTAGAATGATCTAATTCAAATACGGTGAAATAAGCTTTCTGCTTGCTCAGGGTTTGTACTTTATAAATCCTTTCACTCAAAAATATTTTTGAGCTTATTCAGCACTGTGACAACAAATCTCCATTGTATTAGGTATGCCCTGTGAAAGTATATTGCTTGTTTAGACTGAGGGTTTAAAGGCAGAACAGATTTAGTTTGTTAAACTGCAGAAAGCCAGCCAGGAGATTAACTACTTTGGTGTTGCTTCGTAGCCATGGTTTTTTTCTTCAACTTTTCCTACCCAGGACATTGAAGAAATATGTCGTCTCACTCTGGGATCCAGTCTCATTAAAGCATATTGCCTCTTTTGTCAAGTGAAGACGCGCCAGAAGGAGCCCTGCGACCAGAATGTCTTACACAAGGACAGTTAATAGCTGCAATCCAGACGCTGTGACCGGCAGGATGAGTAATGCTGCGAGGGACACTGGTGTCTACTTTCAGAGAGAAGAAACACTAAACTTCGTAGCTTGATGACACTTGCTGAAAGTCTGGTAATAATGCCTGAAGGGTAAAAAGTTTGTTGTCCCATTGGAGGCAAGGTTGATAGCACATCCGTACTTTCATCACGTCAAAAACTGTTTGTGTTGAAGTTAGTCAATCTACTGTAAATCAGCAATCCCTCGCACAAACCCCCAGTCGGAGGTGGTTTTGTGGAGCACATCAACCTTCAACTGGATGATCTTTGTTCAAAGCCTCATGTCAGCACCCACCCTGCTGACTATGAGCAAGACACTGAATCACTGAATCCTTATCAGCTGCAGGGCGCTTTCCTCGCTGCGTTTGACCTCCGCAGAGATGGGAACTGACCTACAGGCACCAAAACAATTATATAACAAACATTGTAGTAAAAGTGGAAGTAGAAGCAATTCAAACCGAGGGGGAATGTTCTGTAGATTGGCAAGACATGGTAAGTAACTACCATTGTACCTGAATCAGAGTTATTATAACGGAAGGGGATTTTGAAGGTCAAAACAAAGATTTTATTATTTGTTCCTTATAGTATGCTTTTTGTTATAAACTTGGTTCGGTCTGGGATGTTGGGATCCACTTGTTGGTGCATTTTCTCCACAACGGTGTGTCAAAAATATGCTCTAGGTTGATATACTGTAGTGCAGCTATCTCTGGTGTTCGTAAACCCTGGAGTTTATCATACTTTGAGGGTCTGACTTTTTTTGCTATATCACCATTCAAATATATAACCCACAACCACCTGTAAGAAAAGCAACTTAGCAAGTTCTGGCTATACTAGAATGATTCGACTAATCAATTATAGGGGGCAGTCCTACTGACTAACATTTCCATGGATTCCAATTGAAAAAGCGAAGTAACATTTCACTTAAAAGACTTCCAATTCCAATAAAACAGCTTATTTAGACTTTCTTTACCAATATTGAGAGAGCAGCAGCCCATCAAGGGCAATAAAGACTTTCTTCATCTGAGATTTCACACACTTAAAAGTGTGTGTGGCTCCGTACAAAGGTAAAGAAATCTGACTAACTGCACCTCTAAAGATCCCTCATTGAAAAATATTGTATTCGAAATCTATACAATATGCTCTGGTTCTATAGGGGGCTTGTTGTTTGCATGTAGCCATGACTTTGTGGATACTGGTTTCTCTTCATGGTTGCATTGAAATGTTGTGGTTTCAACAAGTTTCCAGGTAGTAGGCCGATTCTTTTCAAAGTCGTTGTCCATTAACAAAATTGTATTCAAAAGGAAAAAGATGGTTGCATCTTCATCTTCGTTTTTTTTCTTGCAAGGCTTTGCCCCTTCTAGTCAGTCTCAATTAATAAATAACTAAAGTGTGCTTTCAGTTTCTCAGATATTCAAAATGCAATTAACCACCATGCTGAATATATTTCTGCTTCTTGCCAAAATGCCATTGAGCAATTTCTTTCATATGACACAAAAATAAAGACTCTTTGATCATCTCAGTATGCATGACATTAAATTATCCCAGAAATGCTCAGAAGTGTGAGGATTCCTACATTGTGTGGCATCACTTTGATCAGAATTGCTCTTTGAAATTTTGCAATACACATGTCATAATAGCATCACACATGCCAGACGCATGCATACAACTGATCAGAGGTTTCTATGTAAAACAGAAGATAATCAGAGTAACTCTGTTTTCATCAAGCAGCTGGTATGTTCAACTCTATATACTAGTCTTTACCATTATTGGATATTAGCTTAAAGGATATTAAACATTGTCCAATGGGGATTAGCAGTCAAATCCTAATTAGACATTTCAATAAATGCAACATTCGGAATGTTGAGGTTCAAAGGTCGGTCTTGAAAAACTGAAAAACCAACTGGATGTTCGTTCTTGTCCCCTATAGTAATTCTGTACAGATGAAAAGTAATGCACTGTACGTAAATAACCCACTTACTCAATTTGTATATAACTTTCGTAATCAATTGAGATACATTCAACGTAACTGAGCTATGACAGACAACTTAGTTTAAAGAGTGCCAAAGTCCACATAGGGAGGAGGATGGGGTGGTTGGACAGGGATTGTCAACCAGGAGATTGCTGTTCGTTTCCCAGGTGAAATGGGAAGTTAACATTGACTTAATTGTAATGTAACTTCTATTGTTAAGAAACGCCAACAATTTAAAACCCAAAGCACAAACCTTTCCTTAACCTAGGGAACAATAGTTGTATTGCTGCCTTAAGTTAACCATGTTATTCAAACGTGTTTTCCTAAACCCAACCTCATTTTCTGTTCACTGGTGTAGTGATTGGTAATTTTCTTGAACATTTGTACTAAAATTCATGGAAAAAAAAGATATCACATTAGCATTAGCATTGTCACATGCATGAGGATCCAGTAATTTACTAATCATTTCCAAAGGTGCTATATGAATTAAGCAGTGACGTGCGGTGAGGTTCATGGCTGGTGAGGCACTGTCTCTTTCAGAGTCAGATTTACAAATATTATATTTTGACCTTAATCGAAATATTCGGATATTTTCAAAAGCTTTTTTAGTCTGATGCTTCGATTCATTTTAAACAGACCGTTCAACAAAAGGATACCCAAACTCTAAATATTGGATTGTTCTTTCTTAGTAAGATCCCATTTTCATTACAATTGTGGTCTTACCTTGACTTGAAGATGAAGTCCATGCTATCCTTCTGGACAACAATCTCTATTACTTTTTTGTAAAAGTCCTCCTTATCTTCCTCTAGTTTCAAAAGTCTAGTTTGTTGTTTGCGTCTACCGTCTCTGCGTAGAATAACAGTAGCAACAAGAACCTGTGAGCTCACGTGCGCCCCCTTCAGTGCGGCAGAGGTTATGGCTGCCTCCCCTGGTGCTTTTTTCATTGCCGTTGTATGATGAGACCAGCGAGCCTAAATAATATCATATATACGTGAAATAAGTTATTTAGAGACTATGGATGGTCAGGATAAATGTAATAAAGGGATCTACAAACATTACATTTGTGACCTACAGTGAGATGGTAACAGGCATGCGCTTAGGGCCCGCGCTCCAGCCAGTTTCTGTGGGGTGCATTCTGAGGTGAGGCAGACCTCATCTGTGCCTCACCTTACCACACAGTAACTGGCTTGAGCGCGCTCACAAAATAAGTGCCCGCGCAAAATTAGTGCCCGCGCTCCAGCCAGTTACTGTGGGCTTACGTGAGGCAGAGCTCGTCCCTGCCTCACTTCTCATTGCACCCATGTAGTTGTAGCGGAGCTCGGCAAATTTGCCGATTTTGACTATAAAAAGCGATTGGAATCATACAGAAATCACACTTAAAACACAGATCAGTGGAGACATTCAATTATTATTACTATTTAGTTTTTCTTTAGTTGTTTTTCCATTACATTGGAGTATGACAGGTGAGGCTCTGCCTCCCCTGCCTCCCCTGACTGCACGTCGCTGGAATTAAGTATGCTCAATTGAGATATTTTGGAGCTTTTGATCACATCACGTGATCGTCTTCAGCACGTACATTTACCCAATTGATATGACAATTGTACATAGTTACATTTCAATCCAGTTTGGACCACGAAAAAAAGGGAATTGGAAAATCTACATCTACAATCTGGACAAATGCAATCTGCTGAGGAAGATCATTTAGTACGCCAAAGCTCCGGAACCGTTTTTTATAAACTAGGCCAAGAGGGGTGTTTTTTTGTTAATGGCAATACAAAAAAAATAGTAACACCTACTGAAGGTAATGCTTCCTTACTGCTTTTGAGGAAACGGTTTGTTAAGTCTGTAGTTTTCATTTGGCAGTTTCTTACAGATTTCAGTATAAGAATCCTTAAACTAGGACGCAGTAAGAATAATTGCTGCAAACAGGCTGAATCTACAATATTTCAAATCTACAGTAATGCAGCTTATAGCTCTTCAATAGCATCCTCCCTCTCCGTCTTTCTCCCCCGTTCATCCTGCTTTCCTCTCAGCCACTCTTCCCCTCTCGTATATTTCCCGTGCCACTCTTCCCCTCTCGTATATTTCCCGTGCCTCTCCACACCTTGTCTTCCCCTTCGCAATTTATGAATCTCTCTCTCTCCTCTCTCTTCTCTCCGTCCTCATGTCTCTAAATCTGTCATCCCTTCTTCATTCACTCTATTTCCTCTCCTCCCTCAACGATTCCATTTTCTCCTCATCCTTCTTTTTTCTCCCTCTCTAGCTTCCTACATCAGTTAAATCCTCTTTATTCTCGGTTTTGTTTGCCAGTTCATCCCTCCCCTTTACACGTATCACTTCAGATCCAGTGTAATTGTTTTAAAAATCAATAAACATCAACTATACGGCTTCACTGCAGTTACACTGAGATGTTTTTTACTCGTGTGATGATCACTCAGGAAGGAAGATTCAAATATTTGAAGGAACTTTCTATTTTTGATTTGGTTCACTACACGTCAATGGCTTAGGGATTCGGTATATCACATGAGCGCCGGGGGACAAAATGGATTAGTTTTACCACGGAGCAATTATAATAGAGAAAACAGAAGCATCTCCCTCTGCACTGAGCTAATGTTTCTCCTCGTCCCTTTCTCCCTTTCTTCTTCCTTGTTTATGTCCCCTCTGCCATTTCCTACTCTATTTCTACCTGCCTTCTTTTGTCTTCTCTTTGATGTTCAGTCCTCCCTGGTGGAAGAACATTTAATCAAGAACCTCATTGTTCTTAAAGAGTAACTAACCAGCCAATTAGAATCTTGTTTTTGCTGACCTCCAGTGGTTTAGTTTCTCACCTTGCTGCAGTGATGTACAGGTGTACTCCAGGACATGGTGACATCACAGACCACACCCAGCAGTAATGTGATCTACTGTATATATCACATTTAGTCATTTTAGAATATATCTTTATGTACATTTACTTTAGCGGGATTCTAAATGGAGAATTCTTTTAGGAAACAGTATTTTTCGAATAAAAAAATAACAGCCAATGTTACATTTGCACATTCAATTTTGTAAAAAGGAGTAGACTTATGATTCCTTTATATTGAGTTGTTTACAAAAATCATAAAACTCAAGGAGATCTGTAATTTTAATCAAATTAACTTTGCATTGATTTGGGCACCTTTAATGGCGATAACTTTGCGCATTGTCGTTGAATGCCATAAGCTCGTAAATAAAATAAAAAGTAGTAAAGTGACTTTTTATCCGGTTTTAAGCCACATGTTTATGATACTGTTGAGCGAGCAAGAAACCTCCACTTACTCTATTCAACACTGTACTATGTCAGTATGTTCTGCTTTATAAAGTGATACAAAGATACATAAACATTTGTGGCGTGATAAATGATGCATCCAAATTCCCCGCTGTAAAAACCTTCAATTTAAATCGACAAATAGATTAAACAAGAATCTTGAAACAAGCTTTATCCAACTGTCAGATTTCTGTAACTTTGTCTATTTGTGTTTGTAGATTTATACTTAACTTGCTTAAGGTTAGCATTAGAAAAAGCCTGAATAAAAAAATACATGTCTTCTTAATGTCACTAATCAACTGGGGAAGTTTCAATATGTTATCCGTATTCATCTCTAGTTTATTCCAACATTTAGTATAAACATATCCACATCTCTCAAAATGTTTCTCTTACTCAAAGCAAGTAATCTCTCCACTTCATATCACATTCTATCCCGAAAAACATGGCAAAGAAAGTATTTTTTATAACAGTAGTACTGCATTATTGAGAGATACAAAGATATATCGAAAATACCCACTGCAAAAAACCTTTAACTCTATATGTCAAGGATTCTTACTCCAACTGTCAGATGTCTGTTATGAAAATAATTGGCAAATTAGCACACATTTATTGAGATTGCACATTATTTGCATTCTTTACAAAACTTGTAATACGAAAAATAATTGTCTCAATGGTAATTATGAATTGGGGAAGTGTACTGAAGGTCTAACATAAGTAAAGGATCTGAATACTTTGAACACTACCCTCCTCTCTTTCTCTAATCCTCTCTTATCGCTCCATTCCTGCTGTACACTCCCCCTCCCCTCCCCATCCTGTAATAGATGGCCGATGTTGGTCGGTGTGACGGAGTCATTCTGCTGCCAGTCCATCTACCTACTGGTCAGATCTATAGGACAGCAGCTTAACACTATAAATCAACACACACACGCACCTGCAGCCCCCGATGGGTGTCTGCTCCCCCTCCAATCTGACGATTGATGCGCACCTTGTCGCTAAACAGCCCAGATAATTAAACTCCTCGCTTCCCTCCCCTGTGTGCGTAGGTGTGTGTGTGAAAGCCCTGCTGTTGCAGTGTAGCACAGGCATACACGCTTAGAAGGCACACATCCACTCTGTCTTCCTCTCACACACACACCATTACACTACAAACGCACACTTTCTTTCTGTCGTTGCACAAACACACAATCTCTCTTTCTCTTTACGCACACTCACAGAGATAAAAAAGAGAGGGAGGAATGGAGGGAGAGAAAGCACCTGCTGGGCTGTAAAGCACTCAGACAAACGGCGTCTGTGTGTGAGAAGACTTGAACAAATGGGAAAATTATACAGTGGAACCAAAACGGCACCCTTTCACCCAAAGGTGCTTCACGCCGACCGGCTCAATGGGATTCTTGGAGCATAATGTCACAGCTTTGTTATTTATATAACCACAGTGTGAGACTAAGTTTTTACACATGCGTTCAAACTTGACTCTTGTAAACGGTCTTTAATGATAGGGTTTTGGTTATATATGGAGCATGATTAAGCAAATTAGTTTATGTGAAAGCATGGATAGATTACTGAACAGGCCGAACAGACACAGGTGCTGTTTGAAGGGACAGTAAACATGTCTTAGTGCAGTGGTTTTGAACCGAGTTAACTTCCAAACTAGTAACAGACAGGATATGAACTCTTCATGATATAGTGGACATTGTTACAATATAATGCAGTTTTCATACATTTGAAGGGTCAATGTTGAGGACACTTTGGTCACAGTTCTCATTAATATAATCAACACTTAGAGTGTCATATTAAGTTGGAAGTTTTAACAATTTATACATTACTTAAAGCCATTTCAACCATTTGCCTATATACAGTACCTGCAAATTAACTATTTCAGAAATGTACCCGTTACATTTAGCTAACGAGTGCAGCTAAATGTTGCTTATTTGCTATGTAACTATTTAACAATGTATCCAATATTTAAAGGTGTCCTATCATGCAAAAAGCACTTTTTGATGTCTTTTATACAGAAATATGTGTCCCCGGTGTGTCAGGGAACTCACGCAGCGTCAGAAAATAAAACCCTCTCTCTTTTCCTCCGTACCCAAATCTCTAAAAACGGGGGTACAACGGAGCTGATCCAGATTTGCGTCCGATATGACGTAATATCGGATATGTGGACCCATGGCACTATCAGCAAGTTGCTATCAGAAACAATGCCCGACTGTTTTGGACTTAATATGGTCGGTGTTAACATTAGCATCGCTAACACTCAGAGCTAACCTGTACTGGAGAGCATGTATGTGAAGAAGCAGGATATAAAAAGGAACTCATCTTGTGGTATAACCGGCAAGAGAGAAAGCCTTTGAGCTCCATACTGTTTTAGAAATAATCCTTGATAATCCATGATATGGCGTTTCATCACGGCAGTATTTAGTTTAGACAGTAGCTGCCGGGTCCTGCATGACTCAGCCCCCTCCTTTTTTATTTTTTATCAATTTTATACCCAAATCAGCACTTTTGAAACAGGAAGTGAAATGGAGAGATATGAGGCATGGCTAGAATGGGTGATCTGTTTGGTTTTTTGAGCAAAACACTTCGTAGACATGTTTTTTATATATTTGTATATATCTGAGACCTATGCTATTGCCTAAAAATAACATGATAGGTGAACTTTAAGCTATTTTTAACAATGTGTTAGTTGTTTGTAGGTCATTCTTGCTGTTACGTAGTTAACCATTTAAACTGTTGTCTCATTCAGCTACTTTTGGTAATTTCAGATGTTAAGCCATTATGTTTAGCTAACACATTATTCCATCTGGCTAGCTCTTCATTTTAAGCTATCAATTTAACATTTGAAGGGTCAATGTTGAGGACACTTTGATCACATTTTAAATCCTATGAACTGGATTTAGAATGTAACATTAGGTCAGAGGTTTTTAACCATCAATCCATTACTTTTAACTTTTTCAGAAATGTAGCTTTTACGTTTCGCTAACAAGTAGCTATCCAGCTTGCTTTTACTTTTTAGCTATGCAATTATTTAACAATGTATTACTTTAAGGTATTTGTATGTTGTTTGTAGGTTATTCTAGCTGTATTAGCTAACAACTTTTACAGTTTACTCAATAGACTACTTTTTCAGATAGTAAGCCGTGATGTTCAGCTAACTATTTCTGCCATCTGGCTAGCTCTTACCTTTTAGCTATCAAATTAACATTTAAAACATTATTTAGCAAATTCAACTATTTAGCTATTTCAATAACTTATTAGAGCCTATTACTTTTACTTAGTTAACTATTTCAACCATTTCTTAATTACTTTTATTTTTTAAACCATTTAGCCAATACTTCGAGGGAGGCTTCAATGACTATACTCCCTTTCTTTTAGTGTTTTTTTTTTTTTTTAAATATAGTTAAGCTACCTCCAAATGCTACTGTACTTCTTTTGGGGATTCAGTCTTAGTTGAAATGTAATGAAACAACTACAAAAAAGCAAAATGACTTAGGTAGGGTAGGTAATTCACTTCAGAAACACTTTTTGTTATATTCCATGGAATGCTCTTAACATCCCGATAGCAATGAATACATTAAATGCTTTGACAATAAATACATTAAAACATGTCATTTGTGGAAGCCGTGGCGCTGTAAAAAGCAGGACCAATCATCTGAGCCCGCCCGGCTAAAATAACTGGATGGCCTACCTGCCTGTCAGCCTTCCATCTGTGCACAAACTTATCTCGTGCCCTCATTGGTCGTGTGCGCGTTCATGTATGTTGCAGGAGGGGCTCTGTAAGGAAGTCTGAAGGAAGGGGCAGATTTTTTCCGGTTGTGTACTTTTAAATTCTAGTGCACTCGAGCTGGTTTCTTCATACTCCATTCTTACCTACCCTACCTTTAAGAGACAACTTAACATTGTAGTTTGTCTCCCTCAGTTTGAGTCTCTAGCTCCTATGTGTAAAATTGGCATAGGCTCATTATAAATCCCAAATAAGAACACTCAAAAAAAAAACTCATGAAAAACATATTTCCTAATTTTCCAGTTAACTTCGGCTGTATTTATCCTGCACCACACACATCTCCGGCTTATCGCTCCAGCTGCTCTCCCCTTGAGGGAATGTCTCTCACCCATGAAACCCGGCTTTTAGCGCACTCATGTTTCTTCATACGAACACATGCAGTTTGATGAATGAATAATGAGCAGCCTATGGCCTCACGGTGACTTCAAGGACCAAAACAGAGGAATCAAAGTGATAAAGACTTGATTTTCCAGTAAAACCCAGCTCTCGGCTTCTCATTAATGCACAGACACGCATGCCATTAGACGACACACGAGCCCTTTATCACTCGTGCGTAAAAACGGTCTGTGCCATCGGTCTCTCACCTCTCACATACACCCACGGACCAGAAGAATAACAACTCTCTCTGTATTCCTCTCTCACGTACACAAGCAGACATGAAGTAAACTCATCACATGTGCATAAAATCGGACCGTGACATCCTCTTACCTGGCGTTTTTGGAGTAACTAATCCTGAATCCAAGCGGCAGAATCTTGACCAGTCGTTGCCGAAATAATCCCACCTCTGGTTCTCTCCTCGAGTGTCTTCTTTTAAATAAAAGGATAGAGGTCGTTTGTCATTCTCTCTGCCAAAAAAAATGAGATTAACAGCCTGAAAGAGGAAAGTCTCGCTTCTTGCGAAAAGAATACAATCCCTCTCTACTCCAAATCCGCTCCAATTAACCGCAGCTACGCATCTTTCCTCCTCTCTTGTGTCTCTGTTTCGGGTCGGGGTGTAAGACAGTAGGTAGACCTCTGCGTTCAGCCTGTCTCTGTCCGGGCACTGGTGTGGAAGAGCCGCTCTACTTTGCGCAGCCAAAAATAACTTCCAATCTCCAAACTGGAATCCCGCGGAGCACTTGCGCTATAACAATCCTTATTACATTATTATAATGATTTCAAATGGAGATAGTTGGGTCAATTACGAGTTTTTGCTCATTCTTGGAGTACTTTATGGTACTTTATGCCCGTGTTGTATTCTTACAGGGGCTTTATTGAAGAGTGTGAAGACGTAATGTTGTATTTGTAATGATACATTTATGTACGGATATCAATATTTGTTTTTACTTTATTATACGTTTTATTAAAGGTTTATTCTTGGTTTGAGGGCCAAATTGGCAAATAGATCGACCTTAATGATGAGATAATCGATTAATTGACTCCCACTTTGCAGGTTGGTGTCGTTAATATATTGATTAATCGATTAATCAATCAAGAGGAGATGTTAGAGAAGCTGCAGTGCAGGTTTCCCCTTTTTTCGTCTTAAATCCAACACCAAGTCCAAGTTTTATGGTTGCAAATGTCAATTAAGAAATTGATTACAGCCGGCAGTCCATATCCAGATATAAATCGAAGATATCAAATGAAAAGCTTCAGGTCTTTTCTGCTCTTTTTGTCCTAATCCATCCGATAAGACATCTTTGGAAATAAGATACCACGCGTGTTCTCCATTTCTCTCCTTTACTTTTCTCCTTCTCTGTCCAAAAACACGTCCCTTCCAGGTCAGAGTGCTTTACCCTCCTGGATTCGATCCCGAACTGCCCTTCTGTGCCAAAATCACTCACAGAAAGTCCACTTGGAATGACTTTTGGAAATCCTTCAGCGCAGGAGCAGCGGCGGAAGGAAAAGCGCGAAGCCTTTAGATGCTTCTTATGGTGCTCCTCCACAGCGAGTGGGAGAGAAGGGGGGGAGAAGGAGGGAGAGAAGCTGGGTGCACTCGCTCTCAGCTACAGAATAGACAGAACAGAAGGAGAGATGTGGAGGAAATAGTCCGCTACTGTGATTAAAACCAGAAAAGAGAAACCCTACTTTTGGCTCGTTAGCCGAAATAACTGGAAAGAAAAGGGGAGGGAAAGATCTTTAGTCTATAAATAATAACATCTCTTTACTGGTTTCCCTCAGATACTTCAGCACCTGCCCGGGGAAGGACAGATAAGAGACATCCAATCTGCCACATTTTGCGGAGGCTTTTATCCAAAGTGCCTTAAGAGAGTCCACCAGAGAGCGCGGAGCAGCCAGGGAGAGGGGGAGAGAGAGAGAGAGAGAGAGAGAGAGAGAGAAGAGGAGAGAGAGAGAGAGAGAGAGAGAGAGAGAGAGAGAAAAGAGAGAGAAAATAGAGAGAAAGAGAAGAGAGAGAGTGGGGGCTATGTGCACAAATAAATTAAAGAAATATCCTTCCTCTGCACGTGTTGATATTTATATTTCCTGGATGCCAGATAGTTTCCTGTCCTAGATAAAGGTGCAATGATTGTGTTGTTGGAGATAAGTACTCCAATGGAAGTGAATGGGACATGTAAAGGGCGCTTTTCCTTCAGCACCACGAGGCACAGACACACACACACACACACACACCACACACACACACACACACACACACACACACACACACACACACACACACACAAACACACACACACACAGAGAGAGAGAGAGAGAGAGGGGTGTTCAGAATCTTCAATTGAAGTTGCATTTTAAGTACTTCTTTATTTGTAAGACATGGGGGGATGTTTCCATCTTTCACGTCATTCATTTTAATTGACAGATGAGAATATCAAGTTGAAAAGGGGTTACGTAAGAGAGAAAAAAGAGAGGTTAAAGATGAGAAATAAGGGATGATAGAGAGAAAATATTTAACTGTGCTGTTGGGGTTGTTGTTTGGGTTTCAGGATATTGAAAAGTTCCGCTTTGTTGCCCCCTATTGGCAGTGGAGAGAAATTATCTGGAGGATGAAGAAGAGGAAGGGTGAAATTACGACGTAAGAAAGGACAAATGGAAGGAAGAATTGTCACACAAAAAATGGGAGAATGGATGGATGGATGGACGGACTGATTCTTAGCTGTTACATTTATTTTCCTATTACTTTTATTTTATTCTACAGCATTTTGCTCAAGAAGAGCATCTTGTGTGGATATATAGTAAGAAACTGCAAGTGGACAGTTATTGTTGAAACTGCTGAATAAGAAGATGAAAAAGAGAGCTCTGCTGTGCATAGTAACATACTTATGTAGAACATAAGATACCATTCATATAAAGATGAAAATCCAAAGGCCTTCCAAATTAAACAACAAAATAGTTTAAAGCAACTCATTAAACATTTAGTTACTTATGTTGTCAACGCCCACCAAGAATAAACCTCAGGGCAACAAGCTCAGCTCGTTTTTAGCTGAGTGAGTTTCAAGAGAAAAAAGCCATGCCGATGTGGCCACTTTTTGTCTTGACAGGTATAGCTAATGCTAAGGTTTGCTAGCTGGCTAACTTCCTTAAATAACTGGCAATTTACATCGACACTGTCAATGAAATGTTCAAGTTGTGCATCAGAGTGGGAACCACTGTGTTGTGAGGGGGGAGGAGGTATGCTCCATCTAGTGGGTGATTGAACAGACACAACATCACAACATCATGAAAATAGCTAACCTGTTGATAGTTTGTGTTTTTCCATCACCCTGTATAAAACAACGAAGGACACAAAATCATAAAAACATGAACTCACAGACAATTGTGGAGAAGTATCGACAAACAAGCCACGCCAAGATGGCCGCTTTTTGTCTTGACAGGAAGGCTAATGCTAAGGTTTGCTAGGTAACTAACGTTCGTTATCTAACTGGCAAGTTAACTAACTTGCTTTCTATAGCAACACTTTCCATGAAATTTGACGATTACGCATCTAACTGGCAGCCAGGATGTTATGATGTGAGCGCAATGGAAGGTGGAGGGGGGTGCGCCATCTAGAGGTTGACCGTATCAATTCCAACTTTGCAATTGGGGGCCCTTTATCTTAATGGTGACTAAATACAGGAATCCCTCTCGCTCTGTGGACGTCATATTAACCCTTTTGCTCCCAATTTAATACAGTTGGAATGACTATATCCTCTAGAAGTCTTTGTTATTTTAACATAAACATATTTTGTTTTAAGGCACTTCCTGGAACCACTTCCCCAGTCTCTTTGAGGTGTTCCCTAATAACTAATGGTGTTGTTGCCACCAATGCAACAGGATTTCAACAGGATCAGATAATTTTACGGACGACCCAGTCAAGGATCTGCTTCACTAACTTTTACACAGAGTGACACACACAAACGGTACGAGGGTATAAAGGTGAGATTGCATGTCTAACACAAAGGTAATTAATTCAAAAAACATGAGCTACATAGAACTCTACATCCAGGCCTCATTAAAAATCTGCATTCGAGCAGTCTGGAAAACGGTACAGCTATAGCTCTAGGATGAAGTATAATGAGTATTCATTCCAGCATTCCATGAATGAAGTCACACTTAGTTGCATGATATGAATAATGCCCATTGGGGACTGTAATGTACATTTCCTAGGTTAAAATGTGCACAAGTTGCACAGGGACTAAAGACAGTAAGCAATGTGAAATCATGAACATTTAAATGCATTAAATATAAACAGACGCTAGGAAGGATAATTCAGTTGCACAGCAATGTGTGTGTGGCAAGTGTTGTTAAAGCTGCTTATCCTGAATGATAGCTTCCGTGAAGAGGCACAGGTGATTTTGGGTATCATTGAGCGCCTCAAGATGGAAAGCTTTGGAACAGATGGTTAACTTGATGTATAGGGTCACTGGCAATCATTCCTGCCCTTTCACTGACCCTGGTGTCATGCCGTTCCTAGATGGAGGGCAGCAGACAGCCAATGAGCCACTCACCAGTGCGGAAAATATGTTGGACCTTATCCCTGGAAAAGCAGACAGTCTAAACTGGGATGGAAAGTGTCAGGATGCTTATTATTAGTGTTAGTGATTTTCTAAAATTGAGCTTAAAGACATAAAGTAGTCGAAAGAAAAACAACCAAACCCAAACCAACTTTATATGTAAAGGAAACATTCCTTCGAAAGGCCTTTAAACACCAGTTTTGTGTAATTAATTTCAATATATTTTTTTTAACTGTTCTCTTTTACATGAGTACTTCAACATAGAATGTGAATATAATGTGGCAAAACAAGCAATGTTATTCTATGTAAAGCAAGGTTGGTATCTTACACATCAAATGATATTTTGACCTGAGGTTGGCAAAGAACATTTAGGTCATATCTCAAAGATTGTAACTATTTATCCTGTGAGTACCATGGACATCTCAATGTGTTTTGTGGTTGAGATATTTAAGTCCTGACCAAAGTGTATTTCATCACAAAGGAAGGAAAAAGTTTGTACCAAATTTGATGGCGATCTTTTGAAAAGTTGTCCAGCGATTTCACTCCAAACCTTGAATGTCAACTTCATGTTGGTACTTTAAAAAAAGTCGGGAGATCCCTGTAATTTTGATGCATTTGGCTGAGAGCGCGCTCTAGCAAAACAGATGATGTATCAGTACTAGTTTACGTTTGTGACAAAGGGGTGAGTGGATAAAAACAGGTTTCCCATCTTGTTGAAGGTTGTTGGTGAAGTTTTTTCTGTTGTATTTGGTTTTCAGAGAAAGATGAGCGTTCCTGTGGCTTCACATAGAAATCACTCCTGTGTTTACAGTGTTCGGCACTTGAGCTCACTGACAATTGTTGACAGGTACTTGAGAGACTACTGTTTTGTAGTGATGATGGAGACATAGCACTCTCCAACTGTGCCTTTGTTCTACATTTGAACTGAAGTTTGGACATGTCTACCTGCCTTCTGCATTAATGTGATGGAACCATAACAAATGACACAAGGCTCAGGATCCGAACGCACGACAATAGAGACTAATTAACAAAGGCTTTTACTCCAGGTTGGTAAAAAATAGAAAAGAACATAAAACGCTCCCGTGAAGGATAAAACATGCAGACACCAGAAACTTGACCAATGGATACACCGATCCCGGGAGATGGCTGGCAGGCTTGGCATGACAAGAAGACGAGCTGGCACAGAAGGGAGGACCAGACTTTATATACACAAGGTAAGGGGACACAGGTTCAAAGGTTTTAATGTCATATACACAGCTACAGTGTAGTTGTGTAATGAAAAACGTTGGTCACAGGTTCCTCAAACAATGCAATATGAATACAATACATAAAACAAATGAAAAAAAAAAAGTGTAAGCTCAGGAGTGGAGCAGTCTTTTGGCCTGTGGGATAAAACAGTCTCAGGTGATCTTTGTCCTTATGCTGTGGTACAGGACAATCAGGACGGGGTCGACAATCACAGAGGCGGGAAACACACAAAAGCAGGTAGTTTAAGTTATCTCAACTGTGAGGGAGAGGTTACTACAAAATAAAACAGGAACTTGAGCTAGATAAATTAACTTCACGTAAATGCCTGGACACCAGAGGAACAGCCATGAAGGGTGTTGGAGAATGAGGCGATTGAACCTTAAATGGTAGGGTAAAAGCTCCTCTGTCTTTGATGTCTCTTCTGTGTTTCATTCCTCCAGACACCCTGAATGAAGACTGCATAGCCAGGATGTTTGCTTTTCATTTGTATTATCTGTCCTGATAGAGGGCCTGGCATGCCATTTGCCGGAGGGGAGATGTACACAGCGGCAGAATGATTGAAGCAAAACTCCCTGAGTGAGCCAAATGGCTCGCAGAGAAAAAGCAGTGTTTCGAGCAAGAGAAATCCAAGTTGTGATTCAACAGGCGTGACAACCACTTGTTTTTGATATTAAAACATACATCCCCTCCCTTTTGTTTTGCTTTTTGTACATCTCCACATCTCATCAGCAGCTGCTGGTTAAAATGTCCATGGGAGAGCTCAGAAAGGTCGATAAATGCCAATAGGCATAGAGTCAAAGAAAGAAGAAATCCACTTTGTGGAGAAAAATACTTAATTCACAAGGAACAAATCTGAAACAAACTGCAAAGTGCCAAAGACAGAGAAAGTGTAGTCTGTAGTTAATGACAGGAATTGATTCGATTTGAGATTAATTTGACATAAGTGGAATTACTTTGTCTAGGTTAACCTCTATCAGTCCCAGTGTAAGGCAAGTGTTCACCAAACAGTAAGAGGGAGGTTTGTGTTCCTCGATAATCAACATTATTGTGTTAAAAAAATTAAAATAACACATGGTTCCTAGCAAAATGAGCAATTTGGCCTGTTTGTGACCCAACTTATGATTAAGCTATTCATTAAGTTTGTTTGATCTCCATTTTCTTAATGGGCCTAATAAAAGATGCAGAACACAAACAAAAACCCTCTTTTCTCTATTGACAATGTGTTCTTGTTAGTACCCATTGATTTCTGGGATAAATCAGCCCACAAATGATTTGTGTGTATGATTAAGGTAACAAAAAAAGTCAGTCAGTGTTTACAGAGTTCCATAGCCTTTAGCATTCAGCATTACTTTAAATTCCATGGATTTAAATGTACAAACTTCATCACAAAGAAAGCTTTCTGACAGGGCTGATCAAAACAGAACACATTGCTGTGGACCACAAAGTAGGCATAGTGGATTGAACAATTCAGGGTGGATGAAAATAAATATAGTTAAATCAGGAGAGAACTAATTTCTTGCTTTAACAACATTTATTGACACATGCGCCATATGATATAAATGTTAATAGTCTTCGGTGATTAGACCCCGATCCTGATATCGTATATCTTAAGAGGGAAATGCAGCCGTGAGTATAATATAAAATAAAAACCCCGGGCTCTAGACACTGGTGGTGATGTTGAAGATCTGGATTTGATGAGGAAGTGGGAAGAAGAGGATACTGGAGATCTGGATTTGATGAGAAGATGGGATGAGGAGGAGGTGTGATGAGGTGTGGTCTTCAGATTAGCTCTCCTGGGCACTGGATGTGATGAAAGGAGGTAGATGGGGTGGAGGCGGCCAGCGTGAACACCTGAAATTACAGCTGACTGTAGGTGAGATAAGAACGATTTAAACGTTTGACTGCAGCTTGATGATTGGCTGCTAGAGATTGTGGTGAAATGTAATTGGTTAAAAGAGAACACCTTAATGAGCTGATTATATGCAGCTGTGGAGTGAATGAATGTATAGCCAGTCTTCCTGCTTGAACTTGTGCTGAGCTTCATATAGCATCACTTTCAACAGGGAAAAAAAGTTAAATGCAAAGCAATGTTGATCATAAATGTGAAAATTAACAATTTTTTTTCCAACCCTACATACACCATGTGAGTAATGTATACTATACTGTTTTGTTCACATGTTAACTTAATCATATTAATGCATTTCATAACAAAGGAATAAAAACATAGACAGGACCGTTAGATCCTTCTAATACTAGTGTTGTATGGGAAACACAACCCTGGGAAGGGAACCCTGCTGGTTCACTTTGAGTGCAAATATCTCATCTAAGGAACGTCGCCTTACAGCATAGTCCAGAGAGAGCAAATAATTACATCATCCACATGGCCTACAGTACACTCATTCAGATCCCAACTGAATAACCACATTTTCCAAATGACCTGAAACAAACATTGTCCAATTGTATTCTCTGCTTGACTTGTCTCCAACACTCGAAGTCTGTGACAATGTTAATCTTTTGGAAAATGTGCTTAAGTGTGAAAGAAGTTAACAATAGACTAAGGGTCATATTGAAGGATTACTATGCTTAAACATGAGATAATATGGCTTGACCTCAAGATTGTGGATAGTGGTACAGACATTTATGGTGATTTAGTCTTTGTTATGGTTGTATTTCCAGTACCAAACACAGGAAAAAAGGTTTTTGCTGCTTCTTTTATTAGTCTTTTATGTCCAACAGTGGCAAACCATGTCTATCACTACTGGATCTTCTGTAGACACACACCCTTACTAAGACATTAACGAACCATTCAAGAAGTGTGTGGAAACAAAATGCAACCAGCTCAACGAGATGCATCACCAGCAAAGAAAAATGTGTCTCACTCACCAATGGTGACCCTTGTCGGTCCCAAAAAGCAAGCACTCCCAGCAGTAGAGCCTTTTGTGACTAGCTGAGCCCGTAAGCCACGTGTATCTTTCCCAGTTGTTAGCCTGAAAATGGCGAACATAGCCTGCTTTAGCAACTTGATTCAGCTCAAGATTTTCGGGCGTTGGACAGCCTTTTTTTATAATGTCCGTCTTTTCACGTCTTGAAAAGGGTACTGACAACAATTCCGCAACAACATCATCTCCACCTGTTGCCATTTAAATGTTAAAAACAATAAAACGGCAAATAAATTGCTACGTCGCATTTATCTAGATCCTCTGTCTCGAGCCAGTGAACTAACAGGTTTTCTCTAGAGTACCCTGGAACTGAGGGAAACTCTGAAAGAATACGCCCATTGGCTACAAATCAATATATGATTGTTTGATCAAACTGCCAATCCAAACGTCCGCTCTCATTCAGTGGCATTCTATCAAGGATATAGAATACCTTGGTTGAAGGATATTCTACCCAGAGACCCAGAAAAATATCTGATAGGTTGCATTTTTTTTCTAACACAAAACCACTCAAATGCGCAGTGCATGGACCGAGAAAGACAAACAAATCAACGTAACACTGTAATATTACAGATCAACAAAACAGATACGATTCTCATTTATTCATTTTATTTACATTTTATTTATATAATTAAATCGATTTTTTTGTTTGTTTTATCTGAGTGTTCCAGGGTATTCTCTGAATACCTTGAAGGCCCTGACGGTTCACCACTGATGTCCAACTGATCAACTGATAGTTACTTTTTGTCCAGGTGATGTATTTAGCTATAGCATCCTTTCTTTCAATGTAACGCGAGCAAGGCCTATATTTATATTTGTTAAGAGCATTTAAACAACTATGCAATTTGAAGTGCCTTACGAAAAACATTGAAAGCATCAAGACATGGTGCTAATGAAACACATTATATACTGTAATAACAGTGTTTACTACAAATACAAATAGGTATTATTTTTTATTATTTTTGTATTTACGTTTTAAGAACTTATTTGGTTACAGGGCATACATAACGACATGAGATACAGATTACCAGTTTCTTCTTTAAAAACAAGTTAATACAGAGCCAAGAGAATAGAATGAAAAATGAATCAAAGTTACACTGGCTGAAGACTTTTCTTTTTACTGCTGCTTTTAGTTAAACTATTCATATCTTACACTTCACTGTAACTTGTATTCATGTATTTTTAATGTTTATTTTATTATCTTTGCTTTTTAATTACTGTTTTTAAATGCCATTTTATAATGTGTTTCCACTGCACTATTTCTTAATGCTCTTAATGTCACTTTGAATTGCCTTGTGTTGAAAGCTGCTATATAAATAAACTTGCCTTGCCTTACCTTGCCTTCCACTGCCGAGTACAAATGTAATAATTATATGATTTCATGAAATGCAGAAGACAGACTTTTAAGCAAATTACTGAGTTAATAAACTAGCTCGTAATAGCTGGTCAATTTGCCAGCGACTGTCACCAATTTCTAGACATGAGAAATCGGCTTTTGCCCAGTTTTGTTCCATTTCTTAAAAATGTATGCATTTTTAGTGCTAAAATGCCTTTAAAGGAAAAATGTGTTTGTTAATGGTTATTAGCATTATCCCCCCCCCCCCAACAAGTAGACAATTGGAAATGATACATACATTAAATTCTGGTTTAAAATAGTGTTTAAATATATATATTTACCGCTCATATGCTAGTTCTTCCTGTCTGATTTGAAAACGTTCCAATTGTAATTAGATTTCTTGAGATGGTTGTCCAATTAGGGAGGTGAGAAACTGTTGAAAAGGGTCCGGGAGAAAGAAGGGGGGGGGGTATGGTTAGAGGCTCATGAGGAGAGGCTGACAGAGAAGGGGGGAGAAAAGAAGAAGACAGGATGGGATAGATACAGAACATGAAGAGAACAGTAAGGGGGAAACAGAGGTTAGAGGGTAAACAGCCATTTGAAAGATGCCTTAATTGCTTTCTACAACAGTGGTCCACTCTCTGTCACACACACACACACACACACACACACACACACACACACACACCACACACCACACACACAGTTTGGCTCCTAATGAGCACTTAGAGCACCGAACAACCACCAAGCTCTGTGAGAACTGGTCAGAATATGCCCACATGGCTCATACACAGACACACACAGCATGGCATTTTGCAGGTTAGTTGTTCTCCGATCTATAATGGAGAGTTTCCAGTTTTTAGGGTTTCAGCTAACTCACTGATAAAATCACCAAATGTGTGTGTTTGTGTGCGCCACATTTTAAAATGCCAAGCATGAATGTGATAGTAGATGTAATTGACCTACGTGGAAACTGATCAACTAAGGGACATTTTTACAGCCGAACATAAAAACCCACTCATCATTTATAAACAGATGTGTATGTATGCATGTTTCATTCACAGAAGAATTTCACCGTCACTGTTATTGATTCTTGATACTGCCTAAGCTCCGAGATTTGTGCTCCTGTTATTGCCCCCCAGAGTGTCCCTTAGAACAAGCTGCTACAAAACACAGTCTCTGCTATGTCTTGGTTGAGGTGGATCACTGGGTAAAATTGAATATCTTTGAGAAGAGTTTAGCTAACAGGAAAAATACTTGAGGAATAATGGTGCATTCAAAACGGAAGCAAAGCACATGTTTCCTGCAGTGCTATTACATTAAAAGTAAATGCAAAGACTCAAGATGGACACAAATATGTGCCGGCCAGCGAAAGTAAAAAAAATTCAAAAGCGAGAAATTTGCGTGACGCTGTCTCAGTCACTGACGTACAGACGATTCGGAATGAATAAGCAAAACATCAGCTGTTGGTTGTGGTCAACGGCACTCATTTACAAAAACTGAAGAAGGATCACATTTTATAAACGTCTAAGGCATGGCAAATACAGTCTCTACTTTATTTGTGTTTATTTGAAGTTCTTGTGACTGGACAGAACAGTTACAATGGTTGATAAGGCTAGCCTGATCGATCAGAAAACACCCATTATAAATGTTTTTTGGATGCCGTCTTGCAGATACACTTGCCAAACCATTAATTCATGACTTGTACTAATCAGTATCAGTAAGAAGACATTTTCAAGATCATTTTGATGCCTGTCATGATTAAATCACAGCAAAACATGTTGCTTTTGTTCTACAAGGAGATAAGCCCCGCCTCCTCTCCAGAGCGTCTAGTTTGAGAGACGCCAGTGAACACAAAGGATGCTGCTGTAAAACTTGTGCGAGTAATGGGGGCCAAATCTCTGCCATCACTGCCGACCAATGGGTTTTGAAGCAGAGTAGCCTGTCCATTCTTAGAAAGGTTGACCCCAACTGAGTTAAATATAAGTTATATCTAAGTTTTTCTCACAGCAACTTTAAATGGTGCTGGATAAAACAAATGTATTAAGGTTCTATCCAAGCCCAAAACGGCTGCTGTACCTACAACATATTCTCCTGCGTCTTCTGGTACTTACCTGGGTCCTTAAGGAAAGTCTTCTTGGCTCCTTGAACAATAAAAAGGATCCCAAAACTCGCCAAATAGTGTTTAGATCTATGTTATCTCACTTTGAACTGCCTTGCAGCACAGACACGTACAAAGGTTATGGTTGATTACAACAGCGTGGTATTTTCTAGCCCTTTCTGGAAACTAACACAACAGGCTGAAAATGGCCATATCTTTGGACTGGAATTGTCCTGTGGGATGTCAGCCCGGATATACATCACGATTTTTGCCATAGTTCAGTGCCATTGCAGGAAGTCCTATAACGGATTTAGATTTGATGTTCACCTTTTTAAAACCGTAATCACAATCTTTTTTCTAGCATTACCCTGTGTTCTTCTTGACCAATCTTTGTCTAATCTTTAAAACATTGTAGTTGCCAATTGCAAGTATCTTTGAGAAGTGATAATTTGTTGTTGGCATTGGAAGTACAAAAATATAAGTCTAGGTTACGCAGGATCGTCAACGTTCTTGTTTGTAGTCCGGGTAGAGGATGTTGATTCTCAGTGGTATCCGCAGTGACAGCACTTTCCATATAACCTGAAGACTTTCATATAAAAAGCAGAATCTCTTGTCCATCAGATGTCTTCTGCCATTTCAGTACTACCTACCTCTGTTTGATTGGCACTCTGTGTGTTCGATTTGTCATATCCTGGTTCGCTGCCATGGACAGAACCATATAGTTATATACTGTAGGCTGTGAATGAAGTCTACCAGAGGACCCTCCCTGTGTTTCCCTGAGCTTTAAATTACATTCATTCAGAGGTATGCAAGAACTTTAAGTTATTGAACTGTAAACAGGCCTCTGGAACATAGGATATGACAGAAAATGTTGTTGAGTTATTCATAGATTTCTAATCCCCTAGCCTGGAAAAAATACTTATTCTAACCTAGCTATGATCTTTTCCTAAAGCGAACCCTGTTTTTCTACTTAACCATAGTGTTGCCATATCATAAAACTGATTTATTTTTTAACAGCGAGTTTGGATGTCATGTTGCTTACAAGGGCTTGGGATATTTGAAGGACTTATTCGGTGTTAGCTCCAATGGAAGACATTTGCTGCATCCCAGTTTTCTTGAAACGTAACTGCAGGGATTTTTAGGTATTACTGTAAGTCTGTATTGTTGTGTTCCAGCTGTTTATGAAACAGCTCAGTTTGTTTTATGAATATGATTAATGTGCCTAGTCTGTGACAGATTTTATATTAGAGTTTATAGTTTCCCGTCTCTGGCTGCTGTTTTTAACCTGTTAAGCCCCGAGCCTGTTTTCTAGGTCTCAGGCTCGAAAATGACATTCCCAGAACAAATTACTATAAATTCACTTCTAAAAGGGGTAAATTCATAATCTTTTTTCTCAAAGCAATGGTAAACCTGTGAGTGCGCCGGCGGGGGCTATGGGGCTTAACAAGTTCAACCTCTTTGAAACTATCCTCTGCCTCTGTGCAGTTTATGTGCTTGGGTTCTGGTATCCAATCCCACACAGTCTCCTGATCAAAGCACAGCCATATGTCCCAGGCCCGATGATGAATATGAGAGCTGACAGACGATTAGACAGCTGATTAGCTTGACTGTGTGTTTTTCTCTGTGTGCGGCATGGTGTGTATCTGTGTGTGTGCATGCGTAGGAAGGTGTGTGCACCTCCATCTGTACGTGCTGCACCCCCAGTTGAATGTTATGCACCCTCTATTAAAAAAAGAGAAGGGAGCGAAAGATATTATAAATATAACAACAATAATAGAATACCAAACAAATTGTGTCAGGTGCGCATGACCTGTGCCACTGCACGTGCATCATTTCCAAAGTGCTTCCACAGCAGTGACACACATCTGTGGATAATCATGGATATATGAAAATGGTTAAAGCAACCATAACTAAACGCCAGCAACACTGCATCTACTGCAGACAATAGCAACAGGTCAGATGGGGACATTACGTTACCCTCCGTCGTGGACACTAGCTTACTCCCGCCCGACTCGCCGCCCTCGCCCCCGGAGCAGCAGTCTTCGCCGCCCCAAACAACGCCGCCCCTCGGCGGCACGCAGGTGCCAGGGGACCTCGGCAAAACAGAGCCTGCCCAGGCAAACAAACACAGATCTTTAACTATGAAGGCTGGTGTTCGTGTGACAGCAATAGAAAGTCAGTGATGACCCTTTTGAATTCATGTAGGTTGGTTTGAAAAACATTACAAACCGGACAATGTTTTACCCTAACCTTCGCTAGTTTTTTTTGTTTCATTCTTTAATTTACAATGTTAACCCAAGTTTAGGAATTTTACCTTAAAGCGAGAAGACTATGCAGTTTTTTTGAACGGGAACGTAGATATGACACAAGGTTGAGAGGGGATGATCTACTACTGTATTTAGATCACATGTCAACTACACTTCCTAATGTCCTTAATATTTTTAGTAAATTCAGTTATATATCCGACTATAAGATCAAACTAAATCAATATTTTTTCTCAAAACAACCAGCTGGGGAGCTTGCATTATATTGTTTGCAATACAATACAATATTAATTGATGTATAACCAAATCTATCCAGGTACAGCTCGCTCCCTAAACAACCATGTCATTACTGGCATATTATTATATTACCATAATTGTAAAACCCGGAAATGAGTAAGCATTTTACAACTTCTGGTTCCCTCGTCACAAAATCAGTGTTTTTTTTAACACGTTTTTTTGTTGAACGCCTGGAATAAGGTCTGTGGTTAACAAAAGCTAAAGACTCATGAATGTCTGAAGCTTCTATGTGTCATAAAAACACATGGTTGCTAACAAGTGACTCAATGAGACTATGTTTAGAATGAGTTTCAGGCAAATCACTAAACACATTCTTAATTTATCCACTTGCATCCTGCCTAAAGATCCTCTCATTAGCAAAGTGAAGTCCTGAAAGTAGATACTGTATTTGCATGTTGTTCTCAGGGAATCTTTCTGTTACGAAATCCAGAGATTACCATAGGAATCCCAACAAGTCCCCAAAATATAGAAGCATATGACGTGGGTTCATTGTTGAGTGTGAACACGCTGACAGTGTGATTATATGGCAGCTATCTTCCGCCTCTGCAATGATCTGTTTGGACTGTTTCTAGCTGCAGTCACAGAAACCCGCCATCGCTCGTGGGATGTTTTAGCAAAGCATTCAGAGCTGCCTCTACAATTGCATCAGTCACTGCATATGAGAGAATGTGTGTTTTATAA
Organism: Dissostichus eleginoides; assembly: GCA_031216635.1. Lineage (NCBI taxonomy): Eukaryota > Metazoa > Chordata > Actinopteri > Perciformes > Nototheniidae > Dissostichus > Dissostichus eleginoides. The sequence goes on from CM062271.1 coordinate 29,252,942, forward strand.
ACACTCAATGACTAACACGCTGTTGATAATATCAATGGCAGCCCATCCCACTATTCACATGCTAATACTTGTCATATTAAGGTGGGTGTTACAGAACCTTTTTTAACCTTGCAATTTTTTTTTTACAGATTTGGTCATTTAAATAATTCTTTTTTTTCAGTATCAGATGGTTTGGTTTTTATAAAAGTTTGGCCTTCAGTGACATGTAGAAGCCAAAAGTGATGTCAAATAAATATTTAAACACTTGTTTTTCTTCTTTTGAGAGTGAGATGAAAAGATCAAGGCCACTCTCATGGCTGTGGACTTAATAGAAGATAATTTGCTTTTAGCTTAGCAATAGCTAGCCTCGCTCTGTGCAAAGTTACTTAAAAGCAAACGCCTTTAAAATGTACTAATTGCCAAGAAGTAGCTAGCTACAGATGGTTCACCCCCTAAATTAATAACGATTCTGCTTGTGTACGGATTTGTATAAAACATCTATGTGTCAATTACTAAGCTTCAAAGAGAGGTCTGTTTCACCTTTAACTAAAGCGATTCCATTTATTTAAGTCTTTATGCAAAGATAGGACAGGGCTGCCAACCCTCACGCATTGAGCGTGAGAGTCATGCAATTAACACATATCTCACGCACTCACGCCACACATGCCTTTCCTCACGCTAAGTTTTCGTCCAAAATAAATGTATATAAAAATAAAGTGAAGGAACAGCAAACCGAGCGGTCTACGAAATGAGACGGTCTGGCTTACGGAGGACTTCCTGTTTGCGTCACCTGACAACCGCGGTCCGTAGCCCTGTCGCCTAGCAACCTGGACACGGACACCCTGTTGTTCATGTTTTCAGGTGACAGCTGTGGGCCGGTTACTGAGTGTAACTACTCTGGTCTTAAAAGAATGTTACGCATCGAACTAATGTCCACAATCATATTTATTTGCCTCTTGGAACAAGTTAATAACACTTTTAAGGGTTATACTTATGTGAAGGTTATAAACTTTAGGGTAAACAGGGAAACTAGTAGTTTCTGTTTTTTTCTAACAAAGTGAAAACAGTACCATCATGGCAAAAACTGGCTTTTTAAGGGTTAATATTCTGAAAATTAATGAATGTTTTGTATTATGAACAGGACTGATTTGGTCTGCGAAATGGCAAAATAGTATATATCTATATACAACGATGTACAAGGGTTGACAATAGTTATACAATGTGCACAAACTTGATTGGGTTTTCTTTTCTTTCTTCTTTGCAGATTGACAGCGACGTCATTGGTCTTATGGATGATGCCACTCTTCATAAATACATCCCCTCCTACGGAGACCGAATTGCCATCTTTAATTATTGTAGAAGTAAAAAGCCCACATCAAAGGAAAAAAGGAAACGCATCAGGTACAGAAACAAGAAAAACACAGACAAAGAAGCTAAAAGCCACAAGAAATATTGAAATAGGCTGGATTCACAATGACACTAACACAACCAAACAAGTAAGGGCAAAACAAGGAGGTGGCACTAGAAAAATTAAACTATCAACTAATGCTGGTTTGAATGAAATCCTTGAAACAGGAAAGACACTATTTTTTCCTGATGGAATATCGCCTAAAGGACCTGAATCAGAGTTCGACTTTGAGGTGTGGGATTTTAAACAAAACTGCCTTACAGCTGAAACGTGCCCTTCAATTAGCACAATGTACGAAACTGTGCAAATGACAATGTTGCGATTTTACATTGCCACAAAGCCAAAACCTTCTGCAAACGCTGACAGCGACACAGTTGAAGAGACATCTGAGTTTAATCTTGTCTCGGGTGAAAATGACGACTACACAGATGTCATTATTGTTTTGGACGACACACAGCGATCACTAGACATTTCTAGTGATCCTGAAATCACCTTTGGTCCTCATTTCGGCATCGAGGAAGATGAAGAAGACACACTCATATTTGAGAATGTTCCTATCCCCGCCAGTCCTTGAGGCAGAGAAACAACTAACAATCACTGTACATCATGCAAACACCCTAGCTGACATGATTACTGCCTTTTCTGATGCAGAGATTTTAAACAAATCATTGAATGTGAGGCGCATTCTCCCAGACAACAAGGAAGAAGCAGGCAGTGGTTCTGGGGTACTGAGGGATGTTCTCAGCTGCTTCTGGCAAGAATTCTATGAGAGATGCACACTTGGGACAACAGTTAAAGTGCCCTTCATTCGCCATGATTTTCCTGCTGAAACATGGAAGGCAATTGGAAGAAACCTTTTGAAAGGTTACCAAGATTGTGAATATTTCCCAAACAAACTTGCACTGCCTTTCCTTGAACAGGTGCTGTTTGATAATGTGTACAGTGACCTCAAAGCATATTTTATGCAACTTGTGAGCAGCCAAGAACGTGAAGTTTTGATGCAAGCGCTGACTGATTTCACTGCAGTTGACACTGATGACCTTTTGGAGGTTCTCGACAGCTATGGCTGTAGAAGGAAAGTCACCGCAGAGAATCTTCCTAAAATAATTGAAGAAATTGCCCACAAAGAGATGGTCCAAAAACCGATGTTCGTTATTGACTGCTGGAGGGAGATTAACCATCAACATCTCGACCTCAGTCCAGAGGCACTGACTAAGTTGTTGTCTGACCTGCAACCCACCACAAAAAAAGTCTGCAAACTACTGAAATTTGATGTTGATTTGACTACAAACCAAAAGGAGGTAGCAAATCATCTGAAAAGATTCATCAGAGAGCTAGATGAGAGTAAACTTCAGAAGTTTCTACGGTTCTGCACAGGATCTGATCTCATCGTGACAGACAGCATCTACGTGGGATTTGAGAAAATGACAGAGTTCACAAGAAGACCGATTGCGCACACATGTGGGAATATTCTGCACATAGCTGACAGCTATGAGAACTTCCCAGATTTCCGTTCAGAATTCAATGCAGTTCTTGAGAGCAATGTGTGGGTTATGGACATTGTTTAGACTCCAACAACAATAACCAAACCAATCCAAACTGTTAAGAGTTTTTCATGTTCGAAGTAGTTGTGCAGAATTGCAAGTAATGGTGCTATAGATACTGTATATTTGGGACCTAAAAGAAGCACTTCACCAGGACCTTTAATAGTTATATAGAAGTCCAGCTGGCCAGAAGGGAGCCATCTTTCACTACACAAACTTGGTGGTGTGTTCACAAACTACAACAAACTTGCATATTGACTATTATTCTCCAGTTGCACAACACAAACCTGACTGGACAGAAATGTAATTTGTTCATGTAATTCAAGACCTTTTAATGCTGCTAAGATGTTTAAGGATTCAAACAAGAACAGTGGCATGCTTCATTGTTCTTATATGGAAACAGTTGTAAAATACAATGTACTGTTTGCTCCCTCTTACTTTTTGTGTAAATTGTAAAATGATATGCCACTTACCCAGGTGAATGACTTGTGTAAAAGCATGAATGTGTAGCTAACCCCTTATCTGACCATTGACTGGAATATAAAGTTGCAAAGCAAGTGCCTTGTTCAAAACATACTTGTTTATTTAGAACATATTTTATACTAGTGTCAAAAGTAATTAAGACATAATCTTAAAATAATGCTTAAAATGTTTTATGATCAAATGTTTCCTCAGGTGTCACATTGCCTTGATTCCAAATGTCTTGTTAAAGTTTCAAGTGGTGGACTGGTTGGTTCTTCTAAACAAGTAGATACACATACACACACTTTCCCTATACACACACACACAACTCTCAGATGTGCATATAAACAGACTGAACTAGTCTTCTACCAGTTATCTTAGTTATGAGAAGTTATGATTACAATTGTTTGCTTTTTACTAAGATTGCAAGTATTGCTTTGATACAGAAAGACATTCTGAAGGTAAGTTGTATTAAGTCTCAACATCTGTTTTGCAGGCATTGTTGTGTGCAACAAAACCAATCTTTTATTTTTGGATACTTTAATAATTGTTATTGCACTGGCACAATGCAGGCAGATATTTGTTCCGTTTCTATATTTCACATCTTGTGGATCAACCAATAATTTAAGCAATGCAAAAGGGCTGTAATTTTCCGGTCATCCTTGTGCGGAATTCTCATGTTTTGTTAAATGTTACTTTTAACATTGAAATGTAAGTTAAAGTTACATTGCGAATCAAATGTATTTTCTTACACCACATTTGTATTCAGGTCTTTGATTGAATGTTGATAAAGTTCCCTATTCTTATGGGTATAAAGTGATTGAATAAATAAGCTTTGCAATAGTTGTTCAAGACTTTTCTAAAATATCTTATAGTAATTCATATTTGACACTAATGTGAGAAAAAATAGTTAGTCATTAAAAACAATGATAAAATAATTGCTAATTAATTAAGAACACTACCATTTAAAATTATGTTTATGTATGCTTTGAATTTGTGATGCCTTTGTTACATATTAAATTTGTATTTAATTGTCTAGAAATTGTATCCTATATTGTCTAAATAAAGTTAATTGTTTTTTTTTGCCAAAACTAGGTTGCAATGTTATGGTGAATACAGTTAAAAGACTGATGTATATCAATACTGAGAACATGTGATGAATACTGCACTGATATACTCATTGTATCAGCATTGGATAAAATGTGCTCCTATTAGTATGAACTCACAACCAAGCTTCCCAAAGTCTGTTCACCTCAAGTTATTAAGGCTACATTGTTTCAATGAGTTCCGAGAATACATAAATGTAACCACATTTTGAAATACTCAAAGTAATTGAAATAAATAAATAAAATGTGTTACTGCATAAAGACAATCTGATCCATTTAATTAATGTGTTTTGCAAAAAGGTGTGAACGATGTATCTATAGGTTAAATCATTCAATTTATGCTTACACTTTTGCAAGAATGTGATTAGACATTTTTAGTAAAAACAATGGAGTTATGCTGAAAAATGAACATGTTCATTATTGTATGCATATAGAATAGAATAGAATAGAATATCTTTATTGTCATCACACATCAGTGTAACGAAATTCAGTTGGCATCTCTCACTGCAGTACATAAATAAGAACACATCCATAAAAGCAGTGATAAAGCAGAGATAGTAGCAATAATCAGGGTCATCACTTAAATGCACTTTACCAGAATGTTAAAATACATTTTTAAAGATTATTTAATAAAGAAAAAGCTACAATGTTTAAATATAAATAGTTACTAAAAATATCTGTTTGATACTTAATAAATATACAAATAAATAACAAATGGTATTTTTGGCTGCAGTCTTTGATGGGAGGTAGTGTGTTTTGCATGTGTGCATGTTCAAAGTTATAGTGAGTTTTGTGGTTGAACAGGGATGGGAGTGATGGAGGCCACAGCTCTGGGAAAGACGCGTATGTGGCAATCAATAAGTCATTCTAAAGTGATATTTGTATTCACCAAAACATGGCACTAGCAGGTTTGTTATGTCAGCGAATGGCGTTATTATCCTTTCTTAAAGTAGGAAGTTTGCCCAGTGTAAGCAAGGCCGTCTCAGTTGCAGCAAACTAAATGGCAATATTAATGACTGGCCTCTTACTGTTTTTAGAGCGCACATGAAATAATCTGGCAACTGAGTGAAAATTAGCAATCAGTTATTACCATTGTGTAACACATAGTAAATTATTTGTGTATACAATGTAGAAAAATGTAACAAAGATTTGGCCCTTACATACAGTACCATTACAAAACTAAAAAGGAAAAATGAAAATAGTGTTGCTGAGAGACAAACATTTAAGGAATACATGAAATACCATTGACTATGATTTTTATTGATACATTTTTGACTAAATAAATACTTATTTTTTAAGGTCACAAAGTTTTGTCCTGAACAGTATTTTGTGTTTTGCATAATGACATGTACGCTACATGTACCCTTAATCAAATACTTGTCGTCGTATTTCATCTCGTAACAGGATGTATAGATCAGCTGCAGCAAATGGATCTGCTGGATCATCCCATCCGTTTTCCGCCATGAGTAGACAACACAGTTCAAAAACAGTTTCATCGCATGGAAACTGGCCTTTGGGAGTACACTCTTCCATACAAAAATGTACCTCCTCCATGGCAATAGGTTTGAGTCTATCCTCAGCACTGTGCAACTCTGGGAATGAGTACATAATCACTGGCCGACCAGATGCTGTGTCATCAGTTGATCTTGGTCTGATTTTGTGGGAATTCCAGGTGTTGACCACTTCATCAAGTTCATCCTGCATAGAAAAAAAGCACAGTAAATGTAGACGACACATGTCTTAAGAAGCTTTCGGACATAACTTCTACCTGTCTAGATGGAGGCTGAGGTTGCTGCAATGTCCACGAACATAGTGAATTATAATATTATTATTACTCATACTACTTTTATTAATGACTCATCTCAGAAAGAAAGAAAATATTTTACCTGAACAAGATTAAGGCAACAGAATTGGATAAGACTTTTTCCAAAAAGTCTCCTGTGAAGTGCCCATCTTCCTGGAGAGTTTGGAACAGGTTCATCCAGAACTGCGCACTCTGTTTGCGGAGTATACCCCACCATCCTTCAATGCGCTGGTTTGCTGTGCTTCTTCCATAAAGGAAACTTCTCTCCCCAGCAAAACTGTCTGGGTGGTTCCTTCGCAAAAACATCTGCATTTCTTCAACAGAAACATTTTCCGTGCCCCTGTCTGCACGAATCCTCTCTGGACATCCACCTATACCTGAAACTGTTTTGATAAAGTAACTTGCAACTACTTTAGGATCACTGTTTGTGGTATAGGCCTCCATCCATAACACATAGCGGCTAAAACCATCTATACAGCCGTTGATGGCAATGCCATAGGGCTTTAGCTTATCATAACCTTCCATGTGCCAAAGTGCATTTGGCCCTCTGCATCTGTACGTCTTCTCAAGCGGTGGTCTCGTCTTAATTCCACACCTTGTGGATCAACCAGTTTGATGATGCGTCTTATGCTATCTTGTGACACAACAAGGCCCTGTTGAATTGCACGGAGATGTAGCCAACGGTATCCCTGCATCTGTCCATTGGTCATGATCTCATGCTGTACAAAAGCTAGCACTTCCTCCAAGTCAGACTGGTTCTTCCTCCTGAACAGGTTAAGTCTTTTACAAATTCTCTTTAACGTTCGGACACTAATTACAATGTGATTAGTATGTGCCAAAATAGCAAGTATTTCTTTGTTACTTAGGGAAAGTCTGAAGTATAGTTTAATTAAGTCATCCAAATCCGGCCCTGCAGGCATTGTTGTGAGCAGCGCAGCAAACTGATGTAATGCAGAATATAAAGAGGACAATTTGGTATTCGTAGGAGGGGTTGTAATATGGCAGTTGAAGTTGAATTGTACATCAGACAATAACGTTGCTTTTAATCTGCAAAAAAGAAAAGAAAATACATTGTTTAAATATTGTAAGGTTAAGACTCTTCTTCCTATTTTACACAGTATATGCTCAGTAAAAGTGTCCATTACGGAGTACTGATCTTATTTATCAGGAAAAAAAAAATTCAATATTTAGTGTTAAACACACTTAATGAAATCTCTACAGAAACATGAAAACCACCAGGCTGTTGCTCTTGGTTAGTCGTCACTGTTCCAACAAGCACAAACTTGCGTGTCAACAAACTAAACCATTATTTACTGAATTAGATGGGGGGGAAGCCATAGCATATAAACTAATGCACTTGCTGCTAGCTCATCAATGTCTGCATTTCACATTCACATTCTGACGCCTTTTCGTTGTTTTTACGAACGCCCAAAACACACTTATATATTTATAACTCACCTTTTGTTCTTCCATTTGCAATATGGTTTCCTCTTGGACCCCTCTGGCGCGCAGAAATTCACTCACGTCCTCCATTGTTGCCTACTGCAATGTGTAAGTCTCTCACTGAAGCTGGTTCTCTACAGTTACCGGTATTTCTGACTTTAAAATCAGAATTCTGAGAAAAAAGTCAGAATTCTGACTTTTTTCTCCCAAAAAAAAAAAATGTTTTTTTGTTCTGAGGAAAAAGTCAGAATTCTGAAATTAAAGTCAGAATTCTGAGAAAAAGTCAGAATTCTGTGGCCCTAATCCTCTTCCGTATACATGAGTGCTATTGTTTTTTTTAATTTAACTCTAATAACCGCCTTTTCTCAAATATTGAACTTTCCTTCAAGCCTCAAAATGTTTGCCTTAAAAGTCCCATTAAATGCATTAGCCGTTATCTAGACAGACGGCAGTATTTGGCCAAACAATGTCAAAAGTAATTCAGTATGAGTTTCCCGACAAATGATAATAAATGTTGATATAATCATCGTGCGGTCAGGGTCGCTAGAATTTTGTCCAATTAAACACTTTTAAACTAGACACAATCATTCCCTTTTATTAGGTAAAATCTGCAGGCGTAGCTGATGGTGGTTGGCGAGAAATCTTCAACAACTAGCTAGCTAGTTAGCTAGTAGCTATTGTCCATCTGAAATTTGGTGCAGGTTTTTTGCAGTGCTACTGTAAATGGCAAACAATACCCATGTCCGTCTCTAGCCTACACAATCCATGTCCATCCTTTTACAATACATGTGACCGGCCTGAGCTAACGGTTTTACAGTAAAACAGTAAGCTAACTATTACGTGCAAACAAATAGCACTCTAGGTGTTTAATGGAAGCTGGCAGCACATTTAATCAACTGCTTAAGAAGTCTAAGCACCAGCTCTGTTCAGGTTCATGTGTTTTCATGATATATTACCAACATAATTTGAAATCCCCATACTTTCAGAGCCCTGACTGTTTTTGCTGAGTGCTGAGTTTGTAGCATTCAAAGAAGCCACTTTGTGACCCAAAAATAGCTGGCTCCACTAGGATCATTTGGGATAATATGGCTCCCCTTCCTCTACAGCTACTGTCAAGATACCTTTGAGCCAAGCACTTAGCCACAAATCATTAACAGTAAACTGCTGTTCTGGAGACAGCACTGGGAGACTTTAGCTGCTCTGTGCTCCCAGGTGTGGATATATGGACCTATACAATGTCTGCTGCTGTTTAAGAACACGATGTTATCCTACCTGCACAAAGTTACATATTGACAGCTATATAGATGCAATGTACTTTTCCCGCATTTCAAATGAAAGCGTTTAAAAAAAGAGGTTTGAGCTTCTGCTGCTGCTCTGGGCTGTTTTAAATATAGTGACAGATTTACTCCCGTATATAATGATGAGGTTGGGAGACTGCCTTGTTTATGAAGCTTCCAGCAAAACATTTCTCACTGATGAAATATGCTGCCTTTTACGATGTGGAAATTGGAATATCTTGTGCAATTTAGTCAATGACAGCCACTTTATCAATCAGAATTCACATTACTGCTTTACAAAATGTTTTTGGCAGGGATTACTTTTAGGGAAACAAAAATATATTGCAAGTTTAATGCCTTTTTAATGCAGTCAAAGTCAGTAAGCAGAAGCAGGTGATTAGTGTTTGAAGACATACCATTGGCCCACAAGCGGATGAAGCTGTTTTTAAGTTCCTATTACAGCTTGGAATATAGACAATGGATTATACGTAGTGGAATTGTGTAATCAGGATGCAAAAAAAGTTAACTCTATTCCCTTACAATGTCATAAAGAACACATAATCTGATAATAACTACATTTCTAGAATTTGGGTTATGTTGCTAAAAAACTAAAAAGAGCTTATTGTGTTTGTTGTAAAAGGATCAAATGTTATCTCTTCTCTGTAAAACTGAACTGTTCTGTTGGCTAATACTTTTCAGCTCAGATTTGATTTCGGCTTTTGTGAATCACTGTTGGTGTATAGGCTACTGTCTCAATATGCTTAATGAAAGGCAGGTTTTACAATAAATAAAATCTCTGAGAAGTGGATACTTTTTTCATACAAAGTATCATGGTTTCTTCCTGTCTAAGGTGACATTGTTCTGTTGTCTCACATAATACACTAGAGATAAAAGCCTCGTATTTATTTGCGTTGCATTTATAATATATATATTAAGGTAATCCAAAAAAACAAAAAGTAATCAGGATTCCTTTTATAATTTGATACTCAGAATAGGTTACTGATTACATTTTTCTTACAGGTAACTAGTAAGTGTAACGGAATACATTTTTAAAGTAACCTTCCTAACCCTGGTTATAACTATGTTACTAATATTACTCTGCATCTCTTACACTCTATTTTTGTACATCTTCTCCTTCTTTGCTTGATGTTTTCTTGCACTATGCACACAAATTCCCTATAAAAATTCCCTGTGTGAAGAAACTCGAAATTTCCATCACATGTAACTGTAATTGTTTCTCTCTCTAAAGGATAAATAAGTAGTTCTTTATTAGATTTGGCAAAACATGTACACCGGGATTCATGCACATTTCCTCCTTCAGCTCCTATACCTCATCTTGTTGAATAATGATTTGTCTACCGTAAAATAAATGTTTATTCTGTTCGTCAGATGACACGCACGTAGGCTAATGTGTACATTAAAGGTCCCATGTCATGCTTTTCTGGTTATTACCCGTCCCCTTGTGTGTTATGAAGCTTTTTCTGCATGTAAACAGTCTGCAGAGTCACAAACCCTCAAAGTACACCCTGTAGCTCGCTGCTGCGAGGAGCGGGACACTGTGAGCTGGCTCACTGGTGTGGGGTCGGCGAGACACCGCGGAACTCAGCCTGGGCACACACACAAACTCCCAGCCAGGCTGCGGGTGTGTTTCGGGCTGGGTTTCGCTGTGTCTCGCTGTCTCGCAGACGGCCACTGGGCTCACAGGGAGGGGGGGGCAGGAGCTCCAACAAGCCGTTTAGGACAGAGTCACAGTGAATACACATACTATACAGAGATGCTGTATGAGAAACCAATGTGAGTTTGGAAAATTGCACAATATAAATGTATTTTAGTATACCTCAACAATGGAATTATGATCAGTAGAAATGGCCATGACATGGGACCTTTAACATGCTCTTGCACCTGTCAGCGTATTACTCTGTGTTTCTGAGTGGAAACACACACACACACACAGGGAAAATGAATAAACATATCTTGATTATATCCCTCTCACTTCCTTCTTGTACCCATTTCTCCCGTATATGAGCTTCTGCAGTTGGCATGGGCACTGCATGATCTTGGCATGCACTAGCGGGCATGTCACAGCCTATACATGCACACCGTCTCTCACCCAGTCCTGCTCTCTCTCTCTCCAGCGTGCGCTCTGCATGTTCCTGGCATACACAGGCGGAGGCGTCACTTCGTATTTGCTTGAGGAGCGTGAGCGTGTGTGCGCACATGTGCTGCTTTTTTATGCATGCGTGTGCATTTGTGCATGCATTTCTCACTGTGTTTTTGTAATAGGTATTTGAGGCATTTAGGGATACTGTGAGAACATTGTGTTTTCTTTCAGGCTCAGTTTGTGCTCCTGGCCAAAACATGTGTATGAGAACAGTGGGACATATGTTTGGCTCTAACACAGCTGAACAGACATTCATACTGCGCTGCACAAAGCTGTGTCTCTGTCTAAAGCATTGTATATCATATTTAATACAGTACCTGTAATTAGTATTGGTGTGTGTAGAACAATAACCTGTATATGTCAAGAAACAAGTTAGTTTTAAATATTTAGAAATGTGTTTATTTATATTAAATTAATTATATTTATAGTCTTGTATTTTCATGTATATTTCTTTATTTTAATACATTTACATTTTTAAAATGTTGCTTAAGGAAACCCTTGACACCCAGACTTTTCCCAGCTAGTGGCTTGAATTAGGGAAGGCAATGTTCTGCTGTCCTCATACCAAATTGCCTTGCAAATGTTTCGCCTTAAGACATGTTCCTGAAATATTATTGGTATACAACGGCCCGTGTGAACCACAATTCAACTTATTTTTGTTTAAATGTATAAATTACATTACACTGATGAAAAGTATTCCGAAATGACTACATTATAAAGCTGATTTGTTGAAAATCTGAATTCAAGACGACAGTTAGATCAATTTTTTGATAACTTGGGGGGGGGGGGGGGTCCCTATTATACTCACAGCTGCACTTCCCCCTTAAGATATACAAGATTGGGGTCTAATCACCAAAGACCATTAAAATGTCTATCATAACGCGCGTGTGTCAATAAATGTTCTTTAAAAAGAAAAGTATTTTCTGATTGTACTTCTGTTGATTTCTCTGATGTCGTTTGACCTCTTTCCCTTGATCCTCCTTAGCAACGGTCATTATTTTGCTTAGCAGCGGTGTGTTATCGATTGCCAACAACCTCTGTAATGTCCACATTTTGTTCAACTAAGCCTTTTTACATACATTGATATCTTCCGTTACGACATTAGTGACTTTAGAAAAATCTCTTGCTTATCGGCTTTCGCAACACAATGTCTCACACATTTCTAAAAGACTTATCAGATTTTTGTATTTTCTTTGCAAAATTGGAAGCTTTACATCACACAATCATGGTTCCAGGAGGATACATCCTACAGTCCCAAGCACTGAACTATCAAATTCTAAAGTGCTGCATACTCCAATAGGTTGGTCTGCTGCCTGCACAAATAACATGCTTTCTATTACCATCCAACCATACTGTATGCTTCCATTAGCTGGCAGATGTCAAATATGATACATACAATCACTTGCCCACAACAGAGGTTCAAAAGTGACCTCTTACTGGAGACAGTTTTTGACTCTGTCACATTATCTTTACTTGATGAATACATGAATGTTGAGGGTGTTGACATACATGCTCGTGCATTAAGCCTAATCATTCAAGCGTGTCTCATTTATTTAATAAGCAAAAGCACATCTCACTTGATGTCATATTTCTCTTCCTACAGTGGGGTGACAGTGGCTGTAAAACATTGCATGTATGTAAATGAAGAGGTTGTCAGATTTGTTTTAATTCCGTCTATGGGAATAACGCAGGAATGGCAATTTGGCCCGAAATGATTAGGTCTTGATACATCATCCTAATGTGGTCACTAACGTAATTTGTTTGCATGTGTTTGCCATTGTCACCAATGTTAAAAAGCACATGAAGTTAAAAAGAAGTGCTGTATTTGCTGTACTTTGCAGCTGTATGTAGTCCAGCATAGAGCTCTGCAGCCAGACACTTGTATATGGGGCATTAACTAGGTTTGCTAAAGTCTAGTTATCATGCTGCAACATACATTTCATGACACAACATTTATTTTGTGGACAAAATGTACCATATGGGCAAGAAATCTCACTTCAGACCATTGAATGGGTTTCACCTATTTCACTTCTGAACATTGAGTGTGGTCAGTTGTGAAATAGGTGAAAGACAAATATTTAAATTAACATGTAGTACGCATAGTTGCATTAGAAGATTTAGTTATTGGCAACACTTTAAGTGTGCAGAGTAGTATTGACATAATAATTTGTAATATTACTAATCTTGGTGCGTTTCTAGCTAAAGGTAATAGTCTTGAGCACAAAGTGAGTACTCAATTTGTGTAGAGTACAGAATAAATTGCAGACCTTTTTACTGGCTGTCTGTCATCATCTCACACCTGCTTCATGAAGTGCTTCATCAGGGTCAATAAACTGTGTTGTAAGGATCTAACATACTAAGAATAGAGTGATTGCAACAAAGTAACTAAACCCTGTACACTGAAGAGGTAAGTCATCTAACACTCTCCCCTCCGTTATCCATTGCCGGCCCCTTCTTTTCCTTTCTATGTTCTCTAGACGTGTATAGGTTTTTGTGCATGTAAATGGTCTGCAAAGGCTAAAATCTAAAAGTTCCCTCCAGAGGGAGTTTCTCTCCCACACACCCTGTCTGATTCACCTCCATTGGACTCCTTTCTTTACATTTGTAACATAATGACATCACTATGTAACACTTGCGCTTCTATTGGCTCGCGCTGTAACGCACATGTACATGATACGTTAAGGGCCTGGACACCTGTAAGCTTTTGGCCAATCACGACAGAGCCGGCCATCTAACCAATCAGAGCAGACTGGGCTCTGGTTTCAGACAGAGGGTGAAAATAGGTGCTGCAGCACAGGCAGTATGAGAAAAGGTTTGATTTTTTCTTTTATTATGACTTCATATCATTTTGTGAAAATATTGTGCTTATCTGAGTGGATGTTGAACTTAGTCCTCTTGAGCGCAATACCATCTGTCAAATGCCTGCTGGTTCACCTTTGCAGGGATTTGCAGAAACATAACTTTCATTATGCTGTCAGAAGTGTTCTGCAGAGTTACACATTGCTTTTTGAACTGTATAGCTGGTGGTTTTCTAAGTAATTTTCTCACTTTTGCCTCTTTGAATGACTGTCAGGTCACTCAACAATTCATCTGGCCCATTGCTTTCTGGAGGGACATCAAACTGCTAATGTCACTGGCTCCGCCCCAAGGATACAGAAGGGCAGCTGGCCAATCACTGACCTTTTAGTTAATATGGATCCACCCACTTTTGGCTACTTGTTCTTATATTGCTTGCACACACAGATTAACTCCCTGTACATTACTACTGTCACACATACACATTTGGCTGGCTCCCAATAATATGTCTAACACATTCTAAGTGGGCCAGACTTGGCACAGTTAAAGAGAGAACAGATAGACTGCAGGAGAGTGGTGGAGCCAAAATTACCCCTAGATGCATAGAACATCTGGGGTACAGCTAACGGATTAGCCACACTAACAGTGCTAATGGCTGTGAATATTAGGAATTATCAGGGTGTGTTCACAGTCAGAAGATGAATGTGTATGATGAAATGCAGGAGTGACTGACTGACGAACTTGTGACACGATGTCTTTCAAACACCAGATTATTCTAAGACGTCTTGTCGGGGCAATGCTCGTACAATTCCCAGGGCATTGTAGGTACTAAGAGACACAGATATGGACATCCTGTCTAGTAGACACCGTTCGAGACAATGTTTTTAACCGTTAAATTATATTACGTACAAGCTATCCAAGTGTGTATCATTTTATTTGAGTTTTGTCTTTTTTTTGTTCTGATTTGTCTGACTATTTCAGCCCTATTTTCTTTGTTGAATGTATGAACTGAATTTTCATTTTGATTAACCACAAGTCGCATATAATCAAGCCATCATCATAAGCCAAACAAGTCATTACAACTGTAAGTAAAACGAATCAATTAAAAGATCAAGCGTAAGAAATGTCTGTTTGAAAGGCATCTAATGGCGCATTTCCACTGCAGGGCCTCGCATGGCTTAGTACAGTATAGTTAGGCCTTGGTAGGCCAGGCTCACTTTATGCTGCGTTTCCATTACAGTTTAGTAGCTGTGGCAGTAACTATAGTAACGCAGTGTAGGCGGAGCCGTGACGTCATCTTCAATGCGAACCACAAAACCAACATCAGCCGTTAGCTGTTAGCACTCAGAGCTCAAAGCTCCTCATATCTGTTCAGAAACTAGACAAAAGTGAAACAAGTACAAACCACAGACTGTCTGTATCATGGCGAATACAGTCGCTGGTTTTTTATCTGTAGGCCGTTGTTGTGAGTGTGGACGGAGCCTAGCCGATCTCCATTCAGAAAACACGCATTTTAAAAGGTTTTTCGCCTGACATCTTGTCTACAGACTTGTCAAAGCATTAATTCATGGTTTTTACTAACCGGTATCAGTATGTTGTTACTTCGGCATCACTTTGAAACATGTATTACAATTAAATCACGGTAAAATATGTTCATTTTTGTTGTAGTTGTAGCCCCCTTGCCAGCGATTCTCTCTGACCATTCAGCAATCGAGAGTGTTTTACATCACTAGTTTAGCATATTCAGCCCGATTGTTGGCCCAATAAGAACCTCGATTTTGGAGGGCCAGAAAAAAGGTGAAAAAGTAGCCCTGAGCCGGAACTACCCCTAGTGGAAAAGCAAAAAAAAACGGCGATCTAGAGGTACTTCAAATTCAATTCAAAAGCTTTTATTGTCCAGTGGCGAGCAGTCAGGGCCCTCTAGGCCCTCTCTGAGGGCCTAAGATATTCTACAAAATCATATTTAAAAACATTAAAAATAAATATTTATTTTTTAATATATTTTTTAAAATATGTTTTTAGTTATTTTTTTCATTAGTTTTACCAAAATAACTTGATTTAATTGTATTTAAAATAACATTTCCAAAGAAATCAATCCTTCGAATCTGCCTATTCAGTTTCTGTTAGAATGTGAAGGGTTAAATGAAAGAAGCTCGTCTCTGCGAGGTACTGTGAAGACAGGAGCTGTTGGACGTCCAGCTATGAATTCACAGAGGGCCCAGCTATAGTAACTGAACGAGAGAGTAATGTCAAATGACAGTACAATTGACCAATCATATCTTCCCTCTAAATGGGTGGGTTTTATTATCGCGGACTTTATGACAAGTTCCGCCCGCTGTGAAACTTTTCTTGTTTCCATAGCAACAACAACTTCCTGTCAACAGCGTAAACTCGCCTTCAAAATAAAGGCATGCCAAATTACACTTAAGACATACAACTGCAACGAAAGTAAAAAACACAATGCAATATCCTTTTCAATTTCAAATTACACAAATTGGGTTATTTACGGGTGTTGTTTTGTGTGGTAGAGGGTCACTTTCATTGATGCGTTTTGCACCCAGGGCCGTTGTTTTGATATTCCGCTGAAGTATACGCTGTGACGAAATAACTCTTTTTTTCTTTTTCTTTTTCGAGGGAAGGGGGGGGTCAGAGGGCCTAGGTATAAAAGTCACGGCTCACCACTGTTATTGTCATTGTACAGAATACAACGAGATTTATAGTTACTGCTCCAGCGAGTGCTTTAAAAACAGACATATTAAAACACAGATTAAAAGGTCTGACAGTTACGACCAGCAACTAGCGCACACAGCTTCGGATCGTCATGTAGATGACCAGGATTAATACATAAATAAATAAATGAATAAAATAGAATTATGATTAAATATATATGATAAATATTACAGTATATACATAGAGACAGACCATGATTATTGCACAGTGGGGATATGGGGGGTTATTTTTGTGTGTTTAATGTCCTAATAGCCCATGGGAAGAAACTGTTTGTGAGTCTGGAGGTGCGGGCTTTCAGTGAACGGTGGCGCCGGCCCGAGGGCAGTAGGTCGAACAGATGACGGGCTGGGTGGGATGAGTCCTTCAGGATGGAACTGGTCCTCCTACTTTTCATAAGCATGTAATAAATGTGCCATCCAAAAGAAAGAGGACTTACATTATTTGGCTTCTGTTGCCACCAAAGACACTCATCAAAGACAACAGATTCCAAGATGTATTCACCACCAAGGATAATGAAGATAATTATGTGTATAGGGTTAAGACAGATATGTTGATTACAAACCTGGCTTAGAACACATTCAGTGTAGTGAAATAGGGTGGATATTCTGCGTAAGGTGTATTTTGAGTCTTTTGTGTCTCTCTTTTTTGTCATTTTGTGTCTTTGTAGTTATTTATTGGTACAATGTTGGTGCATACTGTTTTTCGTCATCCACCTGAACTCAAGTTATGGGGACTTCACACCATGTGAGTGTAAGTAATTTTTTGTTCTCTTACAAAGATCAGAAACTTTTTCAAAACACCCCAGTGGATTAACCTTTGAACTCTGCTTTGAAATTATGTTCACGGCAGCGGGTAAACTTAGTAGGTCTTTGCGTCTTTCATTTCAATCAGCTTTAACCATCTCAACAGATTAAGGTCCAAAAGTCAAGAACACAGTCATATTGGATCTGCCCACGTAATGAAACACAAGAGAGAAAAGGTGACAGAGAGGGCAAGGAGGCAGAGGTGGGAACATAAGTTCAGATCACATTACCTAACTCCAGCTGTTATCGAATTGCTGCATTATACATACTGGATATTACTAAGTATACCTAAGCAATAATACATCTTCACTCTAATACATGTTGATCAATTACGTTAACGGTCCTAGCTATCGATGAATTAAAATCCACTATAATTATAAGCCTTTTTTTTTTTTTTACGTTTTTTACAGTGCATTATATATGTAAGATCTCTCGATCAGTAGTTCTGTTATTTTATCCATAAATAATAGTTTTTGCCAATAGTCATCTGCCTCACAGTCTGCTATTTACGGTGGCCGACAGGTTCAAAGGCCCCAACCTTCCATTAGGGGAAACGTGCTGCACTTTCAAATACGATGCAAATATGAAAGCACAAATGTGCCAGAACTCATGCCAAGGAAGAAACATCTTCACATATGCGCTCATTTTGAAAACATTCACCAACTTGCGGAAACATGTGGAGCTTTTACTAAAAGTGCTGCATAAATGAAACGCTGCGAGTACAAAACGCTGCAAGAAGCTGGAAACAGGAGCGCTTGTTGGATTTGGGGATTATAAAGTTGGCCAACTGTCACTGAGTATGGCTTTTTCAAAATTGTAAGTGTTGTGCCAGTATATTTGAAATGACTAAGTTAGCTACGCTAGCCAGGTAGCTTACAGCTGATCTGTAATAATTTCAGAAGGAATGATGAGATCACATTGTTAATAAGCCAATACAATCTATATTTTAGGTAAGTTTACAGTGAGAGTTGGTGTGTTTATATTTGCATCGTTTTTGAAAGTGCAGCACGTTTATCCTAATGGAAATGTTTTGGGCTGTTGAAGCTCGTTTGCACCTTTCTGCCACCGTAAGTATTGGACGAAGAACTGCAATGTGTGTTGGGCTCTGTATCTCATACAGATATTCTTGCTAATTTAGTATACATTTAAAACATATTTTGCAAACAGAGCATTTTGCAAACTATGCAATCTGAAAGCCACAAAATAAATAGTATCATATGCGTTTTTGAACACAGCCTCTTTTTTTTTTTATACCAAAGCAGGGGTCAGAGCCCATCATTTTGAGTACTGATGCTTCTCCCCGGCAGATATAGGAGAGAGTTAGAGGAAAACAGAGCAAATGAAATATAGAGTGGTTGGTAAAGGTAAAGAAGGAGAGAAATTGAGAGTGTTCAGTGGGGGAGAGCGGGACAGAGGGCGCAGACAGAGCGATAATAGAGAGGGGGAAGGAGTGATGAGAGAAGAGATAATCAGGGTACGCTGACAGTGAGCTAGGAAGGGCAAGTACAGTGTGCAGCACAAAAGATTGCATGGGACAGATGGCTTCAGGAGGAGAGTCTCTACAAACTTTCCAAACGGTATTTCCCCTGTAAAGGATGAGCTGCATAGTTCTGGTTTGTTGTCATTGATGGCCAGGGACAAAGTGTTCACTGCTGTCAAATATTTCAGTAACTAGTTAGTCATTCTCTTTGTAACTTGGATTTTTGTCAGCCAGTTTTACAGGAAAATTCAGATTTAAACTTTTTGGAATAATGGTATGACTGGAACTCTAGACTTTACACAGTTTCTTCTGAAAGATTTGGCCTGCTTGCACATTAATAACATTGTTTCCTCCATGGAAAAGAAAACCTGCATTATTATTTTAGGCCTTACATTTCAAAACTTTCCTTTTTGATTTTGTGTTCTACTTTGGTCAATAATGTAAGACAGAACATTTATTTGTCAACTATAATGAGCAAATGGTTATTCGAATTTGTCAGGCCTTTCTTTACTACAGTAAAAAAAACGTAGTATCAAATAATCGCAAGTTCTTTTTTTGCTTCGGCTCTCCATACTTCAGGGGCATGTTCCTTAACCTAAATATATTGTCTAGCAAAACCCAAACAATTCAACTTATTATTCTAGGATATAAACTGATCCTAAAGTGATGAAAAACACAGGTAGAATAATACAAAATGCAATGTTTCTACTTTGTGTCACCGTGACTGTGATCAATAGTAATTCTTGCTAGTGGTCAGCCACATAGGCCTTCATTTTGATGGCTAAAATAGCACTGGCTTGCTAGAAGTAACACTAAGACTTGGGATAAGAGATATAAACAACTTCCTCTTATCTTTAATCCAGTCTAATTTATGTGACCCTCTGACTGACTGAACTAAGAACATCTCAACACTGCTTTGTGTTCTTCTCCAGATGCAGTGAAGGAACAAACAGGATTTTGCTAAAGGGACATCTCCATTAGTATTCAGGAGCGCAGACAGCCAGATACGCAGTTGGTCACTCAGTGAGCCTGTCACTTTGTAATCAGCCTCTTCCTGATGCTGATGGGATTTAAGCATCTAGAGTTCAGTGTTATCTTTGGCATCAGCAGCCTCTCCTGTGGGTCCAGTCCTTTGCTGTTGCCACCGCCCCCCCACCGTCCCCCTCCTCTGCCGCTAACCTGACTTTATCTCATCTCTCTGTGTTGACATCAGCAGTCTGTCCTGTCCTCCCTGCTTCACTCTGACTCCATTTAAAAACCCTCTTCAGCGCTGAGCTAAAACCCATTACTGCACTATCAACACACACTGGCATGCAGATACAGCCCCACATAGAGGGATACACACACTTACACACAACAATGCATAATTGTATTGATACCAGACATAAAGACAACAAGATAAACTTGCAGGCTTTGACATTAACCATGGCCCATTGCAACACAAGTATCCCCTCTAGCTACAAGGTTTTGTCAGGCCTCTTTGAGAATAAGCTTTTGTGTTTCAAGGATATTACCTGTCTAAATTCTACTAAATATAGGTTAAATAAAAATAAATACCAATACGTTTAGCCTTTTAGTAGAACATTTTATGAAAACATTGAAACAGTACTGCC
Source organism: Dissostichus eleginoides (assembly GCA_031216635.1). Lineage (NCBI taxonomy): Eukaryota > Metazoa > Chordata > Actinopteri > Perciformes > Nototheniidae > Dissostichus > Dissostichus eleginoides. The sequence goes on from CM062271.1 coordinate 29,273,548, forward strand.
AGCTAGCTAGCAATATGTCGGTTCTACTCTAGTAAGGAGAGTACAATGGTGAACTCATATTGGTCAAAATAAATATTGTGGACCAGCTGAGCTTGAACAAAAAGTTATACATGTACGTTTATTGTACTACTAATTAAATAACATGGCTTCGTACAAAAATAAGTGACCAATCCAACACAGGCTCACTCCCTGATAGTCCAATAGCGACGCTTGGTCAGGGTCCTATGGCGTGCAGTCGTGACGCGCCGAGTCTCCTTCAGCTTCATAAAAAGACGCAAAGAGCTTTCAACTGATTGCAATGTATTCCCATCGGCGGCGGTATTTGACGCTCAGGGAAGCACCGCATCGGTCCATGTCGGCGGCAGTTAAAGGCAATGTGAGCGTCCATTCCCATTGGATAACGGAGAATTTTACACCCGGAAGTAAGTATTCTCTTACTGTCGATTGATTTTACAGTGATATCTGAACTACTCATCAACTCAAAAACAGCAGATTATCCTTGTTAATTACACAACATTGATTGGTTTAAATTGTGTACAATGCTTTTGTGTTTTTCCCCTTCGATTCGGAGGAACAAATGTTTTTTCGGAGTTTAGGATGGCAGAAGACACTACACTACCCATAATCCTCAGCTATCGTTTCGGACTACACAAGCCGCTTTGCTTGACAAACCCCGTGATTAGTCCTCAAGCTCTGTGATTTGATGTTGGTGTGGCAGTGCGCAAAGTTGACGCCACGTCGTGAATGAAACCACGGCACACTATCCAAAACTGGACTCGAACATGTCCACCCCCCTCACCCCCCAGAACTACACATGCTGGCTATATGTGTGTTTCGCAACATGTTCTATGGCGCGTCTCTACTGGGAATTGTAGTTTTCGATCATCTTAAGATAAGATAAGATATACTTTATTGATCCCAAATTGGGAAATGTTTTTGTTACAGCAGCATGTAAAACATGCAATTTATTGTTACTTTGTAATTCTACTCAAGGTTAAAGGCTTTTATTGGTCATGCGTACATAGCAACAGTGTAGTTATGACGATGAAAATCTTAGGTCACAGGGTTAGTTGGCTCCTCCTTTTACCAAGGACAAAACAATTTAACATTAACAAAAACAAATTAACAAAATGCGAAACACTTTTACCATAACTGAAACACTTTAACATTTCCTGAAACACTTTAGCATTTCCTGAAACACTTTAACATTTCCTGAAACACTTTAACATTTCCTGAAACACTTTAACATTTCCCGAAACACTTTAACATTTCCCGAAACACATTAACATTTGACGAAACACATTAACATTTGACGAAACACTTTTACAAACCAGAATCAAAGCGGAAAGGGAATGTCCATCATACCGGAAGTGACGTGTTAGTGATTGGCTCAAATTTAAGTTTGTTTTGGCGGAAAGACCAAAGGTACGAGTGTGTTTACGTTCGGTAAACATGTTTTGTCCATTTTGTGGAAACAACCTGGGACAAGTGACACCGTTTTGCTCATCTTGTGGACAATCTCTGGAGTGTTTAAAGGACACGGACCAGACAGAAGGACCAGATATCTTGCATCATTGCGTGCAATATTTTAATGAAGGTCACTCGTATGCTGTAATCGTGGACATGTTGTCTACCTTTCACGGTGTAAAAATCAGTTTGCGGACTCTTAAACGCAAACTGAATCAAGCCGGGTTTTACCGCAGAAAGGGTTATTCCTCTCGAATCGCTGTAATTAACGCCATCAGGTTGGAACTTTGTTGACCTGGACAATTGTTTGGATACCGAACAATGTGGCAGGTACTAAAACAAAAGTACAGTCTTCGAGTGAAGAGAGATGATGTTATGAATTTGCTCCGGGAGCTTAACCCTCGAGGCTGCGAGAGGAGATCTCGCAGGTTTATAAGGAGAACCTACCACTCAATGGGACCGAACTATATGTGGCATGCTGACGGTTATGACAAACTTAAGCCATTCGGTGTGGCCCTTTCAGGATGCATAGATGGATTTTCACGTTAAGTACTATGGCTTGAATGTGGTCCAACAAACAATAACCCAAGAGTTATCGCTCAATATTTCCTCAAATGTGTGCGAAACCTCGGTGTCATCCCCATGAGGCTGCGGACTGATTGTGGCATGGAGAACGGAATTATGGCTGAAATTCAGTGTACCCTACGTCACCATCACCATGACTACTACTCTGGAGCGTCCAGCCACATGTATGGCTCATCCATGACTAATCAGCGTATTGAGTCCTGGTGGTCCATATTAAGAAAGGGAAGGTAAGTGTCTATCATGATTATCTATGACTTGCCAACACTGTCAAACAAACAACATTTGCTTAACTGCTTTAAGGCTTTGTGTCAAAAATAATTTATAGTTATTTTTCAGTGTTAATTCTAACTACGTTTTCGCTCGCGTTACTTTAGAAAGCCGTTAAGCGAAATAAACTCAGGCAGTATAACTGCCATAAAGTGTATCAGTTTTTATTATAATAGATATAATATATAGCCTGTAGTCTATGACCCAGACTATACAAGGCCTTTCTTTAGAACTTCCTGTTGGCAGAAATAAAGTTAGAAACTGTGAACATCTAAGCGTGGGTTTTGGATTGAACAGCGGCCCCTGAGGGGACCTAGGCACTATAGGTTGTGAAGCAAATAAATGATTAAATAGACACTCAATGATTTGTTGTCGATTTTACTGGTAACCTTTTAATGTAATTTGTAGAACTGTTGTATATTGCTTAATAATTCACTTGAAAATATATCAATTTCTATAGGTCTCAGTTCTGGATGGAGCTATTTGCAGACCTCCGAGATGCTGGATACTTCAACGGGAGTCACGAGCATCAGTGCCTTCTGAGATTCTGCTTCATTGATGTTATTCAGAAGGACTTGGATGAGTGTGTGAGACTGTGGAACAGTCACAGGATTCGCCCTTCCAGAACAGCATGTCCGGGAGGAGTGCCCAATGAACAGTACTACTTGCCACACAGGTAATACATTGGTGATGGATTGATACTTCTTTGTCTGTCTTTATCTTAAATGTAAATTAATACTATTATGTCTTCTATTTAACATAGATTTGGCTCCAGGGACTGTGGATTTGAGATTGAACAGGCAGAATTGGATGCTGTTCCTGAGACAAGCCTGTCTATAGCTCCATGTGGGGACCAAAACATGCAGGAGTACTTGGACTTTGCTATGGAGCGCAATGACCTACAGAAGCCAGAGAACTGGGAGACTGCATCAGAACTGTACATGAAGCTGAAAGAATATGCTCAGCTATAAAGTAATCGAAAAGGGAGTCATTCATTCTCAGGTTTCCAGTGAGTCCACATGGTTGAAATAAGACTTATACAGAAATGTTCTTTCTGCACACAATTACGCACACAACATAACCTTGTTTTTGCTTGCTAATTGGAGCGTTGTTTGTTGTTATTCCAGTTATATTTTATAATGATTAAGATATTTATTTTATGACTATGCTGTGATTTGGTGCTGTATAAATGACATTGAAACAAATATTGTGATTGGCTGGAAACCATGTTCATTTCAAAATGCTGTTTTTATTTTAAAATGTATGGGAATATCTTTTTTCTAAATAGGACCAGTCTTCAGATGAACAGGTACCATAATCATTTGGATACATCACAGGGGAAAGAGTAAATGCAGTCTGACAAACCATGAAACCAAGCATTGTTGAGCCCTGAAATCTGATTTGGAGTGGTGAAACAGTGCTACTGTACTTCTGAATACACTGATTGCCACCCATAGCTTCTTTGTTGTAAATGTGAAATAAGTATAGCAAAGTTCAGAGTATTTATAAAAATTGTATAGTATAGAACAATACTTTTATTTTGTCCCAAACTAAATGGACAACATGATAGCTGTGAGAAAAAAAACATGCTCACATATCTAACAACGACTATATGAACAACCTTCATAGAGTCTTTACTCTATGAACAACCTTCATAGAGTCTGTACTCTATGGTCATCCAGTCACATGACTTAAAAACAGCCAAATCCTGGAGAATTTTGCATTCCAAAGTCCATTTGACTTAAACACATTGTATGCTTCTAGGAGTGGTAGTTTCAATGTGTTGGAACATGTGTTTGCCATTGGGAATGGAGAGTCATCAAGGAACTCTATTCCTGGCGATGGTTCAAATCCAGATGGGGGAAGTGAAGTCAGCCCAGTCGCAAACATCAAAACATCCTCCAAAGACACAGAGTCTGGCTTTCTGCAAAGAAAACATGTTCAGATACATTTTGGCGATGTGTTTCCTGAAATAGTTATAAAAACAGCGATTTACAAACCTTCACAATCGAGGAGATAGTCTGCCCAGTAGCCCAAGTTTGACTTTCCCTAAGCCTCCTGTTACTCCCTGGTGGACTGAGGTCAGGCTTGAAGAGTCGCTCAAGTTCCAGAGCAGTAAGTCGCTTTTCAGAGTGGCACAGGACCGGGGCCAGCAGAGTAGGGTGTTGCTGTAGTGCGTTAAAAACTGAAGGGCTGAAAGACCCTCCTTGAATCTGAAGAGTGAACAAAAAAATGTTTCATCACAAAGTCACATTTAAATAACCCAATACCTAAAACAAAGGGGGGGTGGCATGAGCACTTAAAGATTGGCACAAGACAGGCAGGGAAAGGAGAGACGGACGTCCCATATCAGTTATACTACACTAAGGCACACATTTTGACACTGACTAATTGCTAACAGATAAACATAGTATAAACCAAAGAGGGACCATGAGGCATTTTAAACAAAAAATTCTTACAATTTAAAAAAATCACAAATAAAATATGATCTTACCTGTCAATTACAGATGAGTTTCGGCCAATAATGTACCACTGGAGGTAGTCTGACACAATTCCTTTCTTTTCTCAACAGAAGCCACATGTCTCAGACAACCTGCTGTCTGTAACATTGTGCTGTGTCTCATGGTCATTTCTCGCAAGGCATCCACTGAGGCAGCATTCTCAATCTGAAGATTATGAAATGGACATAAACAATCCAGTCAATAACTGCATGTACTGTATATTCTTGCCATTTTTGTTCCATTGCAAGATTATTACTATTACTACTATCCTTGTGCAATATATACCTGGCTGCTAACTCTCTATTACAGGATGTGTTTTTTGTAAATTGTGTTTGTGTATCTTTAATAGTTTTTAATCATTCTTCTTAGGTAACATTAAGCTGTCTTTGGCTCTTTTCTGCTCCAACAATGTAAATGTCCCCTCTGTGGGACTAATAAGGGTATTCTGATTCTGATCACAAAACAAAAAATGAAGCCAATTCGGTGTATGTGATAAAGGTAAAGTAAAGATGTCTCAAAACACTGCAGGAACTACATAATAATCACCCTACCACACAGTTGCTGTATGCATTCTCACCTCTTAAAGCTTTCCCTACTTCTTCATCAGTTATTAAATTAACTGTTGCTTTGAATGAAGGCTGGCCTGCAAGATAATGTACAAGATCTTCTGACAGGAAATGTGGCCCTGGACCTCCATGCACAACTGACACCGCAATCATCTTTCCTGCCAAGTAGTATTCATCCTCCCTAACAGCTGTGAATACATGTATTCATATTGCAAATTAAAACATTATTTATTATATACTTTAATGTACTGTAATGAAACTCAACGTTTTGGAAAAATTGTTCAAGCAACAAATCATATGTCATGTGATATATGGTTAATGATCATTAACAATTGTATTAGTACACTTCTAACCGTATGCATACCATTTGCATTGTAGACCAAGAAGCGGCGTCCGTCTGGTCCATCAAAAATGGGCCGGTCTTTCAGATTCTTCATCAGTAGAGATAACAACTCTCTCCTGGGACCACCTGAGTCAATTCCTTCTTCGAAAACACCAGCATCATCAGTGAATTTTACCAGCATGTCACAGTTTTCTGAATAGATGTACGCTTGAAACCTCTGACTGCTCCATCCCAAACATTAGCCCTTGAAATGTTGAACCGGCTGACTCTTCCATGATCAATAGGCTGTGACAGGTTAGCAATAATGGCAGGTAATGTAACGTTCATCTCCTCCCTGTAAAGGAAAAAAAGTGACCTTATTAGTGGATATTCCAGAGAGTGCAAAACAGTTTACAAAAATATTTTTGTACCAGAAATATTGTACAGAGAAAAAAAATGTAATGCCACTGTAATAGCTGTCCGTTTACATTTCAGTGTCCAATAAACTCATCATGTTGACTGCAACCAGCTCCTCGTCCTCTTCCTCAACACATGGTGCATACAGGTCTGTGTATGTACTGTTAGGAAACGATAATTCCCATGTTAAAACATCTTACAAACAAAAATGTCTTTCTCGTGTAAGTGAGTCACTAACATTTTTACTTACCCGTAGCAAGTAGTCTTGTCTGTATTTGTTTTGGGTGGACCCATATCTTCAGTATCAGATATTACTATCTGAAATACAAATAAAAATGTCTGTAACAAAACAACACTGAACGTTAGAAACATCAGGCTTCCACAATCTGCCTCAATACCTGTCCAGGCTGAGTTGTGGATGAATGTCCAAGTGCCTTCCTGAAACATGATAAAATTGATAAAATTATTAACTTCATGATACAGGGTATAGTTGAGTTTTAAGTAACATTTAGAGGTAGGGGGAACCATAAGATTTATAAATAACAGATTATTTTTGTTTGAAATTAGATTAAACATGACATGTATGGTATTTTTGTATCCATGTTCACCAGAGAAAATGCTGTGGCCTATTCTTATCATCCACTTAAAGATAAATTACTTATTTTGTAAAAATAAGTACAAACTTACCCTTCATTTTCAGGTTTGTGTTTTGGAGTACTTTTGTTTCGTGGTTCAAATTCAAATACCTGAGAGTAAAAGTGTACAATTTTCAACAGCTTCCATTATTGTTCCCTTACCACATAGTGTCTATCAACAGTGAAACGTTGTCAGTGTTTCTGATAGTAATTGTAACTGCCAAGTTGGTTCTTCTAAAATATTGACCAGAATATAGATTTCCTGCTTAAAATCAAATGTATATCAAATAAATAAATGAACATTAAAATAAAAATTATTTACGCACCACAGTGTCAGCCTGATTGAATTCAGCTGTGCTCCTAGATGTGATGACAATATCTGAATCAGAGTCTGAGGTATCATCCCCTGTAGTAAAAGCAAAACGTTCAACACATTATAATGTATGCTGCAGTAGAGGATGTTAACATGTAAAAATATTGAATAATAACATCCACAAACCTCCTCTAAAATGTTTCTCAAGGCAAATGAAAAGAGTGATCCTGGCATATGCCTTTCCTAAGTCCTTTTTATATTCTGCCAATGTGAATGGCTTTTCTGAACCAGGCACATTGACAACCTCTGAGCAGTCTGGATACAAAAGGACGTACGGTCCTTCATCCATGTCCTTGTTAAAGGCTTTCATTTTCTGGACAGCTCTTTCCAGTAGAACAGGTGCTGCTATATCCGGGTCTGTAAACAACGGGAGTGTTTTCCCTCTCCGCGGTTTTAAATCAACTCCTTGTGGCGACATCATTCCTATGTTTATCTAGTAAAATAGCAGAGAGATATAAGTAATGACACACACACACAGACACTGAGATTTGTATGAAACGGATAATGCAGCTTACCTGGACTTGTCTCCTTTCTTGTTTAAGTCTTCCTTTCCCACAGTTAAAAGACTGTTTCTCTTTTGACTTTGAGTTTCTGTACTCCATGAAATGTTTATAGGATGGGCCTGGTTGTTCTGCTGGTATGAATAGTTCCAATACAAATGTAAAAATTAGCAGCAGCTCCAACAATCAGCAATAGAAAGTGTGCATTAAGGTTTACGGAAAGCCTAAAATAAAAACTAGCATATTAGCTCAATGCATTGCTACTCCGTTAAGACATGGATTGGTATTTGACTGATATGAAACTGTGATTGCACTTTTATTTACTGCATGTCTGACATTAGCATCACAAAGCTAGCGCAATACACACTTTGTTTAGCGTTTTCCGGCTGTTTCGATGTCCCCTGTGCGCTTGGTACACCCGTCTGGTCCGTGTCCTTTAAACACTCCAGAGATCCTCCACACGAAAGGCAAAACCGTGTCACTTGTCCCAGGTTGTTTCCACAAAACGGACAAAACATGTTTACCGAATGTAAACACACTCGTACCTTCGGTCTTTCCGTCAAAACAAACTTAAATTTGAGCCAATCACTTTTACGTCACTTCCGGTATGATGGACATTCCCTTTCCGCTTTGATTCTGGTTTGTAAATGTGTTTCGGGAAATTTTAATGTGTTTCGGGAAATGTTAAAGTGTTTCGGGACTTGTTAATTTGTTTTCGTTAATGTTAAAGTTTTTTTTCCTTGGTAAAAGTGTTTTTGCTAATGTAATTTTGTTTTATAAAATTTAAATTTGTCTCAAGCTTTGTTAAAGTGTTTCAAACTTTGTAATTGTCCATTGCACTTCTCAGCCACCGTACTCAACAGTGCATTACAAGACATCTATCAATATCTGTGTACCTCCACCATTAAACTGTCATATTCTGCAGATTTCTTATTCTATCTACATACATCTTATAAGAGTATAATACATATGTATAATATCGGTTAAAATAAGTGCTCCAACATAGTTAACATTGCAGGAAAGTTAATTGTCAAGTCCCAAAACAAACCATGCAATATATTCGACTTTAAGTACTTTGTCAGGCTTAATATTTATCTGTAGATACCCCCAAAGCTTAAAGACCTTAACTTAAAGTATTATTTAATGTTTTAATAAAGCCTAATTAGTTTGTCTGTTTTGCACATCCTCCTATTAATATCTTTGTACATCCGGCACTAAACTGTTTTATTCTAGATATGATTTACAGTATCTTCTTGATATTTTCTATTCTATATTTCTATCATTGAGCTTCTACTTTCCCCTAATTTGTGTGTACTCTTAATATTTAAATGTTTTCATCAAATATAACACATTCAACAAAACATGCAGCAGACCTTAGGCAAGGCAAGGCAAGTTTATTTATATAGCCCTTTTCAACACAAGGCAATTCAAAGTGCTTTACAAAAATTAAAGACATTAAGAAAAAGGCATTTAAAAAGCAACACAATCTATCTGCATTGCAATTATTCTAAACGTGTAATAATGAGCTTTAACCAGTAGGTGGTTCGGGTTAAAAAGCTGTCAAGTTTACAGTGTTAATACAATAAAATATACTGCTGTTTCCGGTTTAGTTTACGACGGATATATTTTGTGATCCACAGACGACCACACATATATTGTTTTGATATTTGTAACACAAAAGTGATGGGAAAAACCCACATCAACACAGAAAAGATGGTCTTAACATGAACCAGCGGACTAGTTAATAACAAATAATAATATCAAACAAAATATTACTATTAACTTTATTGTGAAATTAAAACAGAACGGCAAAATAATAGTTTCCGGTCTATTCTGAGGCCCAATCTCTGTAGATAAATAAAGAACTACGACAGATGTGTAATATTTAATGCAGCCGAACCATTTATTACAATGCATTCATGTGATGACTTTCAAAGAGTAAAGCAAGCACTAGCTGAATAAAGTATGATTTTATCTTTTACGAAACATTTTTTTCATATGGAATACAGTCGGAGGTCAACCAATCACAGAGCTTGAGGACTAATCACGGGGTTTGTCGAGCAAAGCGCATGGTGTAGTCGCAAACGATAGCTGAGGATTATGGGTAGTGTAGTGTCTTCGGCCATCCTAAACTCCGATACAACTATTTGTTTCTCAGAGTCGAAGGGGAAAAACACAAAACCATTGTACACAATTTAAACCAATCAATGTTGTGTAATTAACAAGGATAATCTGGTGTTTTTGAGTTGATGAGTAGTGCAGATATCACTGTAAAATCAATCGACAGTAAAGAGAATACTAACTTCCGGGTGTAAAATCCTCCGTTATCCAATGGGAATGGACGCTCACATTGCCTTTAAGTGCCGCCGACATGGACCGATGCGGTGCTTCCCTGAGCGTCAAATAACGCAGCCGATGGGAATACATTGCAATCAGTTGAAAGCTCTTTGCGTCCGTTTATGAAGCCAAAGGAGACTCGGTGCGTCACAACTGCACGCCATAGGACCCTGACCAAGCGTCGCTATTGGACTATCAGGGAGTGAGAGTGTGTTGACCAATCACACTACAAAGCCTACAGAAACTTCTAATGAATAAACAAAACTGCAACAAAAGTGAAGTTTAGGAGGCTGAAATATAACACATCTATGGACGAAATGTACTCCATTGTGTGTGACACCAGTTTCCTTAACCAGCCCCGAAGTCCAGCTTGTTTTTACTTTTGTACAAGGCAGGGGTATGGAGTGGGGTGAGGGTTTGGGCATTGGAGGGAAGTTTAAAAGATGGACAGTGAACAAACGCTTGGGGTTAACGCTTTGGGATAACTATGACAATGAGATACTTATTTATTTAGGTGTGAAAGTTAAGGTAGACTGGGTAAGGTTGAATTTAAGGGCCTCTTCTATTGTTTTAAGATCAGCTGAGACACTAAAAATCTACTTTAGCCACCGAATGAAGGGGCTTGGAAATATACGGGTATACACCTGACTTGCTATCAAAAATAAACATTTTTATACACCTGCAATTAATTAGTAGGTCTACAGAGTTTAGTGACAGTCTCCCTCTTCCCCCTAACCTTTCCCTCCTTCCATCGCTGCATCCTTTTCATTTCCTGTCTCTCTCTTTGTCCTTGTCATCAGACAGGCGGTGTGTGTTTAGTATGAGTCAGTATGTGTGTGTGTGTGTGTGTGTGTGTGTGTGTGTGTGTGTGTCCAGATAGGAGGTTATTCCGAGATGCCAGAGTAGCGAAAGATAGTGATCTGAGTCAATCGAATGGCGCTGAAGGGTCCCACACACACACACGCACTTTCTCTAAACTACTTTAATCCATTTAAGGAGCATGCTCTGTATTCAGGGACAGAGCAGTACAATAGGATAGGATTTAGGAAATACCCTTATCACATCTGTGTGTTTGTGTGTGTGTGGTGTGTGTGTGTGTGTGTGTGTGTGTGTGTGTGTGTGTGTGTGTGTGTCCGTCCTTGTGTCTTTACAGTAACCTCGTCTCTGTTCTGACTTGCCCGCCCTGCATGGTTGATTTCATAAACCTGATAGCCCTCATAGATCAACTCATCTCACTCCTTGTCCTTCTGCTGCTGACTTTTTTTTCCTATCAAAGCTTCCATCTCTTTGGTCTGTGCACTGCTATGGCCTTCTCTACCATAACACGCACAATACCTCTTCTTTGATACAGGACCAGAAGGGCAAAAGTATAACTTTTTAGCTTTTCTTCTCTAAGAGAGAAGCTTAAAGCAATAACCTGCGGCCCTTACTGCTTTGCTCTGTTGCTGATTGATACCATACAATTGGGATTCAACCTTTATCCACTTCATGAAAGCTGTGTTTGCTGTCCTAGTACAACACAAGACTGTAAATCTTCGCTGGAAAATCCTCCACTGAACAGTAAGGGATTTATTTAGGCTTTACAGGAGCAATAACAGTGGATGTTTGGAAGAAATACAATTGAAGCAGAAAATATTGGACTATCTGAGTAAAGGCTTTTAGCGCTACAATAAACTGGCGAGACGAGTCAAAGTGGATCAAAATTGGAGAACAAGTCACAGAACCCTGAAGGTCTTGGATGCCTCAAGGGTCCAATAGGATTAAAATGAACTGGAGATGAGTGTGTTGAGTGAAACTGCCATTACTGATGATGAATTGGTAATAGAAACTTATGACATAATAAAACTGTATTGGAATCACTGAATGGCGAAAATGTTAAAAGCCAGGGCTGCAACTTGACAAAGTATTACAAATAACCCGTGTCGCCATGGGATCCTATATACAAATGTTCGTCAGTTTACAATATGCGCATCATTGTGGGGAATAGCAACAAAGAAATCTCCCAGGAAATGGAAATATTGCAAATACGTTTTTATGGTTGCTATGCGATGTATGGCAAAATGCACTACAAGTACCCAGATGGTGAGCTCATACTGGTCGAAAATGTGAGTGCTGGAAGTGGACATGGTTTACTCGTTGAACACAGCACTGTACAAATAAAATATATACTTTTGTAGTTTTTTTTTTTACAATTTTATAAACATACCACTCTGCTGTCGCCGAAAAGTTGAGTTAGAGCTCACCTATTATGCTATATTTTTACAATATATTATAGGGCCATATCTATACAAAACATGTCTCTGAAGTGTTTTGCTCAAAATACAAAACAAATCACCCATTGTAGCATGCCTCATACCCCTCCATTTCAGCCCTGTAACTAAAGTGCTGATTCTGGGTCTGTAGCTTTAAATGTAACCAAGCTGCTGCTGGCCACGCCCCTTTGGAGCACATGCAAGCAATGAGCTTTGTGAAGAGAAAAGTGTCTGCCCTACCGGCACAAAATCAGCTAAACGCTGCCGTGATTAAACGCCATATTATGTTCCAAACCACATCAAGGATTATTTCTGAAACCGTATGGAGTTTAAATGCTTTTTCTCTCGCGGGTTTACCACAAGGTGAGTAGTACCTTTTTATTTCCGGCTTTTTTACACATACTATCTCCAGAGTTTTAGCGATGCTTGTTAATGTAAACACAGACCATATTACTTCCAAAACACGTCGCCATTGTTTCTGATACAGCGAGGTTTCTGATAGGGGAAGATAGGTTGGGGCGGAACTTTGCCAGGAGTTCAACGTAAAGCAAGCCTAAATTTTAGTAATGTCGTCATGACCACAGCAAATCTGGATCAGCTCCGTTGTACCACCGTTTTTAGAGATGTGGGTAAGGAGGAAAATAGAGAGGGTAGTATGTTCTGACAGTTTGTGAGTCTCCTTACACACCGGGGACACATATTTCTGTATGAAAGACATCAAGTGCATTTTGCATAATAGGTGACCTTTAAGTCACTTTTAATGATATGAAACTCAAACGTCGCTAGCTAGCCAACAGCACTATTGTCAATTCCAATTTGTTTTCACATTATAAGGGGTTTACCAGAGTAGAATTAGCACCACCTATTGCCTTTAGTGATTAACCAACTCTTTTCAAGAGCATAACGGAATGGCAATTTGTATATTTTCCCAAATTTGGGATACATTTGGATGGTTTCCTAGTTACAGATAAGTAGAGACTCTTTGGAGGCTTAGCCTAAAATACAGCAGAGCATTTGGAAGCAGTTTAGAGTAATGAGTTCAATGCAGGACAGTTGAGCTAAGGTAATCCAGAAACACCCAGGACCTATTATGTGGTGCAGAGCGGTGACATGATTCACTTATTCAAGATACTATCACTATCAGACTCATCACTCGACTACATGTCTTGATAAGATATATAGTTCTCAGGCAGTGTGCAGTGTATTCTTAAATTGAAATTGTTTCAGTTCCTTTGTTAAGTGATCCATAGAGCAATCAGTGTGCAGTCATTGAGATGATGCTGCCAATGGGTTTGTTTCAAAGTGCTCGTGAGAATGAAGTACAGTTCTGTCATTTGATGGACACCGCTCATTCTTCTGTGTTTAGAGATGCTAAAGTTTCTTTATTAGTCAAAAAGAGAAATGTAAGCCTGAATGAATGTTCAAAAGTCTCAAGTAGTGTCAACTTGGAATATTCTATTTATGTTGTTCATAATTTGGTTCCTTCGAAAACTTTCCAAAGTGATTTCCACTAGAACTTGAAATAAAGTTTTGTATTATCGAAAAAACTTTGTTTGCTTAAGATGAGTTTATCATGACTGGAACACCAGCCAAGCCCTGCCTGTAAAGAGTCACATTAAAATATCTAGTTAGTGAATAACACACAGCTAGAGACCACCCTGCAATGAGAACCCCCCATTGGCAACCTCAAAATGGGCCAGGGGCTAAAATATTAAACCCTTGCTTATTTCTTTAGACCCTTCGTATGGCGCCATTGCTAGGACAACACTTATCCTTAGATTAGACCCTCATTTGGATCTCATACTACACACCCGTAAAGTTTCGTAACTGTATCTCGTACCATTATGGCGCTTCTGCGTTGACAAAGATATGTTCACAAAAAGACACACTAACAAATGCACAATGACAAATCACCACACGAATCACAGATGAACTTGTTCACACTTTATCTTCTCTTATTGCCACTTATGATCTGTTGGCTCTTAACTCTTTTTAGGTGCCACAATAAATCAACCACTTGCAGACCTGCTTGCATATTTCCAGCCATATTTAGATGTATTTCTGCTCATGTCTGCATTATTAGCTCTTCTAACCCTCTCATGTAGGAAAGTTGATGATTCAGAGATAGTTCCCTCCTGCACCACTTACAGCTAAAAGCACACGCTAGAAAAAATTAGCAGACTTTGGAACCTTTTTTTAACTTGCAAAATTATGCAATCACTATTGATTCCTGAGGATACAAATGAAAATATGCTTTTTGTTTTTTAAATCTGCATTTTATTTTTGCGCTGTATTTTGAAGATGACCAGACCAAGAGCTAGTGTGAGTGAGGTGGTTTTTATTCAGGCCTTTTGACACTTTTAGCTGTCTTATTAATGTTAATAACTCATCAAGCTAATTTTAGATTTCTGGCAATTTGTCAGCTGCAAAAAAAAAAGAAGAAAAAAGAGTAAAATATGGGATTGTGTCTAGGAGAACCCCAGACTCGACGAAGTCTCCCTGCTGCTGCACTAGACTAATACACAAATATACATACATACAAGTAAAGTAAGGTTGTCAGAATAATCAATACTTTAATTTTCTTTTTCTGTTACAATTTATAATGTATTCCTTGTTCATTGAACCTATTGGATTGAGGTTTCAAATGTGGGTATTGTAACAACCTTACTGAGGAGGTCTGAATGAAAACAACCAGACCACAAGCTTGCTAGCTTTAAGTGAACTGTGAAATAGTTTGAAATGATGTGTCACTTTTTGCAGTGTGTGAACCTTGTTCTACTGAATAGTCAAGTACAGAAATCCACTTACCCATCAACCGGAGTTATAATACGTAGTCAGCATCTTCGGGTACACCTCTTTCTCATACACACACACACACACACACACCAACTCACTTCCTCCCCCCCAGTCTCTCCCCACATATCCCTCTCTTGCTCTCTCTTCCCACCTCAGTGCACTTTGGACCCCTCCAACCTCTCCGTTCTCTCTTCTTCCCTCTCCACCGAGCCGTGTTTTTTCTTTTCATTGCTAGCTCAGCTGTCCAGCAGGGTGACTTGCTGTTTTAGCTACGGGCTCACTTTGCCTCGTCATCCATTTTCTGGTATTCCTCTCTTTCATATTTATTAAAGGTCCCATGAAATGGCCGTTTCTACTGATCATAATTCCATTGTTGAGGTCTACTAGAATAGATTTACATTGTTCAATGTTCCAAAATCACATTGGTTTTCTCATACAGCATCTCTCTATAGCACATGTGTCAAACTCAAGGCCCGCGGGCCGAATCCGGCCCGTCTACAATTTTGATCAGGCCCGCATATCAATTTATATCATCAATACAATGCGGCCCGCTTAAATGTATAATACTGTTCTGGCGGCACGAAGAGCCTACGCCGTAAGCTACGCAAATGACGTTGTTGGTACCTGATTGGCACAGCAGAATGCTCTCAATTGCTATGGCCAATTGCGGAGCCTACGTAGCAGCCAACACAGAAGCATTAACGGTCTGCTAGCCCGCACCTGTCAGCTAGTAACACAGAGAATGTCAAAAAAAAGGAAGATTGATGTTGAAGTAAGGCTATTTCAAGAGAGGTGGGAGATAGAATACTTCTTTACTGAGTATAAAGAGAGGCCTGTGTGTCTTATTTGCAATGAGACAAAAGCCGTGTTCAAAGAATATAATTTGCGTCGTCATTTTGAGACGGCCCACCAGCAGCAATAGGCCTATGCCACCATGGACAGGGAACAGAGGCTTCAGAAAGTCACGGAGCTCAAAAAAGGCAGGCAACAACAGCAAAATATGTTTCATAGGGCCAAATCTTTAACAGATGGAGCTGTAAAGGCAAGTTTCATCATAGCAGAGGAAATCGCTAAATCAGGGAAGCCATTCACCGAGGGGGACTTTCTAAAAAACTGTATGCTTAAAGTTTGTGACATTGTCTGCCCCGCCAATAAACAAAACTTTGCCAATGTCAGTCTGACAAGAAATACCATAGCCAGCCGTGTGGATGAGCTTTCTGACGATTTGCAATCACAGCTCAAAGATAAAGCAAAAGAATTTGTAAACTACTCAATTGCTGTGGATGAAAGTACGGATATATCAGACACGGCTCAGCTGGCGATTTACATCCGCGGAGTGGATGCACAGTTGTCTGTTACTGAGGAGCTTTTGGACTTAAAACCGTGGTGAGTTTGCTACATTCATCCCAAGCACAATGCCACAGCTCCGCCTTCTGTGTGCCCGTGTCCTGAGCATGTTCGGGAGCACATATTTGTGTGAGCAGATGTTCTCTCTGATGAAGATCAACAAGTCTTCTCACAGATCCCGACTCACAGACAAACACCTTGGCTCCATTCTGAAAGTGGCTACAGCTCAGGACTTTCAGCCAAGAATAGATGAACTTGCATCAAAGAAAAGATGTCTGGTGGCTTAAAATAGCATGCCAATATTGATGTGTCAAATCTGGGAAATTAGCTGCATGTGAGTTTTCCTTGACTGAAAAGTCTATTTGTACGTTTGTTGACATTTATGTGCACCTGGTTGCAAATCAGAAGGCTACAGTTTATATGGGACGTGTTAACAATATGATCAAAGATCTGTTACTGTTACTTTTTTGCTTACTATTTAATGTCCCACACAACCATATTCAGGACTTTAAGACAAGCCTTTTGAGAGTTGTAGAATGTGGGCAAGATCATTCACTATTCATTATTTAGCTTTTACATCAGGCCATACCTTTTTATTTAATGTCCCAAATAAAGGCTATATAGTACATACAACAATACATTGAAAGATATGTTTTTATGTTGTTTATTGAATAAAAAAGGCATGTCAGTAAAGCATATGTCCGGCCCTTAATGTGATTCCAGTTTCCCAGAGTGGCCCTTTGTGAAAATGAGTTTGACACCCCTGCTCTATAGTATGTGTATTCACTCTCTGTCCTTCACGCCTTGTTGGAGCTCCTGCCCCTGTTACATTTTCTGTCAAGAACACCAATATTATAAACAGAACACCCCTCAACAAGAAGAATCATATGCCAGTGTAAGTAATCCTTTATTACATTCCCAAATTTGACATATGGATGCATATCAAGACCATCTCAACAACTGTGGATTAATTAGCAGCACTGTAGTCTGATACTAATGTTGTCACTGTTGAAAGTCAAATAAATAATTCAAAAAAAATGTGCCTAAGTGTGTATTATCAGTTATTTGAATTCAATCATTCAAATAACTGATCAATATTTTCTGGTTAGCATCAAAGCTAGCTAGCAGCTAAAAATATATTGTAAGAGTACTGAGTGTGTGGTAATGGTTTGTTACTGTTTAGCTTTGCAACTACACTGGAAATCAGACAAAGAGTCAGTTAGCCAGTTAAGTGAATCAGGAGATTTTCTTTTAGAGATTTTTCTAATTTTATGTTGTTTTTTGTGATGGCTAATAACGAGGCAGGATCAGCAAACAATGAACCAAAGAACAAAAAATGCTAAAATGGACTGATAGACCACAAGCACAAACTTGACTCAACATTGACTCTTCATTCAACAAATGGAAAGAGTGTTTAGGATTTAATATTATTCAAAATTAAACCTGCATTGGCCCTCCTGGTATTTAATATACATGTTACTTATTCACTCAGAATGTTTTTAACATAAATATTTGAATGTACTGTGGTGGCAAAACAAAGCTGCTAACACATTGGCTAACGCTACTTCAATGTCGCTCACCTTAGCTGCATTTGCCAAGCATTTCAAGTACCGCAAAGCTGTCTGTGATTACGAGTACAATGAACAACATGGGCAAGGCAATCAATCTACAGAAGTTTTTATTAAGTTGACAGTAAAGACTACTGAAGTGAATGCAAACGCTACCAGGAAAACACTTATTCCTTGTGCTTCAAAATTCTCCTGATGATTGGAAATGGCATACAGAGTAAGGTAATGGTTTCATTTTATTTGACATTTCTTACATCATGTCGACTACGCTACAATCATTAATATGATGCCTAATTTCCTTAATCTGCTTTCTTTAGTAGGTTTTCGAATGCAAACTTCAAAGAAGAAAATGTCTTTCATGTCAGAAGGTCATACCTATCATCTCCGACGGTTACATTTAGCATGGAAAAACTTGCAGTGGATGTATCGAGATGTTCTACTGCCATATGAGATTAAAGTCGACCTGAATAAGAGTTTGATGAAAGTCACAGTTGGTGGCATAAGCAAAGAGATGCTTTTTTAATGAGTTCAAGGAGTTAAAAGAATCTTCAAAGAAAATTAGATGACATGGCACCATGTGTATAAGCCCACATGTGATAACCCTGCCATGCATCAACCCACTCCCAACATACTGCAGACATTTCTCCAACATTTCTCCCTAATCTCGCAATAACGTAGAGCAAGTGTGTTCTGGTTCATGCCAAGAAATATGAACACACCCTTGTATGTCACATGTATGTTTGCCAATGCTCATCGGAATTTTAATGATTTCCACAAAACCCTCTCTCACTGTCCCTCTGGGCTGCAAGAGGAACATATCATTAATTGAACACACACACTTACAAAACACACACATACAGATTTACTTATGCCTATATTCCTGGTTTTGCATTTATAATCAAGTGCCTTAGGAAGTACATGTGCAGATTAATGGCCCTTCTTTGGAAACAGCTAATAGTATGCAGAATTTATGCATTTAGACTTTATTTTAATAGGAAATGTGAACATGTCTAATTGTTAAGAGGGGGGGCTCCACCCTCTGCTAATGTTTTCTTCACTTTTATACCTTAATGTAGCAGAGGTTAAAGCCGACAATAGTGACACAAGCGTCAAACTTTGATTTAAGATGTAATCCTCATCCTAATATACTTTATCATTTCTCTTTGTTGAGTGCTGATAATGTCTTCAGTCCCATGCTGTTACTCTAAACTAGTCTCAGACACCTTAAGCTGCACTTAGAGGAACAAGTTAAATCTCTAGGCTGCAATTTCACAATGAAAAGTTGACATGAGAAGTACATTTATTTAATGTTTAGTAGTGTCAACTTCAGAACAGTCCATGTAGATGGAATTATATATCGATTGTAATATATTGTTGCCAAAAGATTGTTAAATTAGACATCTAATTCGACCTGCTCTGTTGTTTTAAAAAACCTCTGACATTTAAAACTATTTTTTATACAGTATAACTTATTTGATCCTTTCACTGCACTGGGTCATAATCAGGGTCTTGCTCATGGGCATTTAGACAAGTTTTGTTTGCTGACAATTTGTCTTAGTTAGATCAAGTCTTTGTTAGTTTAAAACAGTTTCTAAACCGTCTACTTGCAAATGAATACGGTGTTAGACATTATCTCTCAAGTTCTGTCAAAAGTTATTAATAGAACTGTAATTAATGACTTGGCACATCCGTTATCCGGATATCGGCTGGGTACACCGGAACCCCCAAAGTATTGGCCCACGCCTGGTTTCGAGATTGTAAGGTCTTCATTTGCTTAACATGTGTTCAGATATCATGTGTCCACTAGATTGCTTCTCCTCTTAAAAGTTTAGCTACATGGTCAAGAGTGATGGTGTCAAACAAAGACTTGGGTTCACATACTACAGTTGCAGCCTTTGCATAAGAACAATGGTAAGGGAAACTAGGTTTTCTGTTCTTTGTTCAGTAGTCCAGCCAGTTGGTTGTGCATGCGAGTCCCTCCCTTCCATGTCCTCTGGCTAGCTAATGGTTTATAACCCCATCCTGAACCACATTGGTGGGACATCATTAGTCCTCTCTTTTGGGTCCCCCCACAAGGTTAACACGTTTATCTCTGTGGAACACTTCCATGGAAACGGCTTTCCCCATCAGCCATAGCAAAAAAGTCCTGTCATTGGTCGAGAGTTGCTCGAGATTACTTAACCATGGTAAATTATCTCTGTCTGACACACAGGTATGATGTCTTAGGGCTTGTTGTAGGGTTATTAAAGGACCCCGAAATACAGTGACGCATGTTTTGCCAATCCGATTTGAGGCCAAGTGTACAGCTCTGAGTAACCTATAGAGAATTGGAAAAAAATATTATGTGAAGACCAGAGCACAGAACATATTTACAGATGGTTCATCTAGAATTAAATGAAGAAGGGTAAAAAAGGAGTCTAATCTGTATGCACACAAACATAAGCAACACATCTTTTGAGCCACAGCGAGGCACACACACACATATGTGTACTCTCACACAGTTCACATAAAGCACATGCTCAGTGATTTCACCATCATATGCCCATACATGTATTGGGGAATAATTTAATTTGCACAGCCATTAGCACTTATGGGCTGAACACACACTATTTCACACATACACATGAAAGCTTCAGTGAAACACAAACACAAACACACACACACACACACCACACCACACACCACACACCACACACACACACACAGATATTTCACTTACAATAGGGAGCCGGAGCTCGTATTAAACCTCTCCTCTTAACTTGCACAGATAAGAAGCTGCCTTATTAAATGTATTTCTATTCAATCTGCTATTGACAATTTTCTATTTCAAATAGAATTTTCCCTTACCGCACACTGCGCTTTAACTCCCGCTGCTTTAGAGAGACTCTGACTTCTGATCGGTTTATTCTTCTCTTTTTTTTTTAAATTGATTGTCCAGCACTTTCCTCATTTCCTCTGCTGCGTCAGTCCGAGCGAAGCTTTTTGTAAAATGTGTGAAGAGGAGAGAAGAGAAGCGATATGTGCCATTAAGAGCTCACATGTGAAAATGGGTTATGGTAATTGTATGAATCAATGACATTAAAAAATACTGTTACTTAGCCACGGTGTGTGGGTGTCAAACTCCAATTTCCCTGGTCAAAGTCTCTTTTATCTGTCTACTACCTCTACGGGTGGGTCCCCTATTTAATATTCTCTCGCTCTTCACTTAAACCCAAATTTGTATTGGTGTGCCATCTTGAAGACTGTCTTAAACTCTTAATTCTGCACTGAAGGGCGATCAGCGAAATACGTAAGCACCCCTTCACGGAAGTCTTCTAACTGCCCACACACAGTGGCTGATCGGATTTGAATATAATAATTCATAAGTTATCCTTATACTTTAACAAATATAAAGGTATGTTTTTTACAAATCACGAAAAGGAAGAAAACTTTTGATTGATTGTTTTCTGGAAATTTCCAAATCTGTTCAACATTTTTTTTTCCATTAAGCAGTCTTTAAACAAAGCCAGAGCTCATATCATGTTCCTGTTAGTGTTTAATTTGTAAGGTAGGGTAGGTTTTGTTCCAAAAGTGTAAAATCTATTTAGTTTTAGATAAACAGAGAGAAGGGTGGCCAGGTGACCTAGCTACACAAGGTACAAAATCAGCTAATCAATCAGTTTGTTCATCAAAGTAAAATTTCTGTAGCCTATTTAACTTTAATTGTAATGAATACATCACAAAGCAAAAGATCACAATACAGTCCAATTACCAAAACTACCAAATATGATATACCAAATATATAAAACCTGAATATGTCAAGAAAACTATGAATGAATTCAATAACAGAGGAATAATTTCTCAAAACCATGTAGAAAGAGTGTGAGTTAGTGTATGAGAAGGTTGTATTGTCCTTTAACACTCTGAAAACAGTCCAGTTCAATTTCAGAGTGCAGTTCAGATGGATATGGTTGTGTATGAAGGAAGGGTTCAGTCCATCCTGTGGCCTGTACGACGAAGCCAGTTCAACAGACCCTGGATATCTTTGAGTTATCTGGCTTAATTTACCCTAACAAACGCAATCTCGCTAAGCGGTCCTACGAAGTCGGTTATCAACTCGGTAAGTCAACCCACGATTTCTCTGTCCGGCTATGAGCGCAAACATGGAGAAGCGTACTGACAGCAGAGCATCATACTTCATGAATGAAGAGTAAACTATCATGTTAGAAAAATATGAAGATGTACAACTTTAAACATCCATGACTTAACACTTAATTCAGGATGAAAGCCACATAGCTGCATCTGCAAGGTGCATAAAGAACAGCTGGTTAAAACACTTACCTACTACTACTAGTGTTTCAATGTGTAAATTAACAGTTTTATGATATCACTGCCCCCATCTAAGACATGACTCTGACTTTAATTACACTTGAGTGGAATGAGAATCTTGTAAATTGGTAGAGAAAACTCAGCTGAGGGTCCAAGCAGGCTAGGGAAGATCATCGATCAGAATGCTGTTAACAGATGATGTTGAAGGTGAATGACTCCACTTCGAGCAATAAAATGAAAAAACAAAAAACAAAATAAAAAGCACTTATATGCTAACTAAGCACTTACATACTAACAAAGCACTTATATACTAACAAAGGACTGGCTTATCTAAAGCTAGTTGAGTAGCTAGTTGGCTCTATGAAACCTGATATGATTCTGTTTTCTTCAAGTTTGTATCTTCTTGGGCGAATGCACTTATTGTAAGTCGCTTTGGATAAAAGCGTCAGCTAAATGCAATGTAATGAATGGTTTCATCCCACCAGCTCCTGGGTTCAGTAAACTTCCAAAATCAGCCTGGTTGACCAGAAAAAGTCTCCAAAAATCCAACCGGGCTGATAAGCTGGATCAGACTCTCACTTCTGTCCTCTTTCAGTAGTTGAGTGTGTTCTCTCTTCCACAGCTCACAGATGTGGCTTGTTTGTCTGATGAGCTTCCTCCAGCTCTCAGGTGGGGCTTGTTGAGCCAGTCCCCTTTGTGATCAGGGAAGGAACTGTTTATTTCCCCCGTCCTGCTACAACTTCCTGTCTGTCTTCTTCTGTTGAGTTCTCTGACGTCCAGCGATCTGTATTTTAACCTCTTCCCTCCTCTTGAGCTCTTTTTCTTCTCTTTACTGTGGACAGTTTAGCCATCATGGATTCAAAGTGTTGTGCTCTTCACATAAAAAATAAATGTTAAAAATAATTCCACGGTGCTTTCTGATGGAGAAAAACAAATGTTTGTTCTCCACAGCTGACGTTAAATTGACCAGACTACTTTCTGATTGATATGACAAACCAAAAGCCCTAAAGACCAAACTAATCTACGTCAGCTACATTTTACCTGAAACATTTATCCCAATAAATAATTTCCAGTGTTCAAAATGAATCATAATAATGTGTTATAATGAGTTTAAAATGAAAATATAAATGACTGACACATAAAATGAATAGAAATAAAATAAATGCATTTTGCCAGTAGAAAAGGTTTCTCTGCCTCTAAATACAGGTTGCTGTTCAGGACGTGTTATTTCTGTAGAAAATCAATTCCTTGTTTCCTCTCTCCTCGCATGGTTTCTTTGGAAAAGATGCAAGTGAGGGAAAAATTGGATGAGATTTAAGAGACTAAACACAAAGTGTGTCTTTCTCTGTGACTATTTTACCAGCTGCATAGTCAAACTGGAATATTAATCTAATTTTTCAGTGCTGTCTGGTAATCCTGGCACAGTTTTTTTGGCTGCTTGTTAAAGGGTCCCTGCAGAATTTTAAAGAATCCTGTCATTTTTAATGTGGGGACATTTTAAAATCTGACACAACTCTCAAAGCCTTATCTCCCTCATGAGTGTAGACCCCTCCCGTCTATGCATGACATGTTTTTATATCATTTGGCATATCAGCCCTATCTTTTTTCCTCATGTTCCCTTTCCCACTTAGCGTAGAGGAGGAGAGCAGCAGCCTCTGGAGTGAACGGAAGAAAATACTACATTTCATAAACTAAGTTTCAATTATTTGGTATACTGTACATGTTATGTTTGTTTATGGAATATCTCGCTAAAAACAGCTTTCTGTAACCCTCAGCTCACCCCTACTGGTGCAGTGGTTCCGTAAGGATTTATTTCCTCAAAGCAGAGAAGTCCTGGTTCAGAGTCCACAGATTTCTATGTTAAGCAATATCTTACTGTTGTAAACAATAATTAAAATGTAAATAAATGTTTAATTCTTGCTTTGTAAATTGAGCATGCAAACATGTTTACACTCTATAGCCTACTATAGTGAAAACAAACACCTGTTTTAAGCAAAAGTACACATGCCCCATTACTGCAGTGGTACTTCCCGGGTCGCGGATTTACATTTTTATTTTCATAATTTCAGGCACCTCTTGTTGTCTGTTAAATTTGTCCAAAAACTGCAGTTTAACAAAACATATTTCTATAGGACCTTTTTTGTATATTGCATGCATGAAGATGTATTAAATAAGAGAAAAGGTAAAGCTGAGGAATGCCGGCCTAATATGATTATGATACCATATGTGTATGCACATTTCATACAAGAACATGCAATAGATAAATAGTACGGATAGAAACGAATGCAAAAAGTATGCATTTTAAAACAGTCAGGGACCCTCCACGGCTGTTTCAAGTCTAGCATGGACCAGGTTAGGGAGTGTGACCCTGTATCTGGAGAGGTGCCCTTGAGCGAGGCACGGGACCCCTGACCACTTAGGAATGAGGCTCAATTCCAAACTGACCCATACACCCTATACCAGTGGTTCTCAAACTTTTTCTGTCATTCCCCACTTTGAACAGGTGGGCCTTTTCAAGCCCTCCAATAAAATGGTAGGCCAAGCTTAACATTGTCAAATGTATCGTTCTATAACAGGGGTCTCCAACCTTTTTTAGGATGAGAGCTACTTTCAAAAAATAAAACAAGTCGTGAGCTACTTTTTGCTACTTTTCTTTCTTTTTTTGCAGTGTATATATTTAGCACATTTTAACATTATTATATGCTCACCTTTAACCTTCGTGTGCTGTTTGGGTCTGTGGGACCCGTTTTCAGTGTTTACTAAAAGAAAATGTATGCAATTTAATTATTTGAACCTGCTTTATTTGGGGGTGGACCTCACCTCCCCAAGGGGGGTCCGGGGGCATACAACCCCGGGAAGATTTTTTTTTAAATGTTGAAGTGAAATGCATCAATCTGGTGCACTTTGAGCAAAAAATGAATTTATGGATACAGCTCTTAACACTCATAAGAAAGGGAGCTGTATACTTTTCAATAATCCAAACATCTTTAGAATATGATCACAACCAATTTTTAAACTTGTTTATTCTTATCTTACCTATAGCATTCTTTCTTTTTATTTATGCATATTTTACTAATCACTCCCCTTTTAAACTTTTTTTTTTTTTTTTTTACTGTCCTATAGTACACATTGGAATGATTTCGTACTTTATTTTTTACAACTAGGCTATATTAAATAGATACAGGTGTGCTCTCTCTAGCTCTCTCTCTCTCTGTCTCGCTTGCTCACAGAGGCTGTGTGCTCCTCCGTGGCGATGACGGCTCGCGTTAAAAATAATAATAAACATAGGCCTATTTGTAAAGTGGGGGGACACAAACGGGATTTCGAAAAGTGTCACGGTTAAACTCCTTATGAAATGGTGAGGTGGCGAGCCGTCACGGCCCTCTAGGCCCTCTCTGAGGGCCTAAGATATTCTACAAAATAATATTTAAAAACATTAAAAAAATATTTTATTTTTTTAATATTTAGTTTTTCAATATTTTTTTAGTTATATTTTTCATTACTTTTAACAAAATAACTTGATTTAATTGTATTTAAAATAACATTTCCAAAGAAATAAATCCTTCGAATCTGCCTATTCAGTTTCTGTTGGAATGTGAAGGGTTAAATGAAAGAAGCTCCTTTTCTCTGCGAGTTACTGTGAAGAGAGGAGCTGATTGGTGGTCCTGCTGTAAATTCACAGAGGGCCCGCTATAGTAACTGAACGAGAGAGTAATGTCAAATGACAGTACAATTGACCAATCATATCTTCCCTCTAAATGGGTGGGTTTTATTATCGCGGACTTTATGACAAGTTCCGCCCGCTGTGAAGCTTTTCTTGTTTCAATAGGAACAACAACTTCCTGTCAACAGCGTAAACTCGCCTTCAAAATAAAAGCATGCCAAATTACACTTAAAGGAGAGGTGTCATGCTTTTCCGGTTATTACCCGTCCCCTTGTGTGTTATGAAGGTTTTTATGCATGTAAACGGTGTGCAGAGTCAAAACCCTCAAAGTACACCCTGTAGCGAGTAAAACTCTAACACAGAAAATCCCCCCTCAAAACGCCTTGTTGGAGATACGTCATTGTCCATTGTTTACTTCCTGGTTCTTGTGACGTATGAATGTCCAGTATCCACGCCCAGAGCTATGGCCGCACCCTCTGCCAGCCGAGCATATATACTGTTGGAATCTCAGGTTCAGTTCAAAACTGTATCCAGTCATGCCAAAGAGGGTCTGTTTCCTGTCTTGTGAGGGGAAATCTTCAATGCATGCCTTACCGAGGGCAGAACCACGATGAAGTCAGTGGTTGACATTCCTTTTTAACACTGTTCCTTCAGATGTTCAAGCCGGTATTTTACTGTGTGCGCCGCATTTCACGGACCATAGCTTCACAAACCTTGGAGCGATTCATTCCGGATATGCACAGTGTAGGACACTGAAGGACGATGCTGTTCCTACTTTGTTTGGACCAGCGGGAGATTCGGGTACACAACCTGTAAGTATTCATTGTTGTTTGTGTATTTATGATGTTTAAAACAAACAAGGTATATCTACCACGACTGTGTAAATGGGTTAACGTTTTCTGGCTGCTAAGCCATTGACACAGTGCTAACAGGGCTAACTAAGTTGCTAGCGTTTCCATATATCAACTCCAATGTCAGCAGATGCCTTACATGTCTTGCATAGCAGGAGAATGTCTGCATTCACACACAAAATACTCATAGACAGTATACTCCGGGTGATTTACCGTACGGTCAGTCGCGAAACGTAATTACATTATAGCTGGCGTTCCTAGCGTGTATGCTACCGAGGTAAACAAGAAGGCTACTAACAGCTAGACATGAGTTTGATAGGGAAAAAACACTGTTTTTATGCCAGCTACAATGAATGACCGAACGTAGCAGACTACCCGTATAAGATTGCAATTGTAAACATGTTCTTGCTAGCCTAGACTAGCTGTTGTTCATAGTAGATTGGCATATTACACTGAACAACTACCAAACGTAGGTTAGCATATTAGCTGGCAAGCTAACTGTGTTGATTAGATAGATAGATTAGATAGATACACACTCCTGCCACAACTACTACTAACAAATCTAAAACGACTAAGTTTCTCTAATATTTTGTGATTTGCATTTGATTTCGTCCAGCCAGATCAGGAAACTCCTGGCGTATCTGGCGGACAACACACACACGGGATGACCACTCTTACACCTCGTTCAAAAAGCCCCGGCAGCAGCTTGCAAAGCTGCGATAGGCAATATGCCGAAAACGCCTATAAGGGGAGGAATGGATGATATACAGTGTATATATGTATATTTACACATGTTCATTTTGTACATTTCTAAAAATAAAGTTTGATGGAAATACTTAGTAGCCTTTCTTCCCTGAATTATTTGATCCTATAACATATCATTCATATATAGCAAACCATGATTTGATTTTTCATCAAACAGTAGTAGTTTATTACAGGTAAAAATAGCTTACTCTTCTATAACAACAGTTGTAGGTACAGTTCGGTTAGTTAGCGTATAACATATACGGCTGTACCGAAGCCATTGTAAGACTGAAGTTCCGCTCAGAGCAAGCCGAAAAAAGCACTGTTAGACATGGGCGGAGCCTCTCTGGTGGTTTGACTAATCAGAACAGAGTGTCCGAGCTGACCAATCGGAGCACACTGGGCTCACAGGGAGGCAGGTGCAAGAGCTGCAACGAGCCGTTTAGTGGAGAGAGTGAATACTGCTGAGTACACATACTTTACAGAGATGCTGTATGCGAAACCAATGTGAGCTTGGAAAAATGCACAGTATAAATCTATTTTAGTATACCTCAACAATGGAATTATCATCAGTGGAAATGGCCATGACACCTCTCCTTTAAGACATACAACTGCAACGAAAGTAACAAACACAATGTTCGGATTGGCCATTGGGAGATTCGGGACTTTTCCCGGTGGGCCGTTGCCGTTGGTGGGCTGCTGCCTTCGGTGGGCCGCTGGCTCTGGCATAGGTGGGCCGTGGACATTGCGAGGCTCCGGCGGCTGCGGCGCAGCGGCGCTGTGAAAGTCCACCGCCGTTGCGAGTCTCCGGCTGTAACAATCCACTACCGCCCGCCAGGACCCAGGTTCGATTCCGGCCTGAGGTCCAAAAAAATGAATTAAAAAAAATATGTTAATCTCCTGTTCATCGCGTCCATTCGCGACCCACCTATCACATCTCTGCACCCCACCAGTGGGGCCCGCCCCACACTTTGAGAAACGCTGCCCTATACCATCCACTTCCACTCCAAGTTTGTGGAGGGTCAGCCACATTAAATGCTGTTCCAAGCTAACTAGTGGGAGTGAGAGTGAGTTACTGTATCAAGCCCTCCAACAGCGAGTCTGTATTGGTCCTAACTTCACTTTCTACCCTACCTGACCATATGCAACACTGTTTGTATGTCACGGAACATGCTGTGTACAACATTTTACTAAATATTGTTGGAGTTTTATTATAATTATTTCTTATTATTTTATGTCCCAGAAATGCTGATTTGAAACCATTGTTAAAGAAGTTACCAAAGCTTGCCGCTGTATTTACATCCTTCACCGGAAAGAAGGCAGCCTCATTTAGCAGGGAGTGAGACTACAGAAGGAGTTCACTAAGTCACGGTGAGGGAGTGTGTAAGGGTTGGTTTGGAATTGGGCCATTTTATGTGGCACCCCCATCCCTAAGGCCAAGCCGCCATCACCACAAAAAAAGAAACTGTATTGGTCGTCTTTACAACAAGCTTACTATGACCCATATTTACAGGGCCTGTAGCTTAAAACAAATAGCAATGAAACTGTTGCATTGACCAATCAGATTTCAAGTTGGCGACACCGGAGCCATCTAGCAGGCGTACGGTGACGTCAGCGCTAGCAAACACTAGCGTGTGTAGCGGTAGCAACCTGTAGCGACCTGTTAGCACACAGCATCTGTAGCGTCCTTAGCAACCTGCAGAAGGTAAAATATTTGCGTTTAGATTTTAAAGCTGTTTTTTTCAACCCACAATGGCAGACAGCGAAGGAGAAATAGATTTGGTGAAGCTAGCAAGCCTGTAGCAGCCAGGGAAAGGATTTGACCACCACTTCCAATTCACTAACTACGAGCGGTACCTTGGCTCACAGCCTCCGAGGAGCACGGCAAACAACCGTTACTAACAACCAAAACCTTCTTACCAGTTATCCTCAGTTCGTAGCTGATGTATCTCCAGGTGAAGTTTCTTCTGTTTGTACCAGAATATTAAGAGTATGACCTAAAAAGGTATAATAAGTCACTTAAAAATATTCGCTCAACATTTTTCATTTACTGTATTCCTGTGAATGCCTGATATTTGCTGATTGATTTGGTGTTTGGAGCCATAGAGGGTTTGCAAACATGAGTTGTCTAACCAAGGGAGCAGCGCGATGCTTTTGAAAACCTTTGTGGAAACCCAAATGGATCTACAGCTTAACGGACAAGTGCACAGGGAAATGGAGCTCCACAATGGTTTTTGCCAGAAATACGACTGGACAGACTGGACTTCCAGCATTAGCCTCCATGGCGATAGAACAGGACTTATTTTTGGAACTGAAGCACTCAGATTATCTGTACAACAGAGTAAATGAACTCTTCTTGATGGAAGAAAGGAGGATGGAATTGTGTACAAAGGATCAAACGTATTGCTGAGTATAGGCTATAATGACTTTAATTTACATTTTTGTATATTTTCTGCTAGAGATGATGTACAGTATGTGGCATCATGCAGCAGTGACTGCAGTGAAAGGAGTCTTGTTGAAATGTGTCATTTGGGTTTCTTGCTTTAGTAATGGCATTCATTCTCGCTACATTAGATACCTGTCTGTGATGCAACGCCCTGTTATACAATAGTAATGGTTTCTATAGCCGTGACGTCATAATGATGGTATTAAGAGGTGGATTTATTCAGGTAGGAAACTACTCAAGGCCTAGCTGTGAAATGGCCCGCTACTGATGTGCATATGTTCCATCTGTCCTGTTCAACACTAGCTTGTGATCTTTTTTGAAAGCTTTATCCATTTTATTCTTACTTTCATTATTGTATGAAAAATGAATCATGTAACTTAACCGGATCTAACTAGAAAATCAAAAGCTTTTCAGGTTGTTGTGTTTCTACTTCTGTTACTTTCTGCCTGCAGTGCCAAACCCGAGTGGGCTCACCGTGACTTTGATCACAAGTGAAGACGAGGAAGAACAAGCACTGTGTGGGCCACTGATAGACTAAATGGGGGCGCACAGAGGAGAGGCGAGGGACTCGGAAACCCCAGGTGCACTTCTACCCAGAGAGAGTTATGAAGCCATTATCATGAGGTGGTTCACAGTCAGTTTCCGTGTTAAAGTAAAGACATCTACCTGTATTTTAACTTTTATGAAATGGTTCCCATTAACTTGTTTTTTTGTCTTTTTGGCTGGTGAAGTGACTTTAAGGTCAAGGGGACTCTGCAGGCAAACAAAAGGTACCCATCTCAGACATTATCTGCCCTTGTGCTTTTTTATTTTAAGTGACAGTAGCGTTTGGTAGAACACTAATTGTGTCTCGTTGGGATATGTGGGAGGATTAAATGAGAAAAAGGTAGAGAAAGACAGAGACAGGTGACTCTTTTCAGGGAGATAAAGTTAATCATGCCATCTGAATTTTGGCAACAACATAAGTCACATAATTTACTTTCTTTCTTAGCATTTTTCAACTAGTGTTTTTAAGTAATTTTCTACAGTACACAGAAACATATCAGGGTTAGGGTAATTCAGCCCCCATAAAAGACTAGCAGGTAAACTTTAAGCTTTTCTCTGGGGTTATACCGCAATTATCTGCATAATCAGAAGCCTGCCATACTGCAGAAGCCACATTTGACTTACCATCTGTGTTACAGCACCAGTTATTCACACTTTTAAAAAAGAACAAAAAATATTCTGGACGTATGAAACAATCCTATGGTTGTTACGGAGAAAGCTGCTAACTGTGAGACAAATGGATTTGAAAAGTGACTGCATGCTAAGACATTTCTTGCAGGCTATCTTAGTGAACATAAACAATGCATATGATTAGCAGCTTAGTTAAAAATATATATATTCTCTGCAACACACTCTGCAATTGTTGAAACTGCATTCAACCATTTGTTAAGGTTAACATTGGATGGAGGTCACCAAAAACTTTAATAATTGTGGTGAAATTAGTTGAGTGGATTGGACTGCTGCATTACTTTTGACCCCTCTACATTTTCCTGATGGGGAATTCTGCACTTTGAAAATCCTGCAACCAACATTAATTCAAGCCTAAGCAAGCAAGCTGTTCCTTTTTAACTGAAGGAACTTCTAACATTTAAATAGCCGTCTTTTCAAGCCTACAGGGGAAGAGTGTTTGATACTAAAAATACGTATTTTTGGTAAAGCGTCACTTTAACGGCTAATCTTTAAATGGCCAACTTACAAACATATGGTACGTTACATATAGGCACTCACACAAACCTCCCAGATACACTTTGAAGCACTACATGCTTCTCCCACTTGTTCATCCTCAGTTGTGTTGGGGTGAAGCAGCCTTCAGTGGTTGAAGGTTCGAGCCCCCTCCGCTCCGTTCGTTTGATGAGTGGTCTGCTGTAAAAAGGAACGGCTCAGACGCAGAGATATGAGGTTTAACAATAAGCTGATTTAATGGTAAAAACAACAGTACAATATAACGAAGTACTTCGGGCCTTGGCTCTTACTACCGTGCGATGTATGTATCAGACAGTCAGACAGAACAAAGGCCCCGAGCGTACAGAATTCATAATATTTATGCCCACAAACGGAGAGGAGTTGTGTGGGAGGAGTTGTGTCGGTTGCTCCTTCCTAGGTGTTCATCCATTGGTGGACTCACTCCTGGGCGAGCCCTAGGCAGTGAATCAGAGTGAGTCAGCCATCGACGAGGTCTAAACAGCGAATCAGAGTGAGTCAGCCATAAGTGTGGGAACTTTGGATCTCCTGCGCCGCCGATCAGTCCCAGGTCATATTTTATGGCAGCCATAAAATAAACAATTCTGGGTCGCACGGGGGTGAGGTACCAATCCTTATCTTCGTTTATCCTCAGCACCTGGCCGTACCACTCCGCATCCCAATCTTTCTGTCAGAACAATCTCTGCATAGACTCAATGGTGTCAGTTTTATTACCTTTCTCCTACAACTCCCCCCATGCTCCTATCCGGGCCATTAAAACCCCGGGGGGGCCGACTGGATCCTCTACATTCCTAAGTCAACGCACACACAATTGACCACAGCAAACAAAGGAAAATAAGAACACTTGGTCTAGTTTCATAAGTATACATTTTACACAGACAAAGTTATAATTATTAAAACAGGTTATAATTATTGGAACAGGTTATATATTTGAAACAGGTTACTTTAGTTGCTAAGCAGGGATCTCTCTGTAGCTCCCCTAACAACTCTTCTGAAGGCTTTCGCTGTTCCTCGAATACCCTTTCTCTGCCAACCATCCAAACTCAAATCCATTGCTCTCTAATCCAACCTGTTTTCCATCCTCGTTTTGCCTTCTACTGGCACTGTGTCTTCTGGTGTTTTCTGGTCATCAACACTCCTAAGGGTTACCAACTTTATAGCATTTCTCCCCGTTTCTGTCTTGTCCTCTCCCATTTGTATTTCCTTTTTATATTTCTCTTTATTCACTGTCTTCATCTACTTTCCCATGCTTTCCTTCAATGCCTACGTCTCTATCTTTTTTTTTTCCCCTACGTCTCTCCAGTCTATAACCATCCCACATGTTCTCTTGAAGTCTCTCCATTTAATCCTGATTTTTTTTTGAAGCACTCCTCTGTGTTTTTGTCTCCTGATTTTCTTTAATTCTTTTTACTATTTCAACAAGCTGTGTCTCAACATAAAGGCATGTTTGGCACCTTAAAGACATCTAGCACATTGATCGCAGACAAAGGCGTTTTAAGGAGCTCTCTAAAACTCTCTTTGTTGGTATGACAGCTTTTTGACACATCGGGAGTAAACCCTCTTGTTAGAATTCATTAGTCTTGTCAGAATTAAGTCAATAGGGACTGAAAACAATTCTCATTGAAACCAAATTGGCTTTCTTATAATTTCATCATGCTGTTTCCACTTCTGTTGTCTTGGTGCAGGTTTAGCCTTGCAACACCAAATATATACCACGCTCCGGTTTGCATACAGATTGGTTTAACAGGGTTTGTTGTTTTTTAAGTACAACTTTAATACACAATGTTACTTTTTATAGATGATTTAACACATGCTTCCCTTGTGAAGCAGGTTTCTTTTTGCAGTGACAGAGACTAAAACAAAATGACGGAGTAGACTGTTCGTTAAGGAACACACTTCGGGTGACAATGTCTCCCATAACCCTATATTGGACCAGCCCGTTGCAGAGACACCTTGAAAGCAAGTCCGTGAAAATATAAAATCGGTTTGTGGCTCAAAAAAGGTTAGGGGCTGCTACCTTTGTATGCTCCAAGAGCCACTCCTACAGTTCCATTTGCTGAACGTGTTGATGAGCAGGAAAAACCTTAGGCCTTATAACAATATTTAACTTCACCCAGTATCGTTGCCTCACTTTTCTAATTCTGTGTCTCTGACTTTCCAATCTTCCATGCCCCACTTTGGAGGCCCAACTCTCAATTTGAAAAAGTTTGTCCTTGCACATAAAGATGTCTTTATTTGTCCAGTTGTCAAACTAATGTCATGCCCATCAGCCTCAGCTCTTCCTTTGTGAAAGGCATTTAACTGTAAGCATCACTATGCCACAGTCTCACATAGTCTGTAAAATAGCTGAAATGTAGACTCTTGTGCTGAATTTCCACTGCATGGTACGGCTCATCTTGAATGGACTCCACTCTCTATTTCTACCCCGTAGCTTTCAATTGCAGATATTTCTTGTCATAGTGTATCGCCGCATGAAATTGCTTTGACATCATCTAGCATGTGACACAAACACAGTGTGTGGTCTAGCTGTTTCCTTTAATGGGTAACCTAACAGAGTAACATCATTGGCAATTGGCATGGTATGGGGGACTGTTTGCTTTTCTGAATGTGATTAAAAACGTTGTGGTTGCTCTTGAGGGTAGCTTGGCTAATAAAAAATAGCGGTTTTGTCGGGGATGTCCTGTGTCGCGCAAGTGGGGATTCTCCCTCACCAATCAGTGATCGGAAGTATTCTAACTTCAACTTCTATTGGCTCAGCTCACTTGGAACCTTAAGCGAAGTCGAACAAAAGAAAGTCCCAGGTATCATCTCCAACTATTGCTAATGGAAAACGAAAAAAGAGGTTTCAGAGCAAGTGCCATGCCATACTATATAGTGAAAATATGGCAAGTCTTGTTTTTTTTGTTTTTTTTGTTCTGAGGTGCCTGCTGAATTGTCCTTGAGCAAGACCCTAAAACCCCCTAATTCCATGTGTTTCTCACTTAATCCGATTTCTAAGAAACATACAAAAGTATCCCTGGTGTGACAAGAAGATAGTAGACTTGACCTTGAGAGAAAACAACGGTCTAGATACAGAAAGTTCATACTGAGTTGAAATCATATTGTTGTCGACTGAAGCTGCCGTCAATACAGGAGTTACTTTTAATACAATATTTCCCTTTTCTTCTATGAGTCAGCAATAGCAGCTTGTGTTTGATGCAGTGGAAAGACATTAATAGAAACCACAGCTCTGCACAACATACCTTACAACGTTATTATGGAAGAAAGCTGGGCATGTAACACAGGTTTCTCATAATTGGAAGGTAATTTCTTTCAAATGGTTTCAACCACATAATTAGGCTTATACTGTGTATATATATATATATATATATATATTAATATATATAAAGCTCAGACCAGATTATGTGTGTAATAAGGCTGAAGAGATAATCTTTTGTAGCATAATTGTCGCGATAATGTTCTAAAAGAGGTAGATAGAGAGGTCGGAAGAAAACAAGTTCGGGGAATTCTGGATATCGAAGTCACAGGAGATCTCTTTCTGTGACTAATTCTCTCCTGATCTCTCATTCTCCCCCTCATTTAGAAAAGACCTGTTCACTCCCCCTCTCTCTGACACACACCCACGCACACACATGCACACACTCGCAAAATACTGCATACACCCACACTTACAATCCCTCTCTTTCTCTCTTACACACACACATGCGTACCAATACAAGCCGGAATTGCCCGGAGTGTTTGCAACCCACACTGTTTCCTATGTGTGGGTAAAGCTACACACACTCACACACACTGTGATCTGAGACAGAGGAAAAATTATATTTTGTCTTTTGATCCAAAGCCGTTTGATTCTCTCCGCCTCGCTTGCACAGCCACTTAGCAGCTGTACGCTTGTGTAACCAGTCTGTGCTGTTTTGTACTAACAGCATTGGATTTATTTTAGCCTGACTTATGTTTTTCAAATAATTTTCGTTGTATACGTATGTTAAAGTCTCGGATACGGAATACTCCTATCATTAGTCCCCTGACCCTATAGTTCAGGAGATTATGACCCAGTACCCATTTTGACAGATTTCGATGACGATATTAATTTCACTGAATTTCTTTCCACATGTACATAGAGAGATTATAATGTGATGACTTGCAGTGAGTAACTTGACTCTAAGCCAGACTCTGGTTAAGGTCTTACTCATTTTAAGCTGTTTACATGAACCTTTGATACACCGCTGCAACTGAGCATCCCCCGCTGCCAGGAATAAAGCCGTTAAAGGAATATGTCCTCCATGACTGAGCAGTAGTGGGTTACTTGTACTGCAGAGGGAGTAAGTAGTGATTCTGGCAGTAATCTGTGCAGTTTTCTGGGTGCTTTAACAAATGACTTGCAATTAAAGTACCCATAACGCTACGTGAATCTGAGTTTGTGCAGATAATGAAAACCAAATAAAAAAGCAATAAGTTGTTTGCCTGCTGCTTTAAATCCCCTGCAAGTGGTAAGTATTTCCACATAACATCAAACATTCATTACTAATTTATTTTTGGTAGGTTTAGGTTAAACTCAGGGAGAGTTCTTTAAGCCCCTGACACACCAACCGATTTTGGGAGTCAGAGGCCGTCAGAGGCAGTCGGGCATTCGCGGCGCCCTACTCAGGTTGGTGTGTCCCGCCCCGTCGTCTCTTTACGGCACATTTTCACACCTCCCGCGGCCTCCCGCGGAGACAGTAAGCCAAAGAAAGTCGGCCAAAGAAATCACTCTGATTGGCTGTTCAGCTTAGCGAATCAGTGCATGAGAAGCAAAGCGGAAGTGAGGGACCCAAACAAACTATTAAGAAGGCAAATCTGAGATTTCATTTAACTCCAGCTGTCGACACAGGTTCGGGAAAGCCCCATGAGCTTCTCGTTGTAGAGTGAAAATGGAATGGATACGCTATTTGTTTTTTGTTTATATCACGCAGTCTGTTCTTCTTCTCTCGGTGTATAACGCAGTCTGTCTTCCGGTTGTTGCCTCTTTTGAATGACGAATACACACTACCGCTGCCTGCTGGTAAGGACAGTTATTGCCACTCGTCGACTGAAGTCTTTGCGGTGTGTTCGTAGGCGGGCGGCGTAGGCGACGCAGGCGACGTAGCGGACGTAAAAGTCGGGACGCCTTCGGTACGCGTTCTTTGGTCTCAGGTTGGTGTGTAGCGGCCTTTACAGTAACTGTCTTTCTATGTCTTAACCCTCGTCTGATCAAATCAAAGTTATTTAATGTTACCGTTAGTTTTTAGTCTTGGCTCATGTAAATATGTTCAATGTTGTAAAAAACTAAAAAGGTGTGCCCTCCAGACATTAACCACTATGTAAAGGTGTGTGTACACCATTTTGTATTTACAAATAGTGACCCGGTTAAATGCTTTTAAAGATTATATTCAGTTTCCAAAGTTTTTTAGTAATCCTAAATTTGCTTTATAAAAGCTGGATTTGGTTTGATAACATTTGATTGAGAACTGTCTCCCCCAGGCAACATATGCAAACATATCCTCTAACTGTCATGAGATTTAAATAACGTTAAATCTGAATAGTGCACAGATGTAAAGGACATCCTCAACTTTGAGTAGGTGAGAAGTTAGTGACACAATTAACTTTTCAAAGTTCCTCCTTTTTCATCTTGTGGTAACGTAAATGAAAAGTTGAATTAATAAACTATTAAAAGCATCCCTCACGGATTTTGCTGCTACAGCCTTATGTACTTGGTTCTGGTATGACCAGCAGCTTATAATGTCTAACGTTAGCTAATATTAGCAAACAAATTATATATGTAGTTAATTTGCAGCGTAGGACTTCCAACAGTTAATCAAAAAAAGGAAATATCTTTAACGGTAAGTCCGAAGGTAGCAGTAACAAGTTATGATCATAGCAGTGCAGTGTGTTTAAACGTTATTGTTTTTTTTGTTTTATTCAAGGATTCAAAGTAAAGTAACCTGTATATCCTATATAACCTGTTTCAATAATTATAACCTGTTTTAATAATTATAACTTTGTCTGTGTAAAATGTATACTTATGAAACTAGACCAAGTGTTCTTATTTTGTTTTGTTTGATGTGGTCAATTGTGTGTGCGTTGACTTAGGAATGTAGAGGATCCAGTCGCCCCCCCCGGGTTTTTAATGGCCGGATAGGAGCATGGGGGGGTTGCAAGAGAAAGGTAATAAAACTGACACCATTGAGTCTATGCAGAGATTGTACTGAGAGAAAGATTGGGATGTGGAGTGGTACGGCCAGGTGCTGAGGATAAACGAAGATAAGGATTGGTACCTCACCCCCGTTCAACCCAGAATTGTTTATTTTATGGCTGCCGTAAAAGATGACCTGGGACTGATCGGCGGCGCAGGAGATCCAAACTTCCCACACCTATGGCTGACTCACTCTGATTCGCTGTTTAGACCTCGTCAATGGCTGACTCACTCTGATTCACTGCCTAGGGCTCGCCCAGGAGTGAGTCCACCAATGAATGAACACCTAGGGAGGAGCAACCGACACAACTCCTCCCACACAACTCCTCTCCGTTTGTGGGAATAAATATTGTGAATTCTGTACACTCGCGGCCTCTGTTCTGTCTGACTGTCTGATACGTACATCGCACGGTGGAAGAGCTGAGGCCCGAAGTACTTCGTTATATAAGTACTTCGTTATATTGTACTGTTGTTTCTACCATTAAATCAGCTTATTGTTTAATCTCATATCTCTGTCTGAGCCGTTCCTTTTTACAGCAGACCACTCATCAAACGAACAGCGCGGAGCGGGCTCGAACCTTCAACAACTGAAGGGTGCTTAAACCCAACAATTTGGTGACCGACCGACGTGATGAGTAGGGTCTCATAGAAGGCACACCGGCAGCCAGCGGACGAACGGTCCAGGGATGACACCTCGAATACCTCTGACAACTAAACCAGGGCCCCACAACAGAAAGGTGAGCAGATACCTGTTATTATCAAAATCTGTGATTGGCTATACTAAAATTTTAGAGTTGTCAGCGGCATTTTCAGTGTTTTAGTCTTACGGTAGAAAGAACAGTACTACAGAATAACACTTTCCAGTCTCAAAGAGGAGCTGCAGTTGTGTTATATGTGGGGTATTTCAAGAGGAGAAACGCAACTTTCAAAATCAATTTGAAATGACCGGATCTCGCAAACTCTTGCTGTGGGGTTAATCTAGAAGACTAAACGTGACGATAAAGAGATTCTGTAGACTGGGTTTCGACTCCTTGCCAAAAGCCACATCGCCGAAAGGGGGTGTAGAAGCGCTTCTGGAAGTCTCTCCATCTGTTGAAATATACATCGCACTATAAAAGTCAACTAGACTGTACGGGGAATATATTAACTGTGTAACGAGATTGCAGTGGTTATAAATTTAAAGGAAGTCCAGCTGCAATCGTCGTCCGAGATTTCAGTGGTTTTAAAATTTAAAGGAAGTCCAGCTGAAATACTCTGAGAAATAAGGTGACACACACAGTAATTCTTAGACGAATTCTGGGGTTGGGGCTCATCGACTAATGTACACAGGCAATCCTTAGACGGATCTGGGGTTATTAGGATTATTTATTTTGAGTGTGATTAACTGTGTAACGAGATTGCAGTGGTTATAAATTGTAAAGGAAGTCCAGCTGCAATCGTCGTCCGAGATTTCAGTGGTTTTAAATTTAAAGGAAGTCCAGCTGAAATACTCTGAGAAATAAGGTGACACACACAGTAATTCTTAGACGAATTCTGGGGTTGGGGCTCATCGACTAATGTACACAGGCAATCCTTAGACGGATCTGGGGTTACGTTAGTTATTTATTTTGAGTGTGATTAAGTGTGGCTTGATATTGAGTAAGAAAAAGGTTGATAGGCGCTGTGAGAATGGGTCTGCAGAGAGAATTTCGCCTTGATGCCAACTGGCTGTTATCAGCCTGCAGCCAGGGAGGAGAAATCAGCAGAGCTGCCTGCACTGAGTGTGTGTGTGTGTGAGGAAGTCCGTGGATTGGTCAATTTGGACCAATCAGCGCGGGCTTAACGTAACGGCTAAGCGGTCCTACGACGCTGGTTATCAACTCGGTAAATCGAGCCAGGGTTTCTCTCTCCAGCTGAGAGCGCGTTCACGTGAAAGGGACAAGTGTACTAACAGCGCAGCGTCATACTTCATTAATGAAAAGTAAATTAATATTAGACAAATATGAACTTTAAACATCCATGACTTAAACATATAATAAAGGATACAAGCCACATAGTTGCACCTGCAAGGTGAATATAGAGCAACTGGTTAAAAAATAAATAAACTACCGAGTGTTTGAAAGCGTACAACAGTTTTATGTTATCACTGTTGCCCATCTAAGACACGAGTGGATCTGACTTTAATTACATTTGAGTTGAGTGTTTCGTCAACCTAATGTGTTGCTTAAAATAATACTTCTGCATACAGTATGTGACAATGTAAGTGTTGCACGGTCAGATACGGCTCGAGAAGCTGACTTAGACAAGGAAATATATGATATATTATGATATTATATGATCGATGATGTGATATGAATGATAAGTGCGACACGTCGGCGTCTTCTCTTCATACGGCAGTTTAAACTGTATTTCCTTTATCCTGTAATATGACTTGATAGATTTAAACTCCGCACGCTGAGCTCTGATCAGGCGCAGCTTTCACTGAGTTGATCTCTTTTCTATAGACGCCGGAGGCAGGCAGCGTCAGGTAAAACAAGTTATTTAGCCTTCCCAAACCTGAGCCTTACGCGCCGCCTATAATACACCTCGCACCGAAAACTATCAGACTGTATACCTGTGGGAATAAAACTACAATAATTAGTAAATTATAGTACGCAGAGATATCTGGTATTTTTTATAAGAAACTAAAACCTTTAGGAGAAGCGCTCTTGTGAGTCTCCGCAACGGGTTGAAATACACCTCGCACCGAAAACTATCAGACTGTATACCTGTGGGAATAAAACTACAATAATTAGTAAATTATAGTACGCAGAGATATCTGGTATTTTTTATAAAAACTAAAACCTTTAGGAGAAGCGCTCTTGTGAGTCTCCGCAACGGGTTGAAATACACCTCGCACCGAAAACTATCAGACTGTATACCTGTGGGAATAAAACTACAATAATTAGTAAATTATAGTAGGCAGAAGTACTTGGTATTTTTTATAAAAAACTAAAACCTTTAGGAGAAGCAGATACGAACGAAGTCAAAATGGAAGGAGAATTTGAACGTGAAGAGAGAGAATTAGGAGTCCCTGTTCCGGGGAGTTTAAGGGAACAGTGGGGACAAGCAGAGAGATTGATACTTAGCGGACTTAAGCCCGGAGATCATAAAAAGGCGAGCAGCGATCTCCGTTTCTTACACGATCAGATGATCGCAGAGAATAGAGTAGAGGGTGACGAGGCAATAAGTCTCCTAGCCACAGCACTCAATACATACGAGCGACAGTTGGTTCAGAAATTAGAAACTCTCAACAAGCAGAAGGCAGGTTTTATCAGGGCTTCTAAACTTAACAAAGAAAGGGAGCTAGTTGACAAGCTAAGGAGAATAGGCCATAACGCAGCCTTAGTTATGAATGGAGTGGCAGTAACCTGCTCTCTGAGCAAAACTCCCGCCAAAAATCTGCCCGCCATAGCAGCCCCACCCAGTCCTGCACCAGCCCCTCCCACAGAAGTGATAGAGCCAGTCAGGAAGGAGAAGCCATATGGTGGGCCCCTCCCAGACATCCCAGAGGGCGGTCCCCTCCTCTATCCAGATTTATACAACCCCTTTAAGACCCGACCCCCTCCCTATACGCTTCCCTCCACCTCTAACCCCCCCTCACCCAGTTCCCCTCATGACATTAAAGGAACACCTGTATCAACACATACACCTACAGATGAAGAAATACTTGACTTTGTTGCAAAACGCGTCAAATTTTTTAGGACTAAAAAAAAAAAGGATGAAACCTCTGCCTCTGACAGAGAAGACACGGCAAGTCAAGACGGCACAGGGGACTCCACCTTCCTCTGAAACAGGTTGATATAGCCGGTGTCGGACTTTGTTTATGAACACATTAACTGAGGGACAGGTTTCTCCCCATTTGAGCTGACCCACGGCCATCAGTTTCCGGGTCCTGGAGCATTAGCAGTAGGGAAAGAAGTAGAGGAAATGAGCAAAACCATATTACCAGCAACTTAAGGGCTTGGTATGAGATTTCTCCACCCAGGTGGCTGACGCCAAAGGGGGACCGGAGAAGCACGAGGCTAACACCGCAGAATTCATCTGGCTGAAGGTCATCCGTCCGAAGTGGCTCAACCCAAGGTTCACCGGCCCGCACAGAGTGACTCAGAGGACATCACATGCAGTTCGCCTCGAAGGAAAGGGGGAAACGTGGTATCATTGGAGCCAGTGCGCCGTTGGAAAACCTCCAGCAAGGACGTTAGACGACATCAGAACTGACATCGCTGCAGCAGGACGAGAGAACGACACATCTGACGACGACAGCCCAGCAGAAGCAACGACCCATACAACAGATGACAAGGACAAAGACACAGAGGTAACAACAGGCGATCTTGGAAAGGAGATTACGGCCGGCGAGGAGGCGGACACGAGTCTACGGGACCCCGACCCCTGA
The DNA here is from genome assembly GCA_031216635.1 of Dissostichus eleginoides. Lineage (NCBI taxonomy): Eukaryota > Metazoa > Chordata > Actinopteri > Perciformes > Nototheniidae > Dissostichus > Dissostichus eleginoides. Next base: position 29,315,865 of record CM062271.1, read on the forward strand.
AACACACGACTCCATATAGGACCCGACTTTTTTACTCCCACCTTTAGGGGCACTTTCCAATAAGTAGCAGCATTTTATGCCCACCTATAGGGCCTCTTTCTAATAAGAGTAGTAGGTTATATATAACGAGAGGTTAGCCCTATAGTTAAAGGGCAGTGAAAGTCTCCCCACTCACCAGACCTTCTATTTAACAGGTTTTACTGAACCTTATATTTAACAGGTTCTGGGAGCACAGTATTTACCATTACAGGGTACTATTTTACACCCTAGTTTTAAAGAATCTCCTTAGGAGATTTTAGCATTGTGTTCAGAAGAACCTAATTACAATAACACGGACCACTGATTAAAGGTACTCAATAATGACAGACTGTGGATTACACTTCCTTATTGTTTGTTGGTGTACTCTGCTAGTGGGAATCGTGGTTTTACTTGGGACACTGTTTGTATCTTGAACACCATTCTTAGTTATATGGCCCATTAGCGAATAGCCTTATTATTTGATTGGGTGTTAATTCCTTGTGTCCTAGTAAATCTCCTATTATTAATAACAGAAATAATGTGTGTTCACCCTTGCCTTTATTTTTGTTTTAATGATTCCATTGACCACCCAGACTCCATTCCCCCGCCAGAGGAGTCCGTAACTAGGGTCAAACGGGCCAAACATGAGGTAGTTGTTACCAAAATGTCTCCTAAACAAACCTTCACTTTCCAAGCAGGTAGTGATGGAATAATGTAGACAGGATCAACTATGTACATTACAATGTGCTCCGTTTAGCTAATCTCACTAGGGACGCTGTAGAAGGACTCGCTGAAACAGAATAGAATGGCCCTTGACATGCTGTTAGCTGAGAAAGGAGGTGTGTGTTCAATGTTTGGTGATATGTGTTGTACTTTCATTCCAAACAATACGGCTCCGGACGGTTCCGTCACAAAGGCTTTAGAAGGCTTTCGCACACTATCCATAACTATGCATGAACAATCAGGGATACACAACCCCTTGGAGGAATGGTTTACAAACATGTTTGGTCAATGGAAAGGTTTAATAATGTCTCTTTTGATTTCTATAGCTACTTGTATTGCCATTTTAGTAACATGTGGTTGTTGTTGTGTGCCTTGTATCCGCTCATTGTGGGACAGACGCAGTAGAAAAGAATGACAGTGGTTATGTTTTGAATGCTTTGTGTGAATTGATCTCTTGAGGTGAGATCAAAAGGGGGATTAAAGTAACCTGTATATCCTATATAACCTGTTTCAATAATTATAACCTGTTTTAATAATTATAACTTTGTCTGTGTAAAATGTATACTTATGAAACTAGACCAAGTGTTCTTATTTTGTTTTGTTTGCTGTGGTCAATTGTGTGTGCGTTGACTTAGGAATGTAGAGGATCCAGTCGCCCCCCCGGGTTTTTAATGGGCCGGATAGGAGCATGGGGGGGTTGCAGGAGAAAGGTAATAAAACTGACACCATTGAGTCTATGCAGAGATTGTACTGAGAGAAAGATTGGGATGCGGAGTGGTACGGCCAGGTGCTGAGGATAAACGAAGATAAGGATTGGTACCTCACCCCCGTTCAACCCAGAATTGTTTATTTTATGGCTGCCATAAAAGATGACCTGGGACTGATCGGCGGCGCAGGAGATCCAAACTTCCCACACCTATGGCTGACTCACTCTGATTCGCTGTTTAGACCTCGTCAATGGCTGACTCACTCTGATTCACTGCCTAGGGCTCGCCCAGGAGTGAGTCCACCAATGGATGAACACCTAGGGAGGAGCAACCGACACAACTCCTCCCACACAACTCCTCTCCGTTTGTGGGAATAAATATTGTGAATTCTGTACACTCGCGGCCTCTGTTCGGTCTGACTGTCTGATACGTACATCGCACGGTGGAAGAGCTGAGGCCCGAAGTACTTCGTTATATAAGTACTTCGTTATATTGTACTGTTGTTTCTACCATTAAATCAGCTTATTGTTTAATCTCGTATTTCTGTCTGAGTCCTTCCTTTTTATAGCAGACCACTCCTCAAACGAACGGCGCGGAGCGGGCTCGAACCTTCAACAACTGAAGGGTGCTTCAACCCAACAAAAGGTTTTATTGTCATAACCAGTGATGGGGTCGTTACTCAAAAAAAGTAATATATTACATAATACTCATTACTTTTTTTTAAAGTAATAAATTACTTTACTTCTTTACTCTCTACATAAAGTAACTTGTTACATTACTCTTTACATTACTTTCGCGTTACTCAGCAACAGCCGATAGCCAAACTTAAAACTTAGGCCAACATTTGCACACATATAACAATTACTATTGCAATAAGGAAGACATAACACAAGTCTTTCTTTTTATGCTCTTTAATAAAATAGGCCTACAGTCGGTGAAAACCTAAAGAGCATTTCAAAAGAAAAATTGTGACACTGGCAAAATAAACATATACTTTACAAATAGACTGTATAAAACAAAATAAGAGGTTGGCCTTGATAACACCACTAAATACACAATTTGATTGCTTAAAAACAAAAAAGGCCTATCAGCATTAAATAGCCTAAAGCAGGGGTGCCCAACCAGTCGATCGCGGGGAGATTCCCAGTCGATCGCGAGATGTGTCTAAAAATAGAACAACAATATTCTGTTTTATCGTTAATGTCCTATAACATAATCTTCCTGTGCCAGAATAATGCACTTGAACGCATCAAAGCTTTGTGATTGGCGTGACCCCATGTGTCGGGGCGTGGCTGGTGGGCAGTGGGCACTGTAGATCATTCTCATATGATTAAATTTGTCCTTTGCAGGCCAGACAGTGAACTGACACTTGCTAAAGCTATTGCAGTCTGCCGTATACACGAAATGACAGAGGAAAGTAGCAGGACGTTAGCCGTTCAAGCTACCAGTGTTGATGCAGTGAGACCTGTTTCTAGCAGAAGGTATCAGCCAAAGCCACAGTCACTCGCTCACTCCCAGAGCATCTCTAACTGTAATAATTGCGGAGGCAGCCATGCAGCTATGCGAGAAAAGGGTCCAGCTTTCGGGCAAAAGTGCCATAACTGTGAAAAAGTGAATCACTACAAAAAATGCTGCAAGTCTAAACCACGCAGCTACAGTCATTCAAATGGAAATAATTTTAAACAGTCTGTACATGAAGTAACAGTGGAAGAGCCCACAACACACAGAGAAGACACGTTCTACGTGGATGGCGTAGATATCGAAAGACGTGTTGATAGTGTTAATCCTCAAGCTAAAGACAAAGAAGAAGGATTTGTTACAATTCACATTAATGGCATACCAACTGAAATGAAAGTTGACACAGGAGCTAAATGCAATGTGTTGTCTCAAGAAACTTTCACACAAGTGACCAATGGCGAGCAACTTGTGAAGCAAGAGACTGCTATAAACCTTGTTGCTTATGGAGGAAGCAGGATTGAGACCAAAGGCCTGGTCACACTGCCTTGCTGCTTAAAGGAGCAGCACCATTCGTTGCCTTTCTTCATAGTGAACAAAGATGTGCAGCCACTACTGGGATTTCGGCTATGCGTGGACATGGGAATTGTCACATTGAGCAAGGATCAGTGGCGGTTCTACGGGTTGGCACGGGGTGGCAGCTGCCACCTCAGAAAAATGCCTTGCCACCCCCAGTTGCCACCCTAAATGTAGGCAATGAATTTATTAATATTTTTTTAAATGTCGATTATAAATGTTTGTGACATTTCTCCAAAGTTTGTGTAAACGTTTTACTAAACAGTTTAGAATGAACTCTCCCTCCCCCCCCCTAAATAAAGAAAACAAATGGTTGCGCCCGCCGCGGGAAAATCGTGTCACGTTCATCGTCTCGCTGCTGCGCTGTTGTTGCACCCTACTGGAAAAAGTCCACGGAGTCGGTCGGAGTGAAAGTTGGGTAAGCTATAATTTGCCTATATGGGACTTGCTCTATTGAAATCCCTGGTATACACTGTTGAAAAGAGGATATTCCTAGCTTTCTAATGATATCAGGATTGTTGTTGTAATATTAAGCAAAATATGTCACGTTATATCATGAATGTCACCGAGTCATCGTTTTGAGAAAAAGGCCTTCAAAGTTTTCCTCTTCTCTGGAATCCATCAATCTGAATAATATTTTCGTTTGTATGACTGGTCTGGGGGAAGCTCGCGAGTGTGTATATGTATGTGTGTGTGTGTGTGTATTTTTGCATTTGTGTGCATTGTGTTTGTTTCCCGGGGAAAACACTCACGAGAAACACCGGCTGTTCTTATGCTTGCTGCTGTGACGTCAAGTTACTCCGTTCTCCGCTTGTAATTATGCCGTTACAAGCTTCAAAGCTGTATTTATCATCTGAATTTTCCGAAACAAGTTTAATTTTCTGAAAGCCAAGACTTATTTTGAAATCAGATGAAAACAAACTGTCCCGGACCCTGCCGTGTTATCTATGATTACTATACGCCTTTACTTCATAATTTCAACGGGAGGGAGGGGGAGCGGCGCTTTGGAAGAGCAGAGTGCGAGTGAGAGGTGCCTGTCTTCTTCCCTTTACAAGCCTCAAAAATGTATTTATCGTGAGATTTAACCCCCCCCCCCCCCCTCCTCTTCTTGAATATTGTAGGTCCAAGTAGCAGATGCAAAAATGAAAAGGAAGGAGAAAAGTGGTGGCATAGCCAGCTTTTTTCAACCGAAAAAAAACAAAGACAGGAGGGGAGTCAGCCAGAGGTGAAGAGCAGAGCCAGGCAAAGGCAGGGGGAGAGTCAGACAAAGATGAAGAAGAGCAGAGCCAGGCAAAGGCAGGAGGAGAGCCAGACAAAGGTGAAGAAGAGCAGAGCAAGGGGCAGGAGAACAGTCAAGTAAGAGAAGAGAAAAGCAAGAGTAAGGGAGGAATGAGCAATGAAGAAGAACTTAGTGATGAGTGTGAAGAACAAAACACCAGAGACAGAGCCACTGAGAGAGAAGACAAAGACCCAGAAAGAGGGGGAGAGCAGAACAGGGCTGGACAGACAGACAGGAGCAGTGGCAGTCAGATCAGTACTAAAAGTCCAGCTGGACCACATGGTACAGTATGTTAGTTCACTGTTAACTTATTTCTATATAACAACATGGCTTTCATGTTCTCAGATATTGGCTAGTGTATAGCCTGTGGTAGCCTATTGAGTTCATACTGTGTATCCTACATGTTCAAAATTGTGCATGGTCTAGGCACACTATAGTATGTTGAAGTTAATGCAAGGTCCCTCACACTAGGCTGTGAGTGGGCGAATGGATTTGAGTATAGGACAGTTGAATTGTTTAGTAAGTACTGATACAGTAGTAAATGAATGGCCCTATTTGCTTATTTTCTCTCATTTTAGATGTATCAAAATATAAAACCGATGGACCAATGCAGCCACATCTTTCAGCCTTTCCGAAAACCCTACAAGGACAGGCAAGAAGATCGTTCCACAGTGAGTGGTGTAAAGAGCATACCTGGCTGGAATATTCACAATCTAAGGATGCAGCATATTGCTTTGCATGCAGACATTTTGCCCCTACAAATGCCCCTAAGACTGTTTATGCATCTGACAGTGGATATTCCAATTGGAAAAAGGCCACTTTTAGGGATAGTGGGTTTAATGTACATGCTAAGTCAGAGACACATATTAATGCAATGATCTCATGGGGTGAACACAAAAGAATGGCTGAAACAAACACATCTGTCCTGGGAATGATGGGAGCTGAAAATCAAAAGCAAGTACTGGAAAATCAAAAATACATAAAAACCTTGGCTGAAGTTTTGCTGCTCACAGCTACCCAGAATATTGCACAACGTGGACATGATGAAACTGAAACATCAGAAAACAGAGGAAATTTCCTTGAGATATTGAATCTTGTGAGTGACCATGATCCATTTATTAAAAAAAGATTGTCACAGGGGCCCAGAAATGCAAAGTACACAAGTAAAATAATTCAAAATGAGGTATTAGAATGTTTGGCAGGAATGGTGCAGGAGGGAATTATAAATGAAGTTAAAGCCAGTGAGCATTTTTCCGTTATGGCTGATGAGACAAAAGATGCCAGCAAAAAGGAGCAGATGTCCCTTGTTGTAAGGTACTATTATGATGGTGTGGTACAGGAGAGCTTCCTTGAGTACCTGGAAGCACTTAGATGCAGGTAGTTTAACCAATAAAATAATTTCCTGCTTGGAGAAATATGGGCTGGAATACAGAGAGAATCTAGTGGGTCAAGGATACGATGGCGCTGCAGTGATGAGTGGAAAATGTTCTGGAGTCCAAGCTAGAGTGAAGCAAGTAGCCAAGTATGCATTCTATGTCCACTGCAATGCACACTGTTTAAATCTCGTTCTTGTAGACTGTGTGAAAAAGGTACCTGAAGCTGGATGTTTTTTCTCGTTGGAAAAGCTGTATGTGTTCATGTCAACCTCATATGTCCACCAAAGATGGCTTGAAGTGCAGAAAGAAATGTTCAGTGGCCCACCACGGGAACTACAGAGACTTAGCGACACCAGATGGGCCTAGCGCTACATTGCTTGTCGAAACCTCATGGATAGGTTGACTGCAGTAATAAGAGTATTGGAAGAAATCTCAGATGAGCCCAATCCTACCAGGGCTGTAGAGGCACGTGGGCTAGTTGGTCGAATTGACATTAAGTTCATTGCTCTACTTACAGTGTTCAGAAAGGTCCTAGGTGACACAAAGCTCTTATCAGATATGCTCCAGTCATCGAAAATAGACCTTTGCAAAGCTATTGATCTGATCGAGACCCTCAGGCAGACTTTGGAGGAATATCGCAATGAAGGGGAAAGCTTCAATGAGCTGTGGAATACAGTAATTGAAACATGTGATAATTGCAATATTTCTAAAGTGATCAAACAGAAAAGAGCCACACAGACAGCAAGCAGACTAGATGATGGTGTAGTCACATCCACACTTGGACAGAGAACCCAAGTTGACAGTAAAGAGGCCTTTAGGGTAAACATATTCCTTCCCATCATAAACTCCATGATTGGTGAGATGGAGAAACGTTTCTCAAAGTCCAACTGTAGCATAATGGAGGGAATACAGGCTCTAAATCCGTCAAGCAGCAACTTCTTGAAGGAAGAAATGGTGTTGTTATTTGCAGAAGCTTATGGCTCAGATTTGCCAGATCTGAAGAACGAAATAAATCAGGCAAGAAGACTTTTTGAAAGAAACAGGGCAAAGGGAAAAGAGACTCCCACCACTTTGATGGACTTAGTCAAGTTCCTGGATCCTTTTAAGGACTTCCTGTTTGAGCTTTTTCGTTTATGCAAGATTGCCGCTGTTTTGCCAGTGAGTAGTGCTGGGTGTGAGCGCAGCTTCTCAACCTTGAAGCTTGTTAAAACTCACCTGCGGTCAACAATGGCAAGTAAGCGGTTGACACATTTAGCTGTGCTCAGCATTGAGAGTGAGCGTGCAAAGGCACTGGACCTAGATATTTTTGTTAAACGCTTTGCTGGACAGCATGATAACCGCTGCCTTAAATTGGCTTAATCTTTGTATACTGTACTGTGTGCAAATGTATGTATGTATATGTGTGAGGAGATAGGAGATGCTGGTGGTGAAGTCTGGAAGTAGAGCAGGCTGGCCTCTGCTGGGCTGCACACTATCATAACACTGGATATTACTAATAGTTTACACCTGCACATTGGGGACTTGCACAACCAGTAGAAAGGAACTAATTGCATTACTAAAGTAGGCTAAATGTAGACTTACTTAAGTACATTTCTGAGATTCATACATTACATCCACTCTTTTATAGGCTCCTTAACAAACACAACCCCCACCTGGAAAAACTGGACATTCCCAATGCATGTACACCCACACACACAAAAACAACACACAGACTCACACAGACACCCACAGTGTATGTGCTGGGGTTTCTTCTACAAATTAAGATTTTACCAAAAACAAAATATGATACTGTGCTTCAGGGGAGGAAGGTAAATTAGTAAATGTAATTTCAAGTACTGTAGGCTACTTTAAAAAGAAATTCAATGTGCTTGTATTAAATCAATTTATTATACATAACTTTAGTAACTACTAATTTGGCATATTAATATTAGTGTGTGTGTGTGTGTGTGTGTGTGTGTGTGTGTGTGTGTGTGTGTGTGTGTGTGTGTGTGTGTGTGTGTGTGTGAGTGAGTGTGTGTGTGTGTGTGAAAGTTGAATATTTATATTAAAAACCGTAAAACTAATTGTTGTACGTTTTTATTGCATGCAAGGACTGGGTTAAGTGTTCAAGATAAGTTGATTTTACATTGTCTTATTATGTGATTCACATGCACAAAAATCACCAGAGATTGCAGAAAATTAAGTCTTTGAAGTTGAAATGTGTTTGGGGGGAGATAACATTTGCCCCCCCAGCTGGAACATCATGCAACCCTTTCGCCACCCCAGTTATAACTTGCTAGAACCGCCCCTGGCAAGGATGTCCGCCAGATCACTACGGAAAGCAACACGGATTTCACCACACAGACACTCATGCAGTACAAAGACCTGTTTGATGATGAACTTGGAGAACTACCAATCACTTACTCCATGACAGTTGATCCTAGTGTACAACCTGTGGTTAGACCTGCCCACCGCATTCCTATTGCAATGCAAGACAGAGTTAAAGCTGAACTTAACCACATGCAAAACATAGGTGTCATTATACCAGTTACTGAGCCCACAGACTGGGTTTCATCTATGGTGGCAGCACACAAAAAAGACAAGCAGGAAATAAGACTGTGTATCAATCCACAAGACCTCAACACAGCGCTGAAAAGACCACATCACCCTATGAGAACAGTAGAAGAAGTTGCAGCACAGATGTCAGGAGCAAAAGTGTTTTCTGTGCTAGATGCTAAAAGCTCCTTCTGGCAGATACGTCTCGACAAGAAATCCTCCATGTTGACAACCTTCAGTACTCCATTTGGGCGGTACAGATTCCTACGGATGCCCTTCGGCATTAGCTCTGCTAGTGAGGTATTTCAACACTCGATGGAACAGCTGTTTCCAGGTTACCCATGTTCAGTCATCGTTGACGACATCATCATTGGTGGCCGCGGAGTAGCTGAGCATGATGCCAACCTCAAGAAGGTGCTGGAACGAGTTAGAGAAGTCAACTTAAAGCTGAATCCAGCCAAGTGCAAGTTTTGCCTGGATCATGTAGGATATGTAGGTCACATTTTCACAAGTGAAGGCCTAAAGGCAGACCCTTCTAAGACAGATGCAATCACTAACATGCCAGTCCCCACAGACGTTGTCTCACTACAGCGTTTCCTCGGTATGGTTAACTACCTCGGCAAGTTCATCCCGAACTTCAGCGACATCGCAGCACCACTGAGAAAACTCATCCACAAGGACACTGCATGGTGTTGGTTCCAGCAGCATCAGGATGCATTTGACCTTCTTAGATCATGCTTATCAAGTCCACCTGTCCTGTCATACTATGATGTCAAAAGACCAGTCACGCTCACCTGTGATGCGTCATGCTACGGACTTGGAGCAGCGTGCATGCAAGATGGCAGGCCAGTAGCGTTTGCATCACGCACCCTCACTGACACAGAGACAAGGTATGCACAAATTGAAAAAGAACTGCTAGCTGTCGTGTTTGCCTGTACAAAATTCAAAGACTATGTGTATGGAAAGCCTGTAGTGGTGGAGACTGACCACCAACCTTTAGTGACTATCTTAAAGAAGCCCATCCACACAGCCCCTGCCCGTCTGCAGAGAATGTTGCTCTGGCTGCAGAGCTACGACATCAGTTTGGTGTACAAAAAGGGCAAGTATATGTATGTAGCAGACACTCTTTCACGTGCCCCAACCACACAAACATCTCAAAGCCCTGCTGACAACGATGCTTATGAAGTTATGTCTGTGAGCTACATCTCCACAGCCCGCCTGGAAGAACTCAGAAAGCACACAGCAGAGGACGAAGATCTGCAAGCCCTCAGTGCAGTCATTAATAGAGGATGGCCCATCCGACAGAATCAGCTCCAACCTGCTGTCCGTCTCTTCTTTCCCTACAGAGATGAAATGACAGTAGAAGAGAGAATTGTCATGAAAGGCCACAAAACTGTCATTCCTCAGTCCCTGCACAGAGAGTACATCAAAATAGTGCACAGAGGACACCCCGGCATTGAAGCAACCAAGCGCAGAGCAAGAAGCATCATCTTTTGGCCAGAAATGTCTAGAGACATCACTGAGGAGTTGCTTTCATGTGCAGTGTGCAACAGCACCAGATCCCATCAGCAAAAGGAGCCCCTCCAGCTTCATCCTGTGTCAGATCTCCCATGGTCCACAGTGGCAACAGACATCTTCGAGTGGCATGGAAAACGGTATCAGGTGCTGGTTGACTCATACTCTGGCTGGTTTGAAATCGACCTTCTCCGGGATGTGACCTCATCAACTGTGATAACTAAATTGAAGAGATATTTCTCTGTTTTCGGCACACCACACACACTCATCTCTGATAATGCTGGACAGTACACCAGTCAGCATTTCAAGGACTTTGCAAAACAGTGGGACTTTGTTCACATCACCAGCAGTCCTGAATACCCAAAGTCAAACGGACTAGCAGAGAGAGCAGTTCGCAGTGCAAAACAGCTGATGAAATGTTCACACAGAGATGGCACAGATGTCTTCCTCAACCTGGTAAATCTCAGAAACATTCCCCGTGATCTGACGTTAGGCTCTCCTGCTGAACGCCTGATGTCACGACAAACACGTGCAGCCATCCCTGTGAGCACCAAACTGTTACATCCAAACCCAAAAGATGCACAACTAATCAGAACACAACTCCTCAACAAGCGGCTCATCTTAAAGCGCCACTATGACATCTCAAGTTCTCCTCTGAAACCCCTGGCAGAGGGACAAGTGATCAGGATGCAGACCCCAAAAGGATACGATCGACTTGGCGTTGTCAAGGAAGTGAGCGAGAAACCACGCTCTTACATAATCCAAGCCGACGGGACTTCATACAGACGGAATCGTCGTCACATCATTCCTGTTCCCGAGCCGTCGCCCCAGCAACAGCATCCTCAAGATTTCGACCCTCAAAACACCGACCCCTCTATGATGGACTGTGTACCCCACACACCACAAACACCTGAGAGAAACAGCAGGCTGACACAGAACAGTTCCCCTTCACTACCAAGACACACATCACATTTCCCTTGCAACAACAGTGACACACCATACATAACACGATCAGGTCGCACATGCAAACCAAACCTTAAATATGTGCAGTAACACTGTTGGACAATACTTGTTAAAGTGATATGTTTAGTCATTTCTTTTTCCTGTTACATGGTAAGGTATTTAGTAATGGTTTATTGTTTGTGTCACCAAATGCTAAAGGAATGTTCAATATCATCTGCCTTAAATGTTTATTTACTTTCAGATAGAAACATCAGCTAAAGAGAAGGGATGTAGATTATTCTCATATGATTAAGTTTGTCCTTTGCAGGCCACTGTAGCTAGTGCCCCACCCGGTGACGTGTTAAGGTAATAGGCATTCAGTTGTTAGTCGGCATGCAACGTACATGTTCACTGTACATGCTGTGGTCATAAATAAAGCCACCACTTGCCTATGCATTGTGTATTCCTTGTACATACACACATGCAGGTATTAAGAAGTATCAACAACTTCTACAGGCACTAGTTAGCTGACGTTGTCCGTGTCAACAGGAGTGACAGTCTGCACACACACAAGACGCAGAAGCAAAAAAGCCCCAAATAAATAATTTTCACTCCGAGTGGGAGGATGATTATTTTTTTGTTTATTCCAACTCAAAGTCCATCTGTCTCATCTGCAATGCGAGCGTGGCTTTACCAAAGAAGGGTAATTTAGAGCATTTCAATACGGTGCACAAACGCTACGAGACGGAATTTCCTCCTAATTCTGCCCTACGCTCTTCTGTTCGTTGCGTGCATATGTAACAGAGTTAAACATGTGAATATATAATTATAAGTTTGTGAATGTTTAATTAATAATAAGTTGTGAATTTTAAGAGATGAGATTGTTTCATTTAATATTTTAAGTTTTGTTTCCCGTGGGAACACCGTCCCGTTGCACGTCTTTGTTTACTTCCGGTATGTATTTTCCACCCTCCGCCGACTGGCCATCTGGAGAATCTGGAGAATCACAGATCGGCCGGTCGTTGTTGGATTTAAGCACCCTTCAGTTGTTGAAGGTTCGAGCCCGCTCCGCGCTGTTCGTTTGATGAGTGGTCTGCTGTAAAAAGGAACGGCTCAGACAGAGATATGAGATTAAACAATAAGCTGATTTAATGGTAGAAACAACAGTACAATATAACGAAGTACTTATATAACGAAGTACTTCGGGCCTCAGCTCTTCCACCGTGCGATGTACGTATCAGACAGTCAGACCGAACAGAGGCCGCGAGTGTACAGAATTCACAATATTTATTCCTACAAACGGAGAGGAGTTGTGTGGGAGGAGTTGTGTCGGTTGCTCCTCCCTAGGTGTTCATCCATTGGTGGACTCACTCCTGGGCGAGCCCTAGGCAGTGAATCAGAGTGAGTCAGCCATTGACGAGGTCTAAACAGCGAATCAGAGTGAGTCAGCCATAGGTGTGGGAAGTTTGGATCTCCTGCGCCGCCGATCAGTCCCAGGTCATCTTTTATGGCAACCATAAAATAAACAATTCTGGGTTGAACGGGGGTGAGGTACCAATCCTTATCTTCGTTTATCCTCAGCACCTGGCCGTACCACTCCGCATCCCAATCTTTCTCTCAGTACAATCTCTGCATAGACTCAATGGTGTCAGTTTTATTACCTTTCTCCTGCAACCCCCCCATGCTCCTATCCGGCCCATTAAAACCCCGGGGGGGCGACTGGATCCTCTACATTCCTAAGTCAACGCACACACAATTGACCACAGCAAACAAAGGAAAAATAAGAACACTTGGTCTAGTTTCATAAGTATACATTTTACACAGACAAAGTTATAATTATTAAAACAGGTTATAATTATTGAAACAGGTTACTTTATCGTCAAGGTACGGCTCGATTCGCTGACGGCCGTTTATGGCCCCCCTCTCTATTTGGACTGGTAGATCTCGGCAGCTGGCAACTTTAAAAGTAGCTCTTGGTTCAAAAAAGGTTGGGCACCCCTGGCATAAAGGCTAATGTAAAATAACACAACCTAAAGCATGAGTTTTCATTAATTGAACAATAAGCTATATACAATTATACAATAGTCAACATGGCCTTTTAACATCATTAGAGGACACAATCAAAAGCGAAAATACTTAAAGTGGCATTGGCTGTGAACAGGCACGTGCACACATAGACATCAAAGTGGGCTTGAGCCCCTGCCCTTTTTCTTCCTCCAGAGAAAGTGCCCTTTTTATGGGGTGCTTTTTTTTTCCTTTTTTTTTTTTCAATAAATTAATATATATCTACTGTTGTTTGCGCACAGTTTCCCTTTCCAAAAATATATTGATTGAATACAAAATAAAAACATCAGGTCGGGAGATTAGACTGTGAACCTCCGATGCTCTCTCTACCCTCCCTCCCTCCCTCCCTCCCCATCTCCTGCACAGCAGTGCGGACATCGGCAGTCACTTCAGACAGACAGGTAGCAGCACCTCCCACCTTAAAGTCCCATGTTATGCCGGCTTTTCTTGGCTTGTTTGAAGGTAAGTGGAGATGAACAAATGACTAAACTGCCAGTGCCTCGAGTTTACAGCTAATTAGCCAAAAAACAAAAACAAATATAGTTAAAGTAGGGTTTCTAATCACAGGGTTTGTGAAGCAAAGCACATGTTGTAGTCCCAAACGAAAGCTGAGGATTCTGGGTAGTGTAGTGTCTTCTGCCATCCTAAACTCCGAAAAAATATTTGTTTCTCCGAATCGAAGGGGAAAAAATACAAAAGCAAACCAATCAATGTTGTGTAATTAACAAGGATAATCTGGTGTTTTTGAGTTGATGAGTAGTGCAGATATCACTGTAAAATCAATCGACAGTAAAGAGAATACTTACTTCCGGGTGTAAAATCCTCCGTTATCCAATGGGAATGGACGCTCACATTGCCTTTAAATGCCGCTGACATGGACCGATGCGGTGCTTCCCTGAGCGTCAAATACCGCCGCCGATGTGAATACATTGCAATCAGTTGAAAGCTCTTTGTGTCCGTTTATGAAGCTGAAGGAGACTCGGCGCGTCACAACTGCACGCCATAGGACCCTGACCAAGCGTCGCTCCTGGACGTTCAGGGAGTGAGACTGTGTTGGTGTAGACTCTAGAGGATGATATCACCTACATGCTCTACAGAGCCTACACACAGCTGGAGGAGCCGCACAGCTCACTAAGAATTCTGTTCTTCGACTTCTCCAGCGCCTTCAACACGATCCAGCCACACCTGCTAGCTGAGAAGCTGTCAGTGATGCAGGTGGATCACAGCATGGTGGCATGGATCACAGACAGCAGACCTCAGTATGTCAGACTGCAGGGCAGCGTGTCTGATGTGCTGCTGAGCAACACCGGAGCCCCCCAAGGAACTGTGCTGTCACCATTCCTGTTCACCCTCTACACCTCCGACTTCCGCTTCAACTCCGGCTCATGCCACCTACAGAAGTTCTCTGACGACTCCTCCATTGTCAGCTGCATCACAGATGACAATGAGGAGGAGTACAGGGCCCTGGTTGAAAACTTCGTAGGCTGGTGTGACAACAATCACCTCCAGCTCAACATCAGCAAGACTAAGGAGCTGGTGGTGGACTTCAGGCGGAGCAGGAAGAGGCCTCTGACCCCCATCACCATCAAGGGGAAGGATGTGGAGGTGGTGAACAGCTACAAGTTCCTGGGAGTGCACTTAAACAATAAACTGGACTGGACAGACAACACTGATGCTCTCTTCAGGAAGGGACAGAGCAAGCTGTTCTTCCTGAGGAGGCTCAGGTCATTCAATGTGTGCACGAGGCTGCTGCAGATGTTCTACCAGTCTGTGGTGGCCAGTGTGCTCTTCTTTGCCGTGGTGTGCTGGGGTGGAAACACAAAAATTAGGGACACTGGCAGGCTGAACAAGCTCGTGAGGAAGGCTAACTCTGTAGTGGGAGTACAACTGGACAATCTGGAGGAGGTGGCAGAGGGGAGGACGAGGAGGAAGCTCAACAGCATCCTAGAGAACCCCTCCCACCCACTCCATGCAGAGCTAGTGAAGATGAGGAGTACGTTCAGCCACAGACTCATCCCTCCACAACAACGCACCAAGCGCCTCGGACAGTCCTTTGTGCCTGTAGCCATCAGGCTGCACAACAAGGGGTCAATAATGTATCAAATAAAATAAAATCACTGGACACAAATATACACTGTTTCCACAACCCATGTTAATATATGAGTAGTAGATAAAATATGTTTTAGATATGTCACTATATGTACAGATGTCCATTTTCACTTTTCACTTGTCACTTTAACTCATTTCGTACTCCATAACTTAGATGACCAAATATGTATATATGCTGACAGTTATTTTACTCTTATTTTTACTCATTTCCTATTTCATAGTCTTTTATTATTATTATCATTTTAATTTTTTTTCTTGATTTTATTTTTGATTTTATTAATCTGTGTGAATCTTTGCTGTCCTGTTTTTTCACGCTTACCCTGCTGCTTTGTACAACTGAATTTCCCCACAGGTCCATCTTATCTTATCTTAAACTATTAACACTGTACATATTCTTGTTTGCCCGTGGTGAAATGATGAGGCTCCATTAAAAAGAAACCTCTTTTTAGTGAATTACTGAGTTTAGGCACGTTAATAAAGTTTTAATGAAGTTGACTACAGCAAATTCATATTTGTTAGTGCTTTCATGACAATTCGGCGAACATATGATACATTAAATGATCGTGAGGATGATGATTAAAAATCGTTTGTTTAAAGACCCAGTGAAGTGTGCGCCGGTGCATGATCTGTTATGCTAATACGTATAGTAATGACCAAAATTGTCCATTGGAACCCATATCAAAGATGTTGGAATAGCAACGAATTTGACGAGTTGGAATTTTCCGCTGGGAAATCCGCAGTCGACCTCCGCCTTCGTGGGCGTGGCTTGCGATCTATTGCGTGACGTCAGAAGATGGGCTCAGCCGAAGTGTTTACATTCACCACCGTTCATTTTGTCTCTGTTTCAAAGTCGAATTTACCAACGTTTTTGAGCGAGTATTTTATTGGAAAGTGTTTCGCAGTCGACTGGAAGTGATTGCCAATCGAGGAAACCTGACAATGGAGGCGACAGTGAAGAAAAACACACGGGAAGCGATGCATTGCCGCTGGCTGTGGTAATGTCAATTCTGCCGAAGTGGCGATGTTTCTGTTCCCAAAAGATGAAGGTGAGTGGCTGGTGTCATTGTTTCGTAGATTCGTAGATTGTTTATGAAAAATAAAGGCCACTGTGTTTGTGTTTACTAACAAGACTATCATGGCGGCGGCAGAGCTCAAGTCGAGTTTCTCCGCCTGGAGATATTCTCACTATTTCACTTTTGTCGAGCACAAAGAAAAGAACGTTTTAGTTAAATGTAAGTTGTGTCTTGGCGGGTCAAAGATCCTATCGACTGCCCAAAACAGCAATTAAAATCTGTTGAAACATCTGCAGAAACAACATGCTGGGACGAAGCTAGTAGCTAAGACCACAGACCCAGACTCATCCGACGCCACTCCACCTCCACCTAAGCAACAGCGGCTGGATTGGCACTTTGAAACATATCTTTGTGTTTGTGTTTGTATAGACCACATTGCTTAGCAGAGTTCAGTGATGCAAATGCATGTCAAGTTGATCAACAGGTTGTATTATTCTCCGATGCAATAACAGTACTGAAATGAAGGCTACAGTATAAGGGCATTAATGGGTGCCCTTTTTTAAGTAACTAAAAAGTTACTTTTCACAGTAACGCATTACTTTTTGGTGTAAGTAGTGAAGTAACTAGTAATTGTAACTAGTTACTGGTTTTCAGTAACTAGCACAACACTGCATGTGAACATGAATGTTGCATCATGCTATGAACAGATGAATGTATGATCAGGTGATGGCCAATCCTGTGTGTAGATCTACTCTAGATCTATGACAAAATATTGTCCTCAACTAAATTGACTTCCATGGCCACTTTCCTCATCTATCCTGTCCGAAAAGCTGTCAAAATCACTCATTTCTCTCGCACCAGTATCACTTTCCGAAGTCTCCGCCATGTTTACAATCACAACTGGGCCCATCTTGTGACGTCACAGCCGCTATCGTCTGCAGCAGCGGTAGGCTCAGACGGCCGTTCACGGGATGAAAAATTTGCGATGTTTATCTCGTCCCTCGCACTTCCTAAACAATTATTTTAGCCATGAACAGGTACAATTATATGTAAGAAATGAAACTGCCATTTCATTTTGGCGCAAAAAAATGCACTTCACTGGCACTTTAAGCCGGGCTGCATTTCCTGATGAAAAAACAAACCGATTGTTTTTGTAGTTTTAGTACGCCAACGTGGATTAAACAACATTATTTTGTTAAATAAAAACATGGTGATGTTTTGTAAATGATTACATGTCTCTTATTTAGCACAAAATATGATCCTATCCGTGACATATGGATCTTAACAAAGATCCGCTATATCAGATTCCTTTAGATCTATCAGCTGTTTATTTCACATGAGTTCCAGTGTGGCAGCTTTTTAATCACTGCTCCCCCTGGTGGATCCATGATCCATTGCAGCTGGTTTCATTATAATTTAATTTATTTATCAAGGGGGCGTATCAAGTCATGCGGGGGGTTTTCCTTTCAGCGAGGGCCGACCCCGTGCCGATCACGGCCCCCCACTACGTTAGGGGCGTCCGAAATGAGGTGCTACATCTGTATGACTACAAAATGAAACAAGAATTTTGAACCTGACTTTATCCAACGTTCAGAATTGTGTTCCTGAAATGTATTAAAATCTTCGCATATTTAATGAGATTATGGCTCATTTGCATATTTAAACATGCTATTTCAGAAAACTTGTAATACAAAAAACTATTGTCTTAATGTAAGTAATTAACTGGAGAAATGTATAGCTGATATCTTTAAGTTAAGAAAATTACCCTATTCACCTGTAGTGTCTCGCCTTAAGACAAAACTTACGACCGGATATCTAGTTTACCCTTTATTAACAGGGTTTATTTTCTTTAAATTGGCATCACAGTGACAGATGGGTTTCAAGATTGCATTTCTACCAATGTCTTCCTCTTCCTTTGCTTTCCACAACTGAATGCAATTAAAGCCCACTCAAACACTCAAAGGGATTGGTCAATACTACCTACTGCAATATCAAAATCTTAACCTGTTGCCTACAGATTCTGTATTCGTAAGCAGATAACTGTTCATAGAGATGTGTTAACATTAAGAGATTAGGTTGGTTAGGATACATTTTCCTTGTACTAACACAAATAAATGAAAGGAACACTCCTAGGATACAAATGATATATTCAAGCAACTATTAAGGGCACTATTGTAGTGCTAACGGCTCTTTACAACTTTCCCTTTTTCAGGGCCTAGAAGCCTGCCTGAGGCTTAGCCTTTTCTGTGTATATCCTCTTTCCACACTCACTGGCTCTCCCTTCTTCCCACTCTCATTCCTACTCTGTCTTGATCTCCTCTTCTAAATGAAGCCGTTTATGTAACACTGGAATTGTAATGTGACAAGCAGACGGTTTAATACATTTACATAAAATGATCAAACATGCTCTGTGTAGCTCTTGATCATTCATCTTGTCCCCGAAAGCAGCAGACAGGTGTGGTTAAAGCTGTTTTTACTTGATCAAAAGGTAGATTTCCATGTGGTCATCAGAAATAACAGGTTCAAGTTTGGACCGTTAAAGCAACATAGATAATTAAAACTGCGGTCACAGACGTGCGCGCAGAGAGGGTACACTGATGTATTCTCCGGAGTCGATTTCAGCCAACAGTGATGTTTAAAAGAGGCGTGACGCATGGCTGGACTTATGTCAACGAAGCAAAGCTCTGCAAACTGTTCCTGTTGTGATAAGTTATTTAAGATGATCAAAGGTGCATCAGACTTTCTGCCCTTTACCGTTTGTTTACTCACTAATCACATCTCCCCTGGATGTTAGGCTATTTATTTTTTTAATACAACTGCTTTCATTGTGACGCGATGTTTACAGTGAGAACAGCTGCTGAGGTCAGTGCAGAAAGCAGAACAGTGTGTATAATATATATCGCTCAATAATATACCTAAAAGGTATTGTAAGAAATTAAAATCAATATTGAATGACATAATTTAGTTTAAACACACAGTAAGCTTAAAACTGTTTCATTCTGAAAACAGTTCTGTTTAAAGTTTATTTTGAAAAGCTGTATTGAAAGACGATGTCGTTGACAACAATGACCACTTCCGGTTTTACGTTAACAACGATTACAGCCGTTAAAATGCATTAAATAAAAAGTAATGAAAGAGAGTATGAGGAAAAAAGGCGTGTGGAGTTATACAATGAAGACACTACGTCTAAATCCTCTGTTTTACGCGATATCGGACACAAGAAGAAAGCGGTGGGAGGACCCCCGACGCCACGGGAGCTATGCGAGGAGGAGTCACGGAGGAGATATAGCTGCTGAGAGAGGGTTTTTGTGGCCTCTTTCCATCGCTGCAACATCGAGACAACATCAGCTGCTGTTGTCCCATTACTCCTCTGTTTGTTTCATTACCACGCTACTTAATTAAAGTAACCAATTTGACCCTTTTCAGAGACTCCATTGTCTCTTATTTTTAAACTTCTTCCTGGACGCGAGAGAACCAACACGGATCTACAGTATACATTACACACTTTATTTGTATGCTTTAGGAGATATCTACAAATAAACAGTAGATATTTTTCATGAAACCATATAGTGCTGCACATGATAAAATATACAAAGGCTGTAGCCTGATATTTATTATATGCTCTAGGAGCTGTTTGTGTTTGTTGTACAATGTGTAGGTGTGTTTTGTAGAGTGTGTGTGTGTGTGTGTGTGTGTGTGTGTGTGTGTGTGTGTGTGTGTGTGTGTGAGAGTTGATGCGCCGGGCACAGGCGGGTCTCAGTAGCTTAAAGGTCCCATGTCATGGCCATTTCTACTGATCATAATTCCATTGTTGAGGTATACTAAAATAGATTTATATTGTGCAATTTTCCAAACTCACATTGGTTTCTCATACAGCATCTCTGTAAAGCAGGGGTACTCAAACTTTTTTATTAAAGGTCCACTTGTGAATTTTATACAAGGTCACTGGTCCGGATAAATGCCAGTAAAGTCCCCCGGAGCGGAGCAACGAAACTGAAATTAAGAAGCAGTTTCTTACAGCGCGCTATGCATGGGGTGGTTTCCCGACATGTCGTTGCAGTAAATTAAAGGGTGTTTCATGTTGTCGTTGCTGTGGACCTTCTTAATCTACCTTCTTTGGGGGCCCCCTTCTGGTCCAAGCACTTGCCTGCCTTGCCTGTCGGCAAACGGCGCCCCTGTATACACACACACATTCAATACATACATACAGTATGGTGGCTTGAACTAGTGGGAGAAATGGCACTGTTTGTCTGTAGCCAATGCCTTGAACCTCGGCAAAAAAGGCATTAGAAGCATTAGAAAGTCAAGGTTAACTTGCGGTTAACTTGCGGTCTGCAATGCGTGTCACGCTTGCGCACACAAGTAAATATATATGCACGTTCATTCTCACAACGCGTCAGACACAAGAAAATATACATTAATTTACATCAGAATCAGAACATTTTTTTATTTTGTATAATTTTGTATTTTTTATAATGGGACACAGGGTTCGGTCCGGATTGATTTGCAGTTCGGTCCGGATCCGGACCTTGGTCCGGAGTTTGAGAAGCCCTGCTGTAAGTATGTGTATTCACCGGTATTCACTCTCTGTCCTAAACGGCTTGTTGGAGCTCCTGCCCCCCCCCTCCCTGTGAGCCCAGTGTGCTCTGATTGGTCGGGAAAAAGAGAAAATCTCCAACGAGGCGTTCTGGGGCAGCATAGACAGGTATTTTCTGTGTTAGAGTTTTACTCGCTACAGGGTGTACTTTGAGGGTTTTTGACTCTGCAGACCGTTTACATGCATAAAAACCTTCATAACACACAAGGGGACGTGTAATAACCAGAAAAGCATTACATGGGACCTTTAAGGTAGTATCTGACAAAAATGGTCAAAAATTGTACATTCTCCGTTAGCCTACGAGCTCCACGTTCAAGCGATCAACTATTCCTTCGCAATGTAGCATCACATTGGATATGCGCTTAACTTATCCTGGATTGGAATTTTTCCGATCCTTTCCCTAGGAGGAGTTTGCAAAAATGTGCTTAAAATGCATGAAAAACGCACATTTTTCAAAATGGCCGACTTCCTGGGGGGCGGGGCTAATGGAAGGCAATTTGAAATATGTCCGCAATCATAAGATCAATGTGTATACAGCGTTTCGTGAATATTGGAAAAACTATATGAAAGTAGTCTGGAGTAATTTGCGACATGTAAATCGTCAAAAATTGTACATTCTCCGTTAGCCTACGAGCTCCAAGTTTGAGCGATCGACTATTCCTTCGCAATTTAGCATCACATTGGATATGGGCTGAAGTTGTCCTGGATTGGAATTTTTACGATAATTTCCCTAGGAGGAGTTCGCAAAAATGTGCTTAAAATGCATGAAAAACGCACATCTTTCAAAATGGCCAACTTTCTTGGGGGCGGGGCTAATGGAAGCCAATTAGAAATATGTCCGCAATTCCATGAGGAATGTCTGTGCTGAAATTCGTGAAGTTCGGAGAAACTATATGTGACTACCACACAATTGGGGGGCGCTACTGAGCTGTTTTAACAAAACTTTTTTTTTTGTGCAATCTCGAAAAAGTCGTGGGCTGTGACGTGTGTCCCAAGTTTTCCGTCCTAAGCTTATTTTAGCACATCGCAATAAAAAAAAAATGTATAATCCACGCCCACGTTCATCATTCGTTGCGACACTTTAAATCTCAGTTCATACTCACCCCTTTTAGAGTATGTCTAAACATTTTATTTTTATTTTGTCCATCCGTTCTTGAGTTATACATTTGTGGTGTTTTTGGCACCCCCTATAATCCAAAATGAAAATTATTTGGTGTGCCTATTCCCCAAGACGGACTGAACCTTTCCACCAAAATCTGTGATATTTGGATACATTGTTGATGAGTTATGAGCATTTCTTTCTAAGCCCCGCCTTTTTGCAAATACGTTTTGATTAATGGCGTCCATATTTATCGACTGAACATGCTCATTTCCTAGGGTAATGTGTCTGACCCTCCACCGATGCTGTATACTCAGTTTGGTGTTGAAAAACAAAAAAATTGAAATTTAAGTGAATATTTCACTGTTTTGAACATTATGCTAAAAAAGTAGGCGGAGCTTAGAGGTTCAAGAGGACCAAATGTAGAGCAGGTACACCCGGATAAGTGTGCAAAATGTCAGGTCAAACAGACTTACGGTGCAACTAGGTACATTTTTCCCAAATTATTTACATATAGGTGGCGCTACCGAGCATGTTGGACAATTTGAATCCATTGTGCTGGCGTCCGTGCAAAATTATACAACTTTTGAAGCGTCCTAAAGCCCTCAAAAATAGGTTTAAAGCGCAGGAAGAATAAAAAATCCTAGGATAACAATAGGTTCCTCGCACTTTGTGCTAGGACGCCGTTGGGTCCTAGCGCTCTCGCGCTCGGACAATCAGCCAAAGAGAATACATAGAGCCGATTGTTGAGGAGGAGCAGCTGAGTGTAGGGTTAGTGAGGCAGGAAACTCTATAGTGACGACCGGTGGGCTGGTAAGGAATTGTGTGAAGAGATTATGGTAAAACTTAAGATGTGATCACGCTTGATTAATGGTTTACATGTAACTGGATTACTTAATTTTGAAACAAAAAAAGGTATTCCCTTACAGTTACATCAAAAGAAGATGTAATAAGATTACTGGTACAATTAAAAAAATTGGGCAGATTCAATTTCCTCTTTGTAAACTGTACTGTTCTGTAGGCTAATACTTATAGTGTAAATCTATATACCTTGTGACAACCCTGTGGTTGTCCACCAGGTGGTGCTGTTGTAACATATGTGTTTCCTTGTAATCAGCAGTGATGAGACCCACCTGTGGCTTGGTCCCAGTATTTAAGAGGGCTGCAGAACAGGCTCTCGCTCTCTCTCAGCTGCCCTGCTCGGTGCACCAGGACACCGCTCCTCTGTGTGTTTTATTGTTGTTTGTAACCACTGTGTTAGGTAAAATAAATGATTGTTTTGGGCAACTCCTGTGTGAAACTGTTGTCCTTATGTTACAAGCAGAGCCAGCTTGTAACATATGGGGGCTCGTCCGATCCAAGAACCAGGTGATATGTATTTACTTGATTTGGCTGCCTTGATTGTTAGACAGTTTGTTCCTGGTGTGGGGCATTAAGGAGTAGCTTTGGAATTACCTTTCCTGACAGGCATAAGCAACATCTCCTTTAGAGGAGCTTGTTGGTTTGTTATTTTTGTGCATAAAAATGATTCGACATTTTTTGTCATGGGTACACGTCCGTGGCGGTCTTGGTGAGTAACAGCTTCGCTGGGGCTTTACCAGGTCATTGGGTAAGTGTTTAAAACACCTGTCGTGGCATGCATGAAGACTAGGGTGAGACAAGATAGTTAGTATTGGGTAGGCAGTTAGTTAGGGGAGAGGTATTCCAGAGTTAAAAAAGAAAATATCAAATCCTTTTAAGTGTTGGTGCACCAGGTTCAAGGGAGTTTGTATAATCATGGCTACATTGACAGATTTTGTTAAGTGTCCCAGTGTGGAATTGCTGGAAAAATGTACTAAAGACCAACTGTTAAAAATTGCGGAGCATTTTGTGCTAGATGTTCCAAAGCAGGGTCGTAAAGACACCATAGACTACATTACAGGCCCAGTTGGTACTGCAAGAAGTTCTGCCAGCAGTGGCTGTCGATGATTGTTCCGAGGATGAGTTGGCTGAGAAGGCAGCTATAAATCCAGAGCGGCAGAGAAGTGCAGGTTTTTCTTTGTCTGACTTTGGTGAAATGACATTTGAACAGAGAAAGGAAATAATGCTGCTGCAGTACCAACAAGACAGTGAACGTGAGGAACGAGCAAGTGCTCGTGAGGACCGGGCTAGAGCTTGTGAACAGGAAACTGAGAGAGCGGTTATGGTTAACTACAGTGGTGCGGGAAGCTGAATTGCAACAAGAGCGTTACAAGTTGGACCTCATCCAAGAGGGTAAGCTTTCTTCTGGGGTGTCTCCAGGAAATTTTTGATGTAGCTTATAACTTGAGGTTGTTACCGAAATTCGAGGAGAAGACTGTAGATTCTTTTTTTGGACTTTTTGAGCGACTTCGCCAAAGAGGACAGTGGTCTGATTCGGAGAAAACATTGTTATTACAGTGTGTGTTTTAACTGGTAGGGCTCAAGAAGCATTTTCTGCATTAAGTATAGTTGACAGTGAAGATTACTTAAGGGTAAAGACTGCAGTGCTAAAAGCTTATGAGTTGGTGCCTGAGGCCTACTGTCAGCAGTTCAGGAAGCTAAGGAAGTCAGAAGGAGAGACCTATGTGGATCTTGTTCGGGAGCTGACATGAATGAGCATAAGGTTAAAAATGTAACAGACGCTGGGGTGTTAGCTGATGAATACACTTTAACACACAAGATTCATTCAGGGGAGAGATTTGACTAGGGGAGCAGAAATAACTGGTCTGGTGACCCCAGCGGTAAAGTAGATCTAGGTACTTGCAACTTTTGTTTGGGTAAAGGTCACTGGAAAAAGGAATGCCCAGTACTTGCAAAAAACAAGGGACTCCAAAATGTCAAGTTTCCCAGGCATGTTGCCCTTGCAGCTTCTGCCCACAAGGTTGCTAGGGATGAGGCTATAGCTGCGGTTAAACTCCATACTACCCCGCAACCAGTTGCTGCTGCGGTTTCTAACTTCGGACCAGCCCTGCAAGAGGTGACGCCTCGCCCCTCCCAGTTGGCAGATGAAATCGATCCAGGGTATGCCCCTTTCATACGTGAGGGTTATGTGTCTTTGCAAGGAAGTAGAGACACAGGTGCTATCGATTCGTACATAACTGAGGGTGTTCTTCCATTTTCCTCAGTAACTGACACTTGGAAGTTGTGTATTGTTCAAGGGAAGAGGGATGCAGTTGTTGTCTGCTCCAAAGCATTGGTTGGTGTTATTCTGTGATTTACGGCAGGGTGAGGTTGCAATGAAAACATCCTCCCCTCTGTCATGAACCTTGGAGTGACCTTCAGTAGCACTTTTTTAAATTTGATAAGCAGGTCAGCACCGTAGTCAAATCCTGCTTTTTTAAAATAAGACTATTGGCCAAAACCAAGTCCTATTTATCTTTTAAAGACCTAGAAAGGGTCATTAACGCCTTTGTAACCTCAAGACTGGACTATTGCAACGCTCTGTATGTGGGTATGGACCAGGCCTCAATTAGACGCCTGCAGCTAGTGCAGAACGCAGCTGCACGTCTTCTGACTGGCCACAAAAAGCGTGACCACATCACCCCAATTCTGGCCTCACTGCACTGGCTTCCAATTCGGTTCCGAATTGATTTTAAAATCCTTTTATTGGTTTTCAAAGCCCTAAATGGGCTGGCTCCGGCCTATATAGCAGAACTCCTCCAGCGCTACACCCCAGCCAGAGCTTTAAGGTCTGCTGACCAGCTGCTGCTGGTAGTGCCCAAGACCAGGCTCAAAACCCGAGGTCTCCGAGCCTTCGCAGCAGCTGGCCCCAGGCTCTGGAACACTCTGCCCCTCCATGTGAGGTCGGCCCAGACCCTAGGGGTTTTTAAGTCTACACTAAAGACACACTTCTTCTCCCTGGCCTTCTAGTCAGAGCGGAGTATGACACCTGACCACCCTGTGTTTTTTTATATATCTGTTGTAATTTATTGTCTTTTATTGTGATTGTAGTAATGTGTTTTTATTACATGTACAGCACTTTGGCTCGACCAAAAATCGCTTTTAAATGTGCTTTATAAATAAACCTTGATTTGATGGGAGTCCGGCCATCTTTGCCTGTTCCGGGAGTGGCAGTCATCCTCGGTAATGATTTGGCTGGCGGCAGAGTGTGGCCTGATGTGCCTCTTTCACCAGTGGTGTCCTCTAAGCCAGTGATGGGCGAGCTTGCTGACCCTGAGAAGAATCTGACAAAGGTAGTTCCAGCTTGTGCAGTAACACGAGCCCGAACCTATAAAGCACAAGAGCAAAAAGTCATTTCTGAGAATGTTGTTTTTTCGCTACCTGTTGTTCCATTGTCTGTCTCTCGTAGTGAATTGGCGAAGCAGCAGCAGGAGGATCCAACTTTGCAGGAGCTCTTGTCCCAGGTTCGCCCCGTTGAGGAAATCATCAGTGCAGCCCATGGGTATTTCTTAAAAGAGGGGGTATTGGTAAGGGAATGGTCGCCTCACGGTGAGGGTTTTGTTGGGGGAGGCAATATTTCAATTTGTCATACCAGACAAGCTGAGAGAAGGGGTATTGAAAACAGCTCATGATGATGTTGCAGGTCACTTGGGAGTGCAGAAGACATACAACAGAGTGCTGCGGTATTTCTACTGGCCCAGATTGAAGAAGACTGTTTCTGTCTTTATTAAGACTTGTCATACTTGTCAATTAACGGGTAAACCTAACCAAACTATTAAACCTGTGCCTCTGACTCCTATTCCGGCAGTGTCCTCCCCTTTTGATCGTCTGCTGATTGACTGTGTTGGCCCATTGCCCAAGTCTAGGGCTGGAAGTTCATATCTGCTGACGGTGATGTGTCAGTCCACACGTTATCCTGCGGTTTATCCATTGAGGAACATTACAGCTAAGTCTGTGGTGAAAAAACTGAGTCAGTTTATTTCTATCTTTGGTATCCCGAAAGTTATTCAGAGTGACCAAGGTACTAACTTCACTTCACATGTATTTAAGCAGATTATGAGACAACTTCATGTGAAACATGTAACCTCTAGCGCTTACCATCCAGAGCCAGGGGGCACTTGAGCGGTTCCACCAAACACTGAAGTACTTGTTACGTTCATACTGCAATGAGTTGAATCGTGACTGGGAAGAAGGTTTGCCTTGGTTGTTGTTGGCGGCAAGGGAGGTCGTACAGTCTAGCACTGGTTTCAGCCCCAACGACCTGGTTTTTGGTCACCATGTTAGAGACCCGCTAGCAGTACTAAAAGAGGATTGGGAGATTCCTGATCCTCCAGCCAACCTGCGGGAGTATGTACATGGTTTCAAACGGCGTCTCTTTGAAGCGGTTAGGCAGGCCCAGGTAAAGTTGGAGAAAAGTCAACAGACAATGAAGACCTTGTATGACAGGAAAACCGAGAACCGCACTTTTAGCCCTGGGGATCCAGTGTTGGCCTTGTTGCCTTTGGTTGCCTCCCCTTTTCAGGCAAAATTTGCGGGACCCTACTCTGTGGTGTGTCAGATCAGAATTATGTCATCTCCACGCCAGATAGGAAGAGGTCCACCCAGTTGTGCCACATAAACCTGTTAAAGCCTTATTTCTCTCGTGTTGTTTCAGGAAGTGAAGCAGAAGTTAAACCGGCAGCTGTGGCAGTTCCTTTAAACGTGGCAGGGTCTCCTCTATCCTTGGTGGAAACCGAGGTTGATGAACTTGACTGTAGAACACAAGGTCGGTTGAATAATTCAGAGTCCCTGTGTAAACTGGACACGTTCTTGGAACATTTGCCACGGTCTAGACACGATGATATGTGCCGTCTAATCAGGTCATATCCTACCCTGTTCTCAGATGTTCCTTCACGGACGCATCTGGTGGAACATGACATTGACGTGGGAGAGGTTACGCCCATAAAACAGCGGTTCTACAGAAACTCCCCTGAAAAACGTGAGCAGTTAGAGTCAGAGGTTGCATACATGCTAGATAATGGCATTGCAGAACCCTC
The DNA here is from genome assembly GCA_031216635.1 of Dissostichus eleginoides. Classification (NCBI taxonomy): domain Eukaryota; kingdom Metazoa; phylum Chordata; class Actinopteri; order Perciformes; family Nototheniidae; genus Dissostichus; species Dissostichus eleginoides. The sequence goes on from CM062271.1 coordinate 29,343,809, forward strand.
ACATTCTGGCTGGGCCTCACCATGTTTGTTAGTGGCTAAACCTGACAGAACTTTTAGACCCTGTACTGATTTTCGCAAGGTGAATGCTGTAACCAAGCCAGATAGTTTTCCCTACCTCGGATGGAGGATTGTGTGGATCAAGTTGGCGCAGCTAAGTTTGTAAGCAAGTTTGATCTTCTTAAAGGTTACTGGCAAGTACCATTGACCCCACGGGCCAGGGAAATTGCATCCTTTATAACGCCTACAGGGTTATACTCCTACACGGTCATGCCATTTGGTCTTAGAAACGCACCGGCTACATTCCAGCGCTTGATGAACCGCGTGGTTTCTGGGTTACAAGGGTGTGCCGTGTATTTAGATGATTTGGTGGTGTACAGTGACACATGGTCAGGGCACCTACAGCGCATCCAGGCCCTGTTTGATCGCCTGGTCTGGGCAAATCTCACTGTGAACTTGGCCAAGTGTGAGTTTGCTAAGGCCACAGTGACATATCTGGGTAAGGTCGTTGGTCAGGGTACTGTGCGTCCAGTAAGGGCAAAAGTGGAAGCCGTTGAGAGGTTTCCTCCGCCTACCACCAGGAAGGAGTTGGCTCGTTTTCTTGGCATGGTAGATTATTACCGTTTTTGTGAAAACTTCTCCTCAGTTGTTGCTCCCTTAACTAACCTGATAAGTCCAAGGATGACGTTTAACTGGTCAGTTCAGTGTCAGAAGGCTTTCAAGGACGTTAAGGATTTTCTTATTGGCGCTCCAGTGCTGAGAGCCCCGCGTCTGGAGGAGCCTTTTCATCTTAAAGTGGATGCATGTAATACGGGTGCCGGTGCCGTGTTATTACAGCAAGATGCCTCTGGTATGGAGCTCCCAGTCAGTTACTTCTCACGCAAGTTTAACTCCTACCAGTTGAACTACTCGATTGTAGAGAAGGAGGCACTGGCATTGATCTGGGCATTGCAGCACTTCAAAGTGTATATAGGGAGTGGTTATAGGCCAATAGTGATATACACAGATCATAATCCCCTGACCTTTCTACAGTCTCTGCAGAACCCAAACCAGCGGTTAATGAGATGGTCCCTGTTTCTACAGCCTTTCCATTTGGACATCCGACATCTCAAAGGTTCTGAAAATGTAATGGCTGATGCTTTGTCGAGAGCAGTACCTTAAGTTGGTTTTGTTCCTGTTTTCACATCTTTTTTCCAGCGTTTTCCTGCTCTTTAATTGCTTCCAGGGTGCCGGGTTGGTGAATGTGGAAAGTAGGCAGTGGTAAACTAGGGTAACATTTACACCTGGGTAAGCTATGTGTCAGTTATTATATGTAAGTATAAGCTCGGTTATTAATTTGATGTTTCAGTGTCTTGGGGACACTTCTTTTATGGGGGGGGGGGTGAAAACCCTGTGGTTGTCCACCAGGTGGTGCTGTTGTAACATATGTGTTTCCTTGTAATCAGCAGTGATGAGACCCACCTGTGGCTTGGTTCCAGTATTTAAGAGGGCTGCAGAACAGGCTCTCGCTCTCTCTCAGCTGCCCTGCTCGGTGCACCAGGACACCGCTCCTCTGTGTTTTATTGTTGTTTGTAACCACTGTGTTGGGTAAAAATAAATGATTGTTTTGGGCAACTCCTGTGGGAAACTGTTGTCCTTATGTTACAAGCAGAGCCAGCTTGTAACAACCTACTGACTGAATTTGCTATATATTCATTCATTTGTGTGTGAGTTTAACTGTATGTATTAAACTAAAACTAAGCATGTTCTGTGAGCTCAGATTTTATTACTGCTTTTTTTAAACTTTAGTATGTGCTCATGTGTTTCATTGTTGGCGTATAGGCTACTGCCTGAATATGCTTAATGAGAGGAAGGTTTTAAAATAGATAAAGTCTCTGAGCAGACACATTTTTGATCCTAAATATCTTGGTTTCTTTTATAAGGTTGCATTGTTCTTTTGTCTGACAAAAAAACCCTTCAGTAAAAAAACATCTCATTGCAGCATTGTTTTCTTGTATATTTCTTGATGCAATTCAAAAGTAATGGAAATGAATCAGGTAACATTATTTTTATATCAAGATCCTCAGGTTGCTTGTTACTTTTTTGACAGGTTACTAGTAATTGTAATTAGAGTAACCCTGTGTGTGTTTCCCTCCAGTATCCAGTTTTTGTCCTCAGGTGTATATTTTTTGGAAGTGACTGCCGCCAAGTCTGAGGCATCATTTTATCTCTAAAGTACTAAATGTAGATGAACAGACTAAAAATGGTAAAAAAAAGTCAGGACAACGGGTAAGTATCTCGTGAGCACGAGAAAGTACGGAGTGAAAAAAAAAAAAAGTCGGGATAACGGCTTAAGAGACATAAAAAAAAAATATGAGAAAGTTACCGGTGCGCCAAGGAGGGAGCGGAGCACACAGGAGACAACCATTTCATTGCAGACTGTTATTTTACGTGGGGAAATGACAGTGCATACATTATTTGAGATATATTTCGAACTCGGACTTAATTTTAAGGACATTTCGGCCAGAGGGGTGTGTTTAAAAACGTAACAGCCTGCGGTCACTCCAGGAGGCGGCGTGACGGTTAACTCTGAGAAGAGCAGCACCAGCGCGCAAAGAGCTTTTACGCACTGCCACACTGTGTTTACCTTCATCCGAACAGCTAAAGAGTGACCGCGGGCTGCTACGTAATGTTTTAACCACACACACACACCTTGTTGGAGGGCCACCCTTTGGAGTGGTTGAAGGTTTGAGCCCGCTCCGCGCTGTTCGTTGAGTGGTCTGCTATAAGAGGAAGGACTCAGACACAGAGATATGAGGTTAACAATAAGCTGATTTAATGGTAAAAGCAACAGTACAATATAACGAAGTACTTCGGGCCCCGGTTCTACTACCGTGCGATATACGTATCAGACAGAACAGGGGCCCCGAGTATAAGGAAGTTAGAATATTTATACACACAAACGGGATGGAGTTGTGTGGGAGGAGTTGTGTCGGTTGCTCCTCCCTAGGTGTTATCTACTGGTGGATTCACTCTTGGGCGAGCCCTAGGCAGCGAATCAGACATTGCTGCCCTGGAGACCGTCTTCCACTCCGTACAGAGCGTGGGAGGTTTGGATCTACTGCGCCCACTGATAAGTCCCAGGCCATCTTCATGGCAGCCATGGGGTAAACAATTCATGGGGTCAACATGGGGTGATCATAACAATCTTTATCTTCGTACCTGGCAGTACCGTCTTTGTATACTCTAAGTCTCTGCACAGTCTCTGCACATGACCTTGCTACTTTCAATATTGCAAGCTAAACACTTTCCCATGCAACCCCTCCCCACGCTCCTGTCCACCCCATTAAAACCCGGGGGGGGGGGGGCGACTGGGTCCATCCATTCCCAAGTCACGGCACACACAATGAGCACAGCAAGCAAATAATGCAACAATAAGAATATTGCCCGAGTTTCATAAGCATACATTTTACACAGACTATTGGCGCCTAAGATATGTCGGGCCAAGGTTATAATTATTGAAACAGGTTATACAGGTTACACCAGAGGTCGCGTTAACCGAATATTTTCCATCTATGACGGAATTTTTCCAAGAATGACGGAAAAATCTGAAAGCAGTCCGTCATTTTGACAGATTAGAACACAACTCGGAACAGCGCAGAAATGTCCACCAGCGGCCCACATTATATTACATACTTAGTGGCCAGGTAGACTGAGGGCGATCTACTGTACTCTACTGTACTGTAACTATTATTTAGTAATTCACACCCCTGTCCAGTTGGTGGCGAGTGTGTGCATATTAAGTAGCTATTGTCTAGTCTTGTATTTGACCTCGTTGATTACCTCGTTGTTTAACCGGCTTTAGCAATCGCAAAATGCCACGGCAGCTGAGTGTCCGAAGCAGCAGAGGGACAAGCGAGTGGCAAGGAGTTGAAGCGGGAGTACCGGGTTCAGTGGGAGCAAGAGTTTAAGTGGCTGAGGAGGGAAGATGGCAAAAATGTTTTTTGCAATCTCCCTTGATGTGTTTGACTACGCACAAGCGGGCACCAGTCCCAGTTTAAATCCATGCGGCCCAGGAGGAAGGCCTGAGTTCAGGCTAGGCTACAGCAGGTCAATTGAGTTGTTCTTGTAAATGTTTTGTTCATATTTTAATTGTAATTGTCTCATTTCAAACAATGGCAATCATTCATATTCGTGTTGACATGAAAAGTGACCGCAAGATCGGAGTCTCTGTTCATCTTTTTTTTCTCCATGTCCTTAAAAGTTCTGTATGAATCATTAAAAAAAGGAATGAATGAACATGTGCTGCTTAGTACCCAAACATAAATATTAAATATGTCTCATCATTAAAACATGAAAAATAAAATGACGGGGTAATAATGGATTATGACGGAAATTTTACGATCCTGTCCGTCAAAATGACGGACAACGAAAAAGTCTAACGCAACCACTGCTCTACACACACATCGAACTGCCCGATTACTCCCCATTTTATTAGTTTCATGAAGGAGATGTCCGGTCACCAGGGTGCATGATTGATGTGAATCTGTTTGTGCTCTGCTCAGCTCCGTGTCCATGTGTTCTGAGTGTTTGTTTCCCTTTAAACCAGCTGCGGGCAGCAGGTACTCTGAGAGTCACAGACATTAATTCATAGATCAAAGCAGACTGGTTTACAGACTCTCCTGTTTTGCCAATCCGGTGCTTAAACAAATAGCTCTACACCCCTGGCCGAAATGCCCATAAAATTAAGTCGGAGTTCGAAATATATCTCAAATAATGTATGCACTGTCATTTCCCCACGTAAACATAACAGTCTGCAATGAAATGGTTGTCTCCTGTGTGCTCCACTTCCTCAAAAAATTAAATAAAGTCAGGATAACGGATTAGTCTCTCGTGTGCAGGAGATACTAACCCGTTATACCGATTTTTTTTTTTTCTCTCTCTCTTTTTTTTTTTTCCATGAGGGGTGCCCACACTTTTTCAGCTTGGGAGCTACTTTTAAAAGGACCAAGCCCAAATGATCTACCTACAGGGCCGCCCCTGCCCAATCTGTGCGGGGGGGGGGGGGGTGCTAGTGGACTAAACTAAACTGTGGCTAATAGTGCGCCGCATTTGCGCTTCAGATGAGGAGGTGAGGCCCCCTCATAACTGCATGAACCCGTATGGCACAATACAACTCAGACTGGCTTACCTGTACTTCAATCAAGTGGCAAATGCCATAGTGAGGATGGATGATAGGCTAACTTTAAAAAAAAAAATTAAATGTTTTTTTTTTTTTATGCCATGTGATCTACCCACACTACCCTTGCGATCGACCGGTCGATCGTGATCAACGTATTGAGCACCCCTGCTTTAGGGGCTCCGTAGGCAACAGACCTTAACAACCTACTTATTAATCTGAAACTAAGGTTCTGTAAGGAAGGCCAAGAGAAAGCTTCTGTGACACAAAATGTAACGATAATTGGTGTTAGAAATAGTAAGATGCATTTTGAAGTAAACTTATTTTAAGAAAAGTGTTACAACAGGATGTTTTGAAGTTTTCTGACACATTATAGAAACCAGTGTGAACTGTTCACATATCAAATTGTACTATATTTGGCAGAAGACCATCAGGGATATACATTTCTACTCACTGGTAAAAAAAAAAACAGACCAGATTTCTCACAGCGAGAGATAATACAATTTGAATCCCCTTTTTAGTTTTTAGACATAGTAAATGTTCTATGCCTGCGGTCAGGATTTATACAGTCAGGTGCAAATCATTTTTAGTGCACCAAAACATCAAAGACTAGTTTAAGCGTAAACAGGACTGTGATAAAAATCTGTATTTCAACTAACGATCATATTTTTTGTTTGTACCTCTGTATTTATAAATGTTCTGAAAAGAAATGCTACCCTTATAGGCTTGGAACTGATGAGCAATGAATACAAAGCGTCCCAGAACACAAATCTTTCATCATTAACTGCTGTCGCACAGACAGCACACAGTACTCATGAGAAATACACAATGGGGAACGTGTATGATCCTACGGAGGCCGATTTGCCCAAGATGGATGACTGGATATGTGCACCAAATGTAATGTCACTTTAACTAGCAAACTGTGTAGCAGGATATCAATGATCAAGTGACAGGATTCATCAACTAAGATGCATGCAATCCTGAAGTTTAATCAATATTGAACTCAAAGCATAGACCCCTGTTAACGCTGTTTCCAATGTTAAAGAAAGTGAAAAATGTTGAGCCGTACTTCATCCAATTTATAATTGTACTAACGTAACGATTTTTGTTTCAAAATATTTTCAAATTGGAAATATTATATTTACATTTTTATATTTAGGTGCTCAAATACAGACAGACAATCTGTTTGGAACAAACTATAATTTGAAATCACACATAGGCCAGCACATGCGCATTAAACACGAGAAGAAGACCAGTCGTCACCCCAGTGGTTAGCTTGTTCTCTTGCATCGGACAGAAGCTGGTTATACAGCTGATTCAATTCTGGTAATTGAAAATAACAATTGTATTATTTTGCTGTAGCCTACTGTTATTTCCATGACATACTGTGTGTCTCTTTATTGACTGTTTATCAGGCAGACGATAAATATCTGTAGTTTGGAAAAGTTAAATTTGACGTTCGCTAGCTTGGTTTAAACTTGGTAACATAAACCTACATGCTATCAACACTGGTAAATGTTTTAATAATTGTAAACTTGTTTTATCCGTGGTTTATTTAACAGCTGAGTGTTAACGTTAACGGTTAATTTTCGGACGTACAGTATATCTGGAGTCAGCGTCATAACCATAGAAGTGACCGTATTAGCTACATGTAGTGGAACTAACGTGTTAAACATGCTAACGTTAGCTCAGCTGTGTTGCTAACGTTAGCTCAGTTGTGACTTGTTAACGGTTAAGTCTGACTAGAAATAAACTCATTTCAAAATCAACCGACATCACTGGCACTCATACGGCACTACATTTAATCATACAAGTGACCACGTGTGTGTCACAAGTAACAACTAAAGGGTCAGCCACACGAGGACGATAATGCAAACGGACCGCAATCGTTATCAAAAAAGTCTTCCGTCCACACGCAACAGGCACCAAAAACGTGTCCGTTCACAGGAGACCGCTCGAAAGCGCTGGAGACGCTGTAGTACATATGCCAGGCCTGTAAGTGGCGCTGTACTCCTACCACAAAAGCAGCGAAGAAGACTTCCTGCGCATGGTTGCCATGGTTGACCTTCTGTTTATTCTCCTCTGTGGACGCTCTGGCTCTTTTTCTCCCTCCCCGAGGCAAGCGTTTGCTCCTGCTGTATATCTCTCCGGTTTGCCACCAGCAGATGAAAAACACCCACCTCTCCGCCTCTTCCAAGGGACGAGGGGACTGTGCAGCAGAGTTTCAGTTAGATTTTTTTTCGCCGGTCAACATGTCCGTTAAAGTTTAAATCTTCCGGACAAAATTAGAAAAGTGCCGGTCAAGGGTCTTCTTTGTTATTTATTGAGCTTTAAAACAAATGAATAACGACTCTATATAATAATAAAAAATGGAGCCTCTCTTTTCCTCCCCCTCTTCTGAGAGCCCAGCAGCTGATCTCTGAGCAGGAGAGGTGGGGAGAGGCGGGGCTATTGCGTCATCGTTATCAGGACATGATCGTATAGGCGTAAACACGGAGCCGTTCGCCCCCCCAGAGCATTTCGTTTGCAGATCTACCCACCTAGGGACCCGTTATCGTTATTGTTTTCTGCGTTTTGTTGGATTGAAGCACCCTTCAGTTGTTGAAGGTTCGAGCCCGCTCCGCGCCGTTCGTTTGATGAGTGGTCTGCTATAAAAAGGAAGGACTCAGACAGAGATATGAGATTAAACAATAAGCTGATTTAATGGTAGAAACAACAGTACAATATAACGAAGTACTTCGGGCCTCAGCTCTTCCACCGTGCGATGTACGTATCAGACCGAACAGAGGCCGCGAGTGTACAGAATTCACAATATTTATTCCCACAAACGGAGAGGTGTTGTGTGGGAGGAGTTGTGTCGGTTGCTCCTCCCTAGGTGTTCATCCATTGGTGGACTCACTCCTGGGCGAATCAGAGTGAGTCAGCCATAGGCGTGGGAAGTTTGGATCTCCTGCGCCGCTGATCAGTCCCATGCCATCTTTTATGGCAGCCATAAAATAAACAATTCTGGGTTGAACGGGGGTGAGGTACCAATCCTTATCTTCGTTTATCCTCGGCACCTGGCCGTACCACTCCGTATCCCAATCCTCCTCCCTGCCTAGACTCAATGTTGTCAGTTTTATTACCTTTCTCCTGCAACCCCCCCATGCTCCTATCCGGCCCATTAAAAACCCGGGGGGGCGACTGGATCCTCTACATTCCTAAGTCAACGCACACACAATTGACCACATCAAACAAAACAAAATAAGAACACTTGGTCTAGTTTCATAAGTATACATTTTACACAGACAAAGTTATAATTATTGAAACAGGTTATAATTATTGAAACAGGTTATATAGGATATACAGGTTACTTTAATCCCCCTTTTGATCTCACCTCAAGAGATCAATTCACACAAAGCATTCGAAACATAACCACTGTCATTCTTTTCTACTGCGTCTGTCCCACAATGAGCGGATACAAGGCACACAACAACAACCACATGTTACTAAAATGGCAATACAAGTAGCTATAGAAATCAAAAGAGACATTATTAAACCTTTCCATTGACCAAACATGTTTGTAAACCATTCCTCCAAGGGGTTGTGTATCCCTGATTGTTCATGCATAGTTATGGGTAGTGTGCGAAAGCCTTCTAAAGCCTTTGTGACGGAACCTTCCGGAGCCGTATTGTTTGGAATGAAAGTACAACACATATCACCAAACATTGAACACACACCTCCTTTCTCAGCTAACAGCATGTCAAGGGCCATTCTATTCTGTTTCAGCCATAAGGGAAGTCGGCCCCAGCTGTTCAGCGAGTCCTTCTACAGCGTCCCTAGTGAGATTAGCTAAACGGAGCACATTGTAATGTACATAGTTGATCCTGTCTACATTATTCCATCACTACCTGCTTGGAAAGTGAAGGTTTGTTTAGGAGACATTTTGGTAACAACTACCTCATGTTATGGCCCGTTTCTCCTGACCACTTTCATTCTATATTTGAGGGATCTAACAATTGCCGCTGATCGGTAAGATGGCGTGTATCCCCAGTCATCAGGACCCGAATTTGCTAGGACACCGGACCAGGACTCGCAGGCACAACCGTAGGTGTATGTGACGGACAGATAGGGGTCGCCTTTGGCAAATGCACTGCCTCTGTAAGTGTAAGGATCGCCTTTGACCCTATCTGTGACGCTTCTGTTACATACCGCAGGGGCTAAGCAGACATATTTGGCTAGGTAGGAATATTTCCTGTCGAGGTTTCTGCAGGGGGCAATTTTGCACAGGTCGATTTGTATTATTCCATCACTACCTGCTTGGAAAGTGAAGGTTTGTTTAGGAGGCATTTTGGTAACTTTTACCTCATATTTGGCCCGTTTGACCCTAGTTACGGACTCCTCTGGCGGGGGAATGGAGTCTGGGTGGTCAATGGAATCATTAAAACAAAAATAAAGGCAAGGGTGAACACACATTATTTCTGTTATTAATAATAGGAGATTTACTAGGACACAAGGAATTAACACCCAATCAAATAATAAGGCTATTCGCTAATGGGCCATATAACTAAGAATGGTGTTCAAGATACAAACAGTGTCCCAAGTAAACCACGATTCCCACTAGCAGAGTACACCAACAAACAATAAGGAAGTGTAATCCACAGTCTGTCATTATTGAGTACCTTTAATCAGTGGTCCGTGTTATTGTAATTAGGTTCCTCTGAACACAATGCTAAAATCTCCTAAGGAGATTCTTTAAAACTAGGGTGTAAAATAGTACCCTGTAATGGTAAATACTGTGCTCCCAGAACCTGTTAAATATAAGGTTTGGTGATTGGGGAGACTTTCACTGCCCTTTTATTATAGGGCTAACCTCTCGTTATATATAACCTACTACTCTTATTAGAAAGAGGCCCTATAGGTGGGCATAAAAATGCTGCTACTTATTGGAAAGTGCCCCTAAAGGTGGGAGTAAAAAAGTCGGGTCCTATATGGAGTCGTGTGTTTCAGGGGTCGGGGTCCCGTAGACTCGTGTCCGCCTCCTCGCCGGCCGTAATCTCCTTTCCAAGATCGCCTGTTGTTACCTCTGTGTCTTTGTCCTTGTCATCTGTTGTATGGGTCGTTGCTTCTGCTGGGCTGTCGTCGTCAGAGGTGTCGCACTCTCGTCCTGCTGCAGCGATGTCAGTTCTGATGTCGTCTAACGTCCTTGCTGGAGGTTTTCCAACGGCGCACTGGCTCCAATGATACCACGTTTCCCCCTTTCCTTCGAGGCGAACTGCATGTGATGTCCTCTGAGTCACTCTGTGCGGGCCGGTGAACCTTGGGTTGAGCCACTTCGGACGGATGACCTTCAGCCAGATGAATTCTGCGGTGTTAGCCTCGTGCTTCTCCGGTCCCCCTTTGGCGTCAGCCACCTGGGTGGAGAAATCTCATACCAAGCCCTTAAGTTGCTGGTAGTATGGTTTGCTATCCATCTCTTCTACTTCTTTCCCTACTGCTAATGCTCCAGGACCCGGAAACTGATGGCCGTGGGTCAGCTCAAATGGGGAGAAACCTGTCCCTCAGTTAATGTGTTCATAAACAAAGTCCGACACCGGCTATATCAACCTGTTTCAGAGGAAGGTGGAGTCCCCTGTGCCGTCTTGACTTGCCGTGTCTTCTCTGTCAGAGGCGGAGGTTTCATCTTTTTATAGTCCTAAAAAATTTGACGCGTTTTGCAACAAAGTCAAGTATTTCTTCATCTGTAGGTGTATGTGTTGATACAGGTGTTCTTTTAATGTCATGAGGGGAACTGGGTGAGGGGGGGTTAGAGGTGGAGGGAAGCGTATAGGGAGGGGGTCGGGTCTTAAAGGGGTTGTATAAATCTGGATAGAGGAGGGGACCGCCCTCTGGGATGTCTGGGAGGGGCCCACCATATGGCTTCTCCTTCCTGACTGGCTCTATCACTTCTGTGGGTGGGGCTGCTATGGCGGGCAGATTTTTGGCGGGAGTTTTGCTCAGAGGGCAGGTTACTGCCACTCCATTCATAACTAAGGCTGCGTTATGGCCTATTCTCCTTAGCTTGTCAACTAGCTCCCTTTCTTTTTAAGTTTAGAAGCCCTGATAAAACCTGCCTTCTGCTTGTTGAGAGTTTCTAATTTCTGAACCAACTGTCGCTCGTATGTATTGAGTGCTGTGGCTAGGAGACTTATTGCCTCGTCACCCTCTACTCTATTCTCTGCGATCATCTGATCGTGTAAGAAACGGAGATCGCTGCTCGCCTTTTTATGATCTCCGGGCTTAAGTCCGCTAAGTATCAATCTCTCTGCTTGTCCCCACTGTTCCCTTAAACTACCCGGAACAGGGACTCCTAATTCTCTCTCTTCATGTTTAAATTCTCCTTCCATTTTGACTTCGTTCGTATCTGCTTCTCCTAAAGGTTTTAGTTTTTTATAAAAAATACCAGGTACTTCTGCGTACTATAATTTACTAATTATTGTAGTTTTATTCCCACAGGTATACAGTCTGATAGTTTTCGGTGCGAGGTGTATTATAGGCGGCGCGTAAGGCTCAGGTTTGGGAAGGCTAAATAACTTGTTTTACCTGACGCTGCCTGCCTCCGGCGTCTATAGAAAAGAGATCAACTCAGTGAAAGCTGCGCCTGATCAGAGCTCAGCGTGCGGAGTTTAAATCTATCAAGTCATATTACAGGATAAAGGAAATACAGTTTAAACTGCCGTATGAAGAGAAGACGCCGACGTGTCGCACTTATCATTCATATCACATCATCGATCATATAATATCATAATATATCATATATTTCCTTGTCTAAGTCAGCTTCTCGAGCCGTATCTGACCGTGCAACACTTACATTGTCACATACTGTATGCAGAAGTATTATTTTAAGCAACACATTAGGTTGACGAAACACTCAACTCAAATGTAATTAAAGTCAGATCCACTCGTGTCTTAGATGGGCAACAGTGATAACATAAAACTGTTGTACGCTTTCAAACACTCGGTAGTTTATTTATTTTTTAACCAGTTGTTCTATATTCACCTTGCAGGTGCAACTATGTGGCTTGTATCCTGGATTATATGTAAAGTAACCTGTATATCCTATATAACCTGTTCCAATAATTATAACCTGTTTTAATAATTATAACTTTGTCTGTGTAAAATGTATACTTATGAAACTAGACCAAGTGTTCTTATTTTGTTTTGTTTGATGTGGTCAATTGTGTGTGCGTTGACTTAGGAATGTAGAGGATCCAGTCGCCCCCCCCCGGGTTTTTAATGGGCCGGATAGGAGCATGGGGGGGGTTGTAGGAGAAAGGTAATAAAACTGACACCATTGAGTCTATGCAGAGATTGTACTGAGAGAAAGATTGGGATGCGGAGTGGTACGGCCAGGTGCTGAGGATAAACGAAGATAAGGATTGGTACCTCACCCCCGTGCGACCCAGAATTGTTTATTTTATGGCTGCCATAAAATATGACCTGGGACTGATCGGCGGCGTAGGAGATCCAAAGTTCCCACACTTATGGCTGACTCACTCTGATTCGCTGTTTAGACCTCGTCGATGGCTGACTCACTCTGATTCACTGCCTAGGGCTCGCCCAGGAGTGAGTCCACCAATGGATGAACACCTAGGGAGGTGCAACCGACACAACTCCTCCCACACAACTCCTCTCCGTTTGTGGGCATAAATATTATGAATTCTGCACGCTCGGGGCCTTTTTTCTGTCTGACTGTCTGATACGTACATCGCACGGTAGTAAGAGCCAAGGCCCGAAGTACTTCGTTATATTGTACTGTTGTTTTTACCATTAAATCAGCTTATTGTTAAACCTCATATCTCTGCGTCTGAGCCGTTCCTTTTTACAGCAGACCACTCATCAAACGAACGGCGCGGAGGGGGCTCGAACCTTCAACCACTGAAGGCTGCTTCACCCCAACAATTTGGTGACCGACCGACGTGATGAGTAGGGTCTCATAGAAGGAACACCGGCAGCCAGCGGACGAACTGTCCAGGGAAGACACCTCGAATACCTCTGACAACTAAACCAGGGCCCTACGACTGAAAGGTGAGCAGATACCTGTTATTATCAAAATCTGTGATTGGCTATACTACAAAATTTTAGAGTTGTCAGCGGCATTTTCAGTGTTTTAGTCTTACGGTAGAAAGAACAGTACTACAGAATAACACTTTCCAGTCTCAAAGAGGAGCTGCAGTTGTGTTATATGTGGGGTATTTCAAGAGGAGAAACGCAACTTTCAAAATCAATTTGAAATGACCGGATCTCGCAAACTCTTGCTGTGGGGTTAATCTAGAAGACTAAACGTGACGATAAAGAGATTCTGTAGACTGGGTTTCGACTCCTTGCCAAAAGCCACATCGCCGAAAGGGGTGTAGAAGCGCTTCTGGAAGTCTCTCCATCTGTTGAAATATACATCGCACTATAAAAGTCAACTAGACTGTACGGGGAATATATTAACTGTGTAACGAGATTGCAGTGGTTATAAATTTAAAGGAAGTCCAGCTGCAATGGTCGTCCGAGATTTCAGTGGTTTTAAAATTTAAAGGAAGTCCAGCTGAAATACTCTGAGAAATAAGGTGACACACACAGTAATTCTTAGACGAATTCTGGGGTTGGGGCTCATCGACTAAGTACACAGGCAATCCTTAGACGGATCTGGGGTTACATTAGGTTTATTTATTTTGAGTGTGATTAACTGTGTAACGAGATTGCAGTGGTTATAAAATTTAAAGGAAGTCCAGCTGCAATGGTCGTCCGAGATTTCAGTGGTTTTAAAATTTAAAGGAAGTCCAGCTGAAATACTCTGAGAAATAAGGTGACACACACAGTAATTCTTAGACGAATTCTGGGGTTGGGGCTCATCGACTAAGTACACAGGCAATCCTTAGACGGATCTGGGGTTACATTAGGTTTATTTATTTTGAGTGTGATTAACTGTGTAACGAGATTGCAGTGGTTATAAAATTTAAAGGAAGTCCAGCTGCAATGGTCGTCCGAGATTTCAGTGGTTTTAAAATTTAAAGGAAGTCCAGCTGAAATACTCTGAGAAATAAGGTGACACACACAGTAATTCTTAGACGAATTCTGGGGTTGGGGCTCATCGACTAAGTACACAGGCAATCCTTAGACGGATCTGGGGTTACATTAGGTTTATTTATTTTGAGTGTGATTAACTGTGTAACGAGATTGCAGTGGTTATAAAATTTAAAGGAAGTCCAGCTGCAATGGTCGTCCGAGATTTCAGTGGTTTTAAAATTTAAAGGAAGTCCAGCTGAAATACTCTGAGAAATAAGGTGACACACACAGTAATTCTTAGACGAATTCTGGGGTTGGGGCTCATCGACTAAGTACACAGGCAATCCTTAGACGGATCTGGGGTTACATTAGGTTTATTTATTTTGAGTGTGATTAACTGTGGTTGTATATTATAATATTTTCAACATCAATTTGAAAGGACCGTCCCTGAAAGTATTGTAGAATCTTATTTGTATCTGATAGCATATACGTGACGATCAAAGGTTATTGTAGACTGGGTTTCGACTCCATGCCTTGGGCCGCATCCTCCTTAAGGAGAGGCGCTCTTTTGCAGTCTCCGTAACTGGTTGAAATACACCTCGCAACGAAAACTATCAGACTGTATACCTGTGGGAATAAAACTACAATAATTAGTAAATTATAGTACGCAGGGATATCTGGTGTTTTTTATAAGAAACTAAAACCGTTAGGAGAGGCGCTCTTTTGCAGTCTCCGTAACTGGTTGAAATACACCTCGCAACGAAAACTATCAGACTGTATACCTGTGGGAATAAAACTACAATAATTAGTAAATTATAGTACGCAGGGATATCTGGTGTTTTTTATAAGAAACTAAAACCGTTAGGAGAGGCGCTCTTTTGCAGTCTCCGTAACTGGTTGAAATACACCTCGCAACGAAAACTATCAGACTGTATACCTGTGGGAATAAAACTACAATAATTAGTAAATTATAGTACGCAGGGATATCTGGTGTTTTTTATAAGAAACTAAAACCGTTAGGAGAGGCGCTCTTTTGCAGTCTCCGTAACTGGTTGAAATACACCTCGCAACGAAAACTATCAGACTGTATACCTGTGGGAATAAAACTACAATAATTAGTAAATTATAGTACGCAGAAATATCTGGTATTTTTATAAAAAACTAAAACCTTTAGGAGAAGCAGATACGAACGAAGTCAAAAATGGAAGGAGAATTTGAACGTGAAGAGAGAGAATTAGGAGTCCCTGTTCCGGGGAGTTTAAGGGAACAGTGGGGACAAGCAGAGAGATTGATACTTAGCGGACTTAAGCCCGGAGATCATAAAAAGGCGAGCAGGGATCTCCGTTTCTTACACGATCAGATGATCGCAGAGAATAGAGTAGAGGGTGACGAGGCAATAAGTCTCCTAGCCACAGCACTCAATACATACGAGCGACAGTTGGTTCGGAAATTAGAAACTCTCAACAAGCAGAAGGCAGGTTTTATCAGGGCTTCTAAACTTAACAAAGAAAGGGAGCTAGTTGACAAGCTAAGGAGAATAGGCCATAACGCAGCTTTAGTTATGAATGGAGTGGCAGTAACCTGCTCTCTGAGCAAAACTCCCGCCAAAAATCTGCCCGCCATAGCAGCCCCACCCAGTCCTGCACCAGCCCCTCCCACAGAAGTGATAGAGCCAGTCAGGAAGGAGAAGCCATATGGTGGGCCCCTCCCAGACATCCCAGAGGGCGGTCCCCTCCTCTATCCAGATTTATACAACCCCTTTAAGACCCGACCCCCTCCCTATACGCTTCCCTCCACCTCTAACCCCCCCTCACCCAGTTCCCCTCCCATGACAAACCTTCAGATGCTGTCTACAGACGCATCTTCTGAATCAGAACTAGAAAAGGAGGTCAGAAGGGGAGGGAATTTCAGAATGACAGGAAATGTCTCTCTGGTTCCCAGCAGACTCACCTCTATTCCCAGGAGAAGGGATAGCTGTAGCTCAGTTAACACACAACTGTCAGACAGTGGGAAACCTACAGAATCAGAATTAAAAATGGTGCATACCACCATAACTACTCCCATCAGCTAGCAGCTAAAGAAGCAACACCCCATCAGTTACAAATGCCAAACTTTTCGAAGAACGAGTGAGTAGACTGAGGACAATGTTGACTCCGAAGACAGGTACCAATGAGGAACCTACGGTAGCTGAATTGATAGCAATCAGGGACATAAATGAACGAAAGGATGCTTACGAAGAGCGAGTGTGGAGGGAAGAAATAGCACTCAGAGAGAGAGAACAGGGTGAGATTGAGTGTGAAAGACAGGACAGACATGAGAGAAAAAATGGGACTAGGCATAAGGCCCATGACTCAGACACAGAACATAGGGGACGCAAACCACACAAAAAGGATAGACACAAGCACAGAGCGCATACTATGTCCAGAGAAACCTCCCCTAGCCTCTCACCACGGAGAAGCGGTAGTTTAAATGGAGAACCATTTGCAGAGAGATCCACACAGATTAACATGCTCCAATAGCGCAACGAGCCTCTTCTGAGAGAGAATATATTGACCAGGACGATGACTTGGACAGTTCGGACTCAGGCGAAGACAGACGAGGCAATGAACAGTATTTGTCTGCACTGACTAAGGAAGCAGAACCGAACTGTAGACGCCGTAAAAAGAACAGAGTTCAGATTATAACCATGACAGGACGGATTTCAGAAGCTGACCAAGAGACAGTAGCTAAATTACCTCAGATGGTAAGACGTAGCCAGAGACAATGTGACAAGAATCCTAACGAACAGGTTGTTTTGAGCTTGCCACTAGTCGCTCTCCCAACTGGAGGGTCGACATACCACCCGTTCACTATGGGTGACATTCATGCACTGGTTGACAGAATGCCCCTACCTACGGAGGGAGGGAGAAATTGGATGAGGAAGTTTGCTGATATCACAACAGGGCAGAGATCTGCATTGGGGATTTCAGGCGAATTTTAGCCCAGCAGACAAGTGCGTATGAAGTTCAGCGAGTTGAAGCTAGGGTGGGAACAGGAAAGTATCGGGACGATCTTCCCATCATCACGAACAACATACACAGCCAATTGAGCACCGCCATGAGAGAGCATTTCCCACAAACAGGGGGCGGGTATGGGTCACTAGCATTCACATTCACTCCTGGAGAGGCTGCAGCAACCATGTTGCTCAGATCCAGGGAGCAGTACACTACAGCCACTGATTGTAGTCCAGACAATAATGATCAACACAAACAGATGTTCCGCAAAGCAATTCTTGCTGCAGTTCCAGCAGAGATTAAGGCTCTTATGGAAGACAATCCAGAGGCAGACCATCTGCCTACACAGACGTGGGAAAGGCACTTGGCCCACCACATGGGTAAATACAATAAGGTACTTACCAAGACAAAGACAGAGGAGGAAGAGTTAAGAGTCCAGCTCCTCCGCACACAGCTAGAATTAGCCCGTAAGGCAATACAGACCGAGAAGAAAAGTGCCAAACAGCTTGTTGTCCGCTCAGATAGTGATGTGCCGAAAGCCCCCGTGGCCCCGGCCCAACAGCCGGCTCCGTTCTGGCCTTTCCCTGGGGTGTATCCGCCTCCGGCTCCTGCTTACAATGTGGCTCCGTATGTCTTTAATCCTGCTACGCAGACACAGAGGGGTGGTGGGGGTAGGGGAGCTCCCAGATGGGGGTTCAAAGGACCAACAGCCCAGAGGGTGTGCTTCACGTGTGGTCAGCCCGACCATTGGTGGAAGGAGTGCCCGCATGGCGCACCACCACCACAAAGAGGAAAGGGACAAGGGGGACAAAGTGGCGGACAAGGAACCAGAAAAGACATGCAGTATTACCAGCAGAACCATGGGGTAGCACAACAGGGTCAAGCTCAGAATGGACATATGGCTCCGAACGCAGTGGCGATCCCTGGTGGACAGTACGTGCAGTATGATCCGGAGAAGGGGTATTACCCACAATGAGGGGGCCCAGGGAACCCAGAATGTACGGGCCTGGCGGATCCTTACATGAACATGACTGTTAAGCAGATTTCACTGCCATTTTTGGTCGATTCTGGGGCTCGATATTCTACTATCAACACTCCTAAATTCGACAAATCCAGTTCAGATGATACTGTCGCAGTCATGGGGTTTTCGGGACATATAGAACATGTACCGCTCTCAACACCGCTGACCACTAAATAGCAGGCCAGGTATTTTTCCATCAGTACATCCTTGCACCCCAAAGTCCGGCCAACCTCATGGGCAGAGACGTTTTGATCAAAGCCAATGCCTCTATCCTCTGTTCCCCTGATGGTCTCATCATTTCATTTCCCGATGGTACTAAGTTGAACTGTTCATTGTCCACAATCAGAACAGGCTCCCAGATGATGATATCCCAGTCTACAGCCGCAGAGGCTACCCAGTATGCAACTATATACTGGGGCCTGCTAGACCGGCCACAGGAGAACCACGGACTTTTTTCTATCTTTCAACAGTGGAAGCCCTGGATCAATCTCCTCCGCCCTTACGGCCCTCCTCCTGACCCTCCCCATCTTACTCTGTACTATGATAGACAGGATGACCAAACCTACGCCTATGCCTTTGATGCAGAGGTAGCAATGGCTAAGTGGGAGGTAGAGGCAGTAAAGTTATATATTGGCCAAGCAGGGGTAGCCGCAGCAATTGATCTAACTGACGAACAACAATATTGGTACCGTATGTCTTCTGAAGCCACCCCACACATTTCCCTAGCCATTAGGAAAGGTTACGAAGCCAAAGAACTGGGTCCCATGGTCAAAGCACTGTTAGAGGTGGAGGACTGGGAGCCCACACAGATAGCATCACTTACCTTCTCTCCTTCACACAGCGCCTATGCACTTAAGATTCAGACACAGGAATGCATCTTTATGGAAAGGCACGAGGTAGACAGACATCATGGTAGGGAGAAAACAGATCATCCATTTACAGCAGACATGATACGTGACCTCCCTCCTGACTTGTGGTCAAGCGACTCTCATGACGTGGGTTTTTGTTCAAAAGCTGCTCCAATTACCTTCACTGTTGATACGGAACTTCCGGTTCATCTCTCTCAGTACCCGTTAAAATCGTTGGCTCGAGAAGGGGTGACCCAGGCAGTGGAAGGTCTTAAGAAGGCAGGCGTTTTGGAACCCTCCCACAGTGATTGGAACACACCTATTTTACCAGTACACAAGCCCAATGGGGACTACAGAATGGCACATGATCTTAGAGCTATCAACGCTATCACTACTACTCCTTTGATACCAGTTCCAAATCCCTACACAGCCATTTGCAACATTACTCCAGAGCACACGTGGTTTACATGTATTGATCTTGCAAATGCTTTCTTCTGCATTCCATTGGCAGAGGAAATGAGACCGATTTTCTCATTTACCATTGACAAAGAGAGATTGCAGTACACCAGACTTCCTCAGGGATTCAGTTTATCCCCAGGAATTTTCAATAAAGTTTTGAGGGAACAGTTGGACGGGGTTTCATTACCAGAGGGAGTGGTTTTGATACAATATGTGGATGACTGCTTATTGCAGCCCCTTCAGCAGCCTCTTGTCTGGAAGCCACTCGTAATTTACTGGTGCGCCTGCACACAACAGGGTTCAAGGTATCCAAAAAGAAACTGCAGTGTACCCGCAAGGAGGTTGCATTTTTGGGCAGGCTCATCTCTCCGGCAGGTACAGGCATGTCAGCATCACACCAGGAGCTCATTTTGAGCCACCCGAAACCTAAGACTGTAAAAGACATGTTATCTTTTCTGGGCCTGACAGGCTACAGCCGACATTACATACCTGAGTACAACCCAAGGACTGCAGAGCTCAGAGCTCTGATCAACGACAAAGGTATCAGAAACTTGACAGCAACACTTGACTGGACTCAGACAGCAGAATCAGCATTCATCTCTCTGAAACAATCCATGTCCCAGGTAACAGCATTGGCTTCTGCATCATACATGTTGCCTTTCTTCCTTGACATTTCTGAGAATGAGAATACCGTAAACGGAATCCTATTTCAGAAAAAGGGGGGATGTAGGTCAATACTGATGTACATTAGCATAACACTGGATAGAGTGGAAAACAGAGAACCTCCATGCACACGACATGCAGCAGGAACAGCTCGGATTTTAAACAAAATTTCACACATCGTGATGCAGCACCCATTGACAGTTTTGACAACACACAGCATTGTCTCATTTGTTAACTCCAGCGCATTCACCATGTCATCCACCAGACAGACAAGACTTGAGAAAACTTTGACAGAGCACACATAACCTATTCACATGAGGGCGTGAATAGCGCAGACAACATGGGCAGTGGAGAACCACACCGATGTGAGGACAAGGTCATACAGGATGTGAAGTTGAGAGTGGATCTCAGGGAGGAACCAATTCCAGATGCAGAAAACTTATTCACAGATGGTTGCTGCTTTAGGCACCCCATCCATGGGCTCCAGGCAGCCTATGCAGTGGTAAGTCAGACAGGCATAAGAGAGTTTGAAGAAAGAGCAGCTGAAAGGGTAACAGGGAGAGTCTCAGCACAGTTGGCAGAACTAAGAGGAGTCACTGCAGCGTTAGAACTATCAGATGGAAAGGAAGTTAACATCTACACAGACTCAGCTTATGTCCATGGAATAATTCATGTTGAAATGCGCCAGTGGATGAGAGCAGGATTTGTAACTTCAACCAATGTTCCCATTAAACATGAAAAAGACATCAAAAAGCTAGCGGAAGCAGTAATGTTACCAAGCAAATTAGCATTGCTAAAATGTAAAGGCCATAACAAAGCTGATAACTTCTTAGCTTGGGGAAACAATGCAGCAGACAGAGCAGCCAAAGACAAAGCAGGGTACTTACCACATTTCCAGATGTTGGTTACCAAAGCACCAGAGTTACTCCCAGCAGTCACTGATGACACTCTCAAGGTAGCACAGGAGGCAGGTTCCCCGCAAGAGAAAACACTATGGTTGGAAAGGGGGGCTACAAACAAAGAAGGAATTTGGTACTCTCCAGACGGTAGACCAGTTCTACCCCCAGAGTGGATAAGATCCATGCTAAAAGAAGCGCATGGCCCCACTCATTGTGGTAAAACTCAAATGGACAGACATCTCACGCATTGGTGGCACCCATACTTACCTGACATGATAGCGAACCATTTGGAAGAATGTGTAATCTGCCTCACCCACAACATCAGAGCAACAGTGAAGCCTCACCAGGGAAAGTTTCCTTTACCTAAAATGGCCGGAGAACAAATCATCATTGACTACACAGATATGATTGATAAGGTTAGAGGGTTCAGGTATCTCCTAGTGGTGGTAGATGCATATACAGGATGGCCAGAGGCCATACCATGTCGTAGGGAAGATGCAGACTCAGTGATCAAGTTTCTTATCACTCATTACATCCCCCTACATGGGTTCCCCAGAAGGGTGAGGTCAGATAATGGCAGCCATTTCAAGAATCATCATTTGCAGACAGTTGAGAAGTCCCTTGGACTCCAACTTTGGATCAGTGTATCATCCACAGTCGCAGGGAAAGGTAGAAAGAATGAATCAGAGTATCAAACAGAAGCTCAGTAAGGCCTGTGATGCCACAGGCATGAACTGGTTAGACGCACTACCTTTGGCCCTATTGTCCCTTCGCAGTTCTGTAAACAGAGGCACAGGCTTCTCTCCTTTTGAGCTAACACATGGTCACCAGTTTCCTGGACCTGGAGCATTAGCAGTAGGGAAAGAAGTAGAAGAGATGGATAGCAAACCATATTACCAGCAACTTAAAGACCCACTGAAGTGTGCGACGGTGCATGATCTTTTATGCTAATACGTATAGTAATGACCAAAATTGTCCATTGGAACCCATATCAAAGATGTTGGAATAGCAACGAATTTGACGAGTTTGAATTTTCCGCTGGGAAATTCGCAGTCGACCTCCGCCTTCGTGGGCGTGGCTTGCGATCTACTGCGTGACGTCACAAGATGGGCCAAGCCGAAGTGTTTACATTCACCACCATTCATTTTGTCTCTATTTCAAAGTCGAATTTACCAACGTTTTTGAGCGAGTATTTTATTGGAAAGTGTTTCGCAGTCAACTGGAAGTGATTGCCAATCGAGAAAAGCTGACAATGGAGGCGACAGTGACGAAAAAGGGAGGAAAAACACACGGGAAGCGATGCATTGCCGCTGGCTGTGGTAATGTGAAGTCTGCCGAAGTGGCGATGTTTCTGTTCCCAAAAGATGAAGGTGAGTGGCTGGTGTCATTGTTTCGTAGATTCGTAGATTGTTTATGAAAAATAAACGCCACTGTGTTTGTGTTAACTAACAAGACTGTCATGGCGGCGGCAGAGCTCAAGTCGAGTTTCTCCGCCTGGAGATATTCTCACTATTTCACTTTTGTCGAGCACAAAGAAAAGAACGTTTTAGTTAAATGTAAGTTGTGTCTTGGCGGGTCAAAGATCCTATCGACTGCCCAAAACAGCAATTAAAATCTGTTGAAACATCTGCAGAAAAAACATGCTGGGACGAAGCTAGTAGCGAAGCTAGTAGCTAAGACCACAGACCCAGACTCATCCGACGCCATTCCACCTCCACCTAAGCAACAGCGGCTGGATTGGCACTTTGAAACATATCTTTGTGTTTGTGTTTGTATAGACCACATTGCTTAGCAGAGTTCAGTGATGCAAATGCATGTCAAGTTGATCAACAGGTTGTATTATTCTCCGATGCAATAACAGTACTGAAATGAAGGCTACAGTATAAGGGCATTAATGGGTGCCCTTTTCTAAGTAACTAAGAAGTTACTTTTCACAGTAACGCATTACTTTTTGGTGTAAGTAGTGAAGTAACTAGTAATTGTAACTACTTACTGGTTTTCAGTAACTAGCACAACACTGCATGTGAACATGAATGTTGCATCATGCTATGAACAGATGAATGTATGATCAGGTGATGGCCAATCCTGTGTGTAGATCTACTCTAGATCTATGACAAAATATTGTCCTCAACTAAATTGACTTCCATGGCCACTTTCCTCATCTATCCTGTCCGAAAAGCTGTCAAAATCACTCATTTCTCTCGCACCAGTATCACTTTCCGAAGTCTCTGCCATGTTTACAATCACAACTGGGCCCATCTTGTGACGTCACAGCCGCTATCGTCTGCAGCAGCGGTAGGCTCAGACGGCCGTTCACGGGATGAAAAATTTGCGATGTTTATCTCGTCCCTCGCACTTCCTAAAAAATTATTTTAGCCATGAACAGGTACAATTATATGTAAGAAATGAAACTGCCATTTCATTTTGGTGCAAAAAAATGCACTTCACTGGCACTTTAAGGGCTTGGTATCAGATTTCTCCACCCAGGTTGCTGACGCCAAAGGGGGACCGGAGAAGCACGAGGCTAACACCGCAGAATTCATCTGGCTGAAGGTCATCCGTCCGAAGTGGCTCAACCCAAGGTTCACCGGCCCGCACAGAGTGACTCAGAGGACATCACATGCAGTTCGCCTCGAAGGAAAGGGGGAAATGTGGTATCATTGGAGCCAGTGCGCCGTTGGAAAACCTCCAGCAAGGACGTTAGACGACATCAGAACTGACATCGCTGCAGCAGGACGAGAGAGCGACACCTCTGACGACGACAGCCCAGCAGAAGCAACGACCCACACAACAGATGACAAGGACAAAGACACAGAGGTAACAACAGGCGATCTTGGAAAGGAGATTACGGCCGGCGAGGAGGCGGAGACGAGTCTACAGGACCCCGACCCCTGAAACACACGACTCCATATAGGACCCGATTTTTTTTACTCCCACCTTTAGGGGCACTTTCCAATAAGTAGCAGCATTTTTGTGCCCACCTATAGGGCCTCTTTCTAATAAGAGTAGTAGGTTATATATAACGAGAGGTTAGCCCTATAATTAAAGGGCAGTGAAAGTCTCCCCAATCACCAGACCTTCTATTTAACAGGTTTTTACTGAACCTTATATTTAACAGGTTCTGGGAGCACAGTATTTACCATTACAGGGTACTATTTTACACCCTTGTTTTAAAGGATCTCTTTAGGAGATTTTAGCATTGTGTTCAGAAGAACCTAATTACAATAACACGGACCACTGATTAAAGGGTACTCAATAATGACAGACTGTGGATTACACTTCCTTATTGTTTGTTGGTGTACTCTGCTAGTGGGAATCGTGGTTTACTTGGGACACTGTTTGTATCTTGAACACCATCCTTAGTTATATGGCCTATTCGTGAATAGCCTTATTATTTTGATTGAGTGTTAATTCCTTGTGTCCTAGTAAATCTCCTATTATTAGTAACAGAAATAACCCTTGTTGTTGTGTTACATTGAAAATAACAACCTAACCATGTATGGGAGTTGGAGATGGTTGCTAGGGATGTCCCTGGTCACGATCATCACCGTTACCGTTATTTTTGTTTTGACTGATTCCATTGACCACCCAGACTCCATTCCCCCGCCAGAGGAGTCCGTAACTAGGGTCAAACGGGCCAAATATGAGGTAAAAGTTACCAAAATGCCTCCTAAACAAACCTTCACTTTCCAAGCAGGTAGTGATGGAATAATACAAATCGACCTGTGCAAAATTGCCCCCTGCAGAAACCTCGACAGGAAATATTCCTACCTAGCCAAATATGTCTGCTTAGCCCCTGCGGTATGTAACAGAAGCGTCACAGATAGGGTCAAAGGCGATCCTTACACTTACAGAGGCAGTGCATTTGCCAAAGGCGACCCCTATCTGTCCGTCACATACACCTACGGTTGTGCCTGCGAGTCCTGGTCCGGTGTCCTAGCAAATTCGGGTCCTGATGACTGGGGATACACGCCATCTTACCGATCAGCGGCAATTGTTAGATCCCTCAAATATAGAATGAAAGTGGTCAGGAGAAACCCAGACGTCCCGTGCTCCGCCAGGTTTTGTAATCCGGTGCTCATAACGCTAAAGAAGGTCGTGCTCTCCGACGCTGGACTTTATGTCCTCGCGGTACATGCAGGAAGGGGTTCGCCACAAGGCCTCTTCGAAATTAAAGTTATACCAAAGAGAGAGCAAAACCGTCGTCAGGGAGCATCTAAGGTTAAGTACTTGTCTAAAGTCACATGTACGGATAAATGTACGGGGGATTATAGCCAACTTCAACCTCTAGACATCATCCAAATGGCCACAGGATACATAGATGACAATTTATGGCTAAAATGGGTTGTCCGAACAGCCCAAGAACAAATGGCAGGGGATTGCCTAGCCTGTGCTACAGCCCGCCCGCAATTAGTCACTGACCCTGCGCCCCTATTTTCCACAGATACCTGGGGTTACAACTGTATGTTACAACTGACCAAGATGGCTAGTCCTCCTAACTGCACCACCCTGGCCAAGGTTTTCCCTCCAATTGACAATGGTACTAGGACAGGCCCATTCACGCCTAACAGAGGCGCCGGCGGGTACACATGTTTCACCATGGTCCAAAAATCTCCGCGTTTTGATCTAGGAAATATCTCTGCGGATTGGTGTAACCACACCGTGTCTGGTAATAGTATAGGACATTGGGCCAGGGGTGGCCTCTACTATTATTGTGGGGGCCACCGCCTGTTCACCCGTATCCCCGAACTATCTGTGGGGTTGTGTGCTATGGTGCGCCTCCATGCACCCCTAATGTTACGAGGCGAAAAACTGGTGCACACGGACCCTAAAGCCTCCCTCAACATCAACCTAGTCACTCGACGTAGGGGACATGTGTTGTCCAAGCGCTACGCCCCAGGCCCCTTTGATTTATCTGCCAACTCTCCCACTTACATGGACTCCATAGGGGTGCCACGGGGTGTTCCCAATGAGTATAAACTCGCTGATCAAGTTGCCTCAGGTTTTGAGAACATTCCTTTCCTCGCAGCTATCTTCCCTATCACCCCTAACAAGAATGTAGACAGGATCAACTATGTACATTACAATGTGCTCCGTTTAGCTAATCTCACTATGGACGCTGTAGAAGGACTCGCTGAACAGCTGGGGCCGACTTCCCTTATGGCAGTTCAGAATAGAATGGCCCTTGACATGCTGTTAGCTGAGAAAGGAGGTGTGTGTTCAATGTTTGGTGATATGTGTTGTACTTTCATTCCAAACAATACGGCTCCGGACGGTTCCGTCACAAAGGCTTTAGAAGGTCTTCGCACACTATCCATAACTATGCATGAACAATCAGGGATACACAACCCCTTGGAGGAATGGTTTACAAACATGTTTGGTCCATGGAAAGGTTTAATAATGTCTCTTTTGATTTCTATAGCTACTTTTATTGCCATTTTAGTAACATGTGGTTGTTGTTGTGTGCCTTGTATCCGCTCATTGTGTGTTAGATTCATCAGTTCCACCATTGAAGGAAAAGCTGTCCCTCCGTACCAAATGCCCTTGTTGGCTTATGCATCGGAAGGAGAGGATAGCATGATGACTCAGCAGACAGGGACGCAGTTTTAATATACTTTGGTCTCCCTCCACTGTCATAAGAGGTTGTTATGGTGGGCAGTTCCCGAAGGTTTAAAGTACTCTAAATCCCAGCTTCTGATGGATTTATATAATGTTGGGGGACAGACACAGTAGAAAAGAATGACAGTGGTTATGTGTCGAATGCTTTGTGTGAATTGATCTCTGGAGGTGAGATCAAAAGGGGGAATAAAGTAACCTGTATATCCTATATAACCTGTTCCAATAATTATAACCTGTTTTAATAATTATAACTTTGTCTGTGTAAAATGTATACTTATGAAACTAGACCAAGTGTTCTTATTTTGTTTTGTTTGATGTGGTCAATTGTGTGTGCGTTGACTTAGGAATGTAGAGGATCCAGTCGCCCCCCCCCGGGTTTTTAATGGGCCGGATAGGAGCATGGGGGGGTTGTAGGAGAAAGGTAATAAAACTGACACCATTGAGTCTATGCAGAGATTGTACTGAGAGAAAGATTGGGATGCGGAGTGGTACGGCCAGGTGCTGAGGATAAACGAAGATAAGGATTGGTACCTCACCCCCGTGCGACCCAGAATTGTTTATTTTATGGCTGCCATAAAATATGACCTGGGACTGATCGGCGGCGTAGGAGATCCAAAGTTCCCACACTTATGGCTGACTCACTCTGATTCGCTGTTTAGACCTCGTCGATGGCTGACTCACTCTGATTCACTGCCTAGGGCTCGCCCAGGAGTGAGTCCACCAATGGATGAACACCTAGGGAGGAGCAACCGACACAACTCCTCCCACACAACTCCTCTCCGTTTGTGGGCATAAATATTATGAATTCTGCACGCTCGGGGCCTTTTTTCTGTCTGACTGTCTGATACGTACATCGCACGGTAGTAAGAGCCAAGGCCCGAAGTACTTCGTTATATTGTACTGTTGTTTTTACCATTAAATCAGCTTATTGTTAAACCTCATATCTCTGCGTCTGAGCCGTTCCTTTTTACAGCAGACCACTCATCAAACGAACGGCGCGGAGGGGGCTCGAACCTTCAACCACTGAAGGCTGCTTCACCCCAACATATGTTGAAGTCATGGATGTTTAAAGTTCATATTTGTCTAATATTAATTTACTTTTCATAAATGAAGTATGACGCTGCGCTGTTAGTACACTTGTCCCTTTCACGTGAACGCGCTCTCAGCTGGAGAGAGAAACCCTGGCTTGATTTACCGAGTTGATAACCAGCGTCGTAGGACCGCTTAGCCGTTACGTTAAGCCCCCGCTGATTGGTCCAAATTGACCAATCCACGGACTTCCTCACACACACACACACACTCAGTGCAGGCAGCTCTGCTGATTTCTCCTCCCTGGCTGCAGGCTGATAACAGACAGTTGGCATCAAGGCGAAATTCTCTCTGCAGACCCATTCTCACAGCGCCTATCAACCTTTTTCTTACTCAATATCAAGCCACACTTAATCACACTCAAAATAAATATATCTAACGTAACCCCAGATCCGTCTAAGGGTTGAATGTGTACGTTAGTCGGCGAGCCCCAACCCCAGAATTCGTCTAAGAATTACTGTGTGCAGGCATGAAAATCACTCACCTTTCGGCGAAATTCGCCGTTTTGAAACCAAAATAGGTGACCTACGTGAATCATGTAGATTCGATGAGAAAATATTTAGGGGGGGGGGGGTAGTTTCAGAGGCCGTAATGGTACGCACCGTTGGGTGACGAGTGGAAGACGAGACCCAATCACTGCCGCTGAGAGAGTCTCTCAGCGGCAGTGATTGGGTCTCGTCTTCCACGGTGCGTACCGTTACGGCCTCTGAACCAGCCCCAGAGATTCACTGAACTGCGAACAGGTGCGCGTGCCAAAAGGGACCTGATCATTGGTTTACAAGCAGTTCGCTTCGCTCGTGCTGTACAGAGCGGGATCCAGACCACCATCAGAAGCTGAAAGCACGCCTGGCCTCGGCGATTCCGCACAGCATGAATCGCTCCCGACTCTGGGAGGTAGTGACGAATGTGTAATGTGAACACAGCAGGAGAGAACGCAACGTTAGACAGCTAGCAGTAAAGCTCCGGTGGAAAATGATTAGCTAACGCTACCGTTAACGTTAGCCTAACATTAGCTAGATATCGTTACTAAAGTTAGATGCTAGCTTGTATAGCTTACGGTAAATCACAAAAAAGAAAAACTGGTTAATGTTAATGCTACTTTCTAAAATCTCTACAACTCGTTTTTCCAGGACGTGTTGATGATTTTGAGGTGAGGGGACTGACTGAAGGCTGAAGGGTAAAGTGGTCCACCGTTCTATCAATAAGGCTAAACTAGAAGTTAGTGCTAACACTAATACAAACATTATTTTTGCAGAATGAGTGTGTTAGGGGAGAAGGATTCAGCCATTGTTAAACAGCTGGATGCTGGATTGAAATGCAGCTGGAACTGGTCGTGGCTAAAACTGGAAGGCAAGGTCTCAGTAAAAGAGCAAGAGGTGTCCTTTCATCTAGGAGATGTATTCATCAAAATCAACAGGCAGGGATTCACCAGATGCATTCTCTGCCACAAAGAGATCAATTATGCTAACAAAGGCAGCCATGCTCTGCAGGCTCACTGCCAGACGGAAGTTCACAAGAAGGTGCAGATGATAGCTTCCACTCATAGTGTTGCCAGCAGCTTCCTTCCAGCATCAGCTAGGGTGAATCCAGCAAGCCAGAGTCAAGCCAACCAGGGTCAGAACAATCAGGCAGCAGTGCCAGGGAAAGATCCCGTACCAGTTATAAACCGCATAGCAAATGCAGAGGTAGGTGGTGTAGGCCTGTTAGTCAGCACAGCAGCATAGACAGAGTACACTAGCACTTTGAGATTGTTATTTTTATTATAACAATAATAATAATAATCATTTATTATTATTATTATTATTCACAATCAGCTGCGGTCACTGGCAGCATCATCACCTAAACATGGAATACACTAGCTTTACATTAATTACATAATTTGTGTTCTAGGCAATGGTCCTTGAACCTTGGCGGAGCATTCCATCCCGTTTTCTAAGGCTCCTGGAAACCACTGTATTGTGTGTTTTAGGCTATCTTTGCCAATAAAATGTATTAAAATCTGAATTACATAACATTGTATTGGCTGTCAGTCATGATGGAAGAGTAGACAAGTTAAGTTACAGCATGTCCACCATCTGCATATGCATTAAGCCATTTGCATTAAGCCCTTACCACATTGTGCCTCATATACTGTAAATGTTTGACCCAGTGACAGGCTGGCATGAAATGTCTTGCATAATACTTAGTAAGGAGGCCATAATATTTTTGACTCATGGCTGAAGTTAAGTTTCTCCAGCTCTCCCCAGGTTGACAAAAAAATGCATCTCAAAATGCATCAGATTGATGCTTTAAAATATGGAATATTCAAAATGTTCTTCCGGGGGAGCATGCCCCCGGACCCCCCTAGAGGGATAATATCCTTCTCACCTTTTTCACCCCTGACCCGTTTTCATGCCTGTGTGTGTGTCACCTTATTTCTCAGAGTATTTCAGCTGGACTTCCTTTACCAAATTTAAAACCACTGAAATCTCGGACGATGATTGCAGCTGGACTTCCTTTACCAATTTATAACCACTGTAATCTCGTTACACAGTTAATCACACTCAAAATAAATATATCTAACGTAACCCCAGATCCGTCTAAGGGTTGCCTGTGTACGTTAGTCGGCGAGCCCCAACCCCAGAATTTGTCTAAGAATTACTGTGTGTGTCACCTTATTTCTCAAGAGTATTTCAGCTGGACTTCCTTTACCAAATTTAAAACCACTGAAATCTCGGACGACGATTGCAGCTGGGGTTCCTTTACCAATTTATAACCACTGTAATCTCGTTACAGTTTTTATATTCCCCGTACAGTCTAGTTGACTTTTATAGTGCGATGTTTATTTCAACAGATGGAGAGACTTCCAAAAGCGCTTCGACACCCTCTTACGAGGATGTGGCTTTTGGCAAGGAGTCGAAACCCAGTCTACAGAATCTCTTTATCGTCACGTTTAGTCTTCTAGATTAACCCCACAGCAAGAGTTTGCGAGATCCGGTCATTTCAAATTGATTTTGAAAGTTGCGTTTCTCCTCTTGAAATACCCCACATATAACACAACTGCAGCTCCTCTTTGAGACTGGAAAGTGTTATTCTGTAGTACTGTTTTTTCTACCGTAAGACTAAAACACTGAAAAATGCCGCTGACAACTCTAAAATTTTGTAGTATAGCCAATCACAGATTTTGATAATAACAGGTATCTGCTCACCTTTCAGTTGTGGGGCGCCCTGGTTTAGTTGTCAGAGGTATTCGAGGTGTCTTCCCTGGACCGTTCGTCCGCTGGCTGCCGGTGTTCCTTCTATGAGACCCTACTCATCACGTCGGTTGGTCACCAAATTGTTGGATTGAAGCACCCTTCAGTTGTTGAAGGTTCGAGCCCGCTCCGCGCCGTTCGTTTGATGAGTGGTCTGCTATAAAAAGGAAGGACTCAGACAGAGATATGAGATTAAACAATAAGATGATTTAATGGTAGAAAACAACAGTACAATATAACGAAGTACTTATATAATGAAGTACTTCGGGCCTCAGCTCTTCCACCGTGCGATGTACGTATCAGACAGTCAGACCGAACAGAGGCCGCGAGTGTACAGAATTCACAATATTTATTCCCACAAACGGAGAGGAGTTGTGTGGGAGGAGTTGTGTCGGTTGCTCCTCCCTAGGTGTTCATCCATTGGTGGACTCACTCCTGGGCGAATCAGAGTGAGTCAGCCATAGGCGTGGAAGTTTGGATCTCCTGCGCCGCTGATCAGTCCCATGCCATCTTTTATGGCAGCCATAAAATAAACAATTCTGGGTTGAACGGGGGTGAGGTACCAATCCTTATCTTCGTTTATCCTCGGCACCTGGCCGTACCACTCCGTATCCCAATCCTCCTCCCTGCCTAGACTCAATGTTGTCAGTTTTATTACCTTTCTCCTGCAACGACCCCATGCTCCTATCCGGCCCATTAAAAACCCGGGGGGGCGACTGGATCCTCTACATTCCTAAGTCAACGCACACACAATTGACCACATCAAACAAAACAAAATAAGAACACTTGGTCTAGTTTCATAAGTATACATTTTACACAGACAAAGTTATAATTATTGAAACAGGTTATAATTATTGAAACAGGTTATATAGGATATACAGGTTACTTTAGTTTCCATGTCGGCCTCGTGTGGCCGAACCGTCTATCTCAGCGGTTTTCAAAGTGTGAGGCGCGCCTCCCTGGGGGGGCGCCAGAGAGCTTCAAGGGAGGAGCAGCGTTAGAAAAAAATTACGAGAAAAAGACGAGTAAAGTGTCACTTGCACACTTTTGGCTGTCTGTGGAGACCGAGTTCCCCCACCTCGCCAAAAAGGCTGTAAAAGTGCTCATTCCCTTCACCTCCACCCAGGGGCGGACTGGCCATCTGTGTGTTCTGGAGAATCACAGAACGGCCGGTCGTCAGCGGGCCATTGACGGCCAGCTCGGTTCGCTGACGGCCGGGACCGCCCTTTATTTTTTATGTTTTTAAACGGCATCATTTAAGTTGCGCTGACAGGCGACAGAGGTCCGTTTGTGTGCCGTTTCCACGCAGCGAGGCGCTCCCTCCCCCCACTTTGATCAAAAGCAAGTACCGGTCAAGGCTGCAGCCAGAGAATGATCTGCGTTTATTCCTGTCTACATTGCATCCCCGCATCGTCCGCCTGTGCGCATCAAAGACGCAGACTCATTGTTCCCACTAAAGTAGGGGTGAGTGTAATAAGGAGGCAAAGTTGACGTTCAGTGTGTTGCCGGGAGCATATAAGGATTTATCCACGATGTTGAAAATGTAAAAAAAAAATGTAAAATGTTTAAAACATAAAGATAAAAAGGTTTAAAAAAGTTATTGTTTAATGTTTGTGCTCAAAAAGAGAACGGTAGACAGCGAAAACAAAGCATTTCATTACATTTTCTCTTACTGGACCTCTTTGAAATGCAATTGAATATGGCAATAATAATTGGGAGGGGGGGCGCGGCTGTTCTTATGTTCTCTGAGGGGAGGCTCACCTTCCCACACTTTGAAAACCCCTGGTCTATCTGATAGAGAACTGTAGCAGATACGACCGTTATCGTCCTCGTGTGGCTGCAGCCTAAGCTAACGTAAGCTCAGATGTGTTTCTAATGTTAGCTCAGCTGTGTTGCTAATGTTAGATTAGCTGTGGATCAACAAGTTATGAATTGCATTTGTTTTTGTTACAAAGGGAAAGCTTGACTGTTAAACTTGAAAGTGCTTTCCTCAGGGATCTGGAAGGTATGAAGTTTCATCCCAATGTCCCTCCTCGACTCTTCTCACCTCTCTCCTCCATGACTTGATCCGGAAAACCGATCGAGACACGCCATGTTGAAGGACGTCCCAACTGCCTAATGCACTCGCAGGAGTCAAGGAGGGAGGAGGCTTCGAGAGACGGAGGGAGGATACATGAGTGCAGACTATGGGAAGTGTTATCACTCCCCGCAGATAAATGAGTGGAAAAGCTTCACTACATAAATATAAGTGCTCACAGCTCCGTGGGATTTATTATGTGCAATTCATTTATTAAGGTTATACTAACAATTTCAGTAATATATAACGTTTTTGAAGCCATTATTCTGGGTCTTTAGAAAATACATTTAAACAATGCACTTTTTTACAAGGACTGATTGGAGAGACCCCTCCACCACATTCAGCTGTGGTCGGCAAATTAAGACCTTTTCACAGGCAGGAGGCCAAGTTGTAAGTGAAGTGAAGTGCAACTGTTTTCACCTAATAATTTTCATGGATGTATAAATTGTTTTGCTCAGGGAAATACTTAAGAAGAAGACGGGACTGCAGGGACTTGTCAGCTCATCCCAGGTGTCCAAAAAATGGGACAATTTAAAACGCAAATATAAGGTGCGGTAAAAATGTTGCATAGCATCATGAAATGTTTTGTGCTCCTTAGATGCATGATTTTTGTATGCTCAATCACTTAACACAGTATATGATTGTTTAATATAATTTCAGACCCTGTAGAGATTTAATTTATTTTAGGACCTCGGGTCCCCAGCCGCTGGGACGGGGACGGACCAGGGAGAGGCCACAGCAGCCACATGGTCGTTGTTTTCTCCCATGCATGAGGCTATCAGGGGGAGGCCATCTATTGAGCCTCCCATACTGTTAGACTCATGTGATGAGGGAAATCCGTCACCTGTGGCCTCAGATGGCTCAACTTCTGTGGCTGTCGCTGTCCAGGCAAGGGAGGAGGAGGCCCAGCCTGGCTTGAGCAGCAACATTCAGTAGGACTGCCCATCCCCAGAGTGAAGGATATTTACACAATAGTTTCAAAATTCACAATTTAAAGAAAAGCACAAAGTTAGGCTTGGAAACAAAAGGTAACATGAACCACTCTGGTATCATTGTTGTCATTAAACATTTGATAACAACATCAGCAAAATGGTTATCCCTCTGTCAACCTCTTGAATTTGTACCCTTTTCAACCAATTATCTGTACACACTGAAATAATTGAATGTATCAATCAAACACTGGAATATAATGTTGATTTAACATCAGATTAGACCATGTCAGTTGTCATTTCTCATCTTAGATCAATTGACATGAAACACATGAGGATATTACACAATGAAAAAATGCATGAGTCAGTAGACTGATTTTGAGCTATAGCAACACCAACATGTGGCCTAGCAACAACATAATCTAAAAAGTTTGACCATTTTAATGATAGTTTTGGAAAAAAAACATTTTCTCCAGACTTTTAGCAAATACTACATAAAAGTGGTCAGTCTCGCGAGATCTATCAGGGGTCGTTGTAAGTTAAGGCGTGAACTTGGCTAATGTTGCTAGAATTCTCAGTATGTGAACACAGTCCGAAAATGGAAAGATTTCTCACAAGTCAGCGTAAACGACCGCGAACTCGAACGAAGCCGGACAACCCTGCTATCCACACAACCCAGTCTCACGGCATTTCGTGTTATAGTCACGACATTTAATCTATTGATTCGTGTTCACCAAAGTTAAGGAAACCATTCCACAGGCCCTCTTCATTCACTGCTATGCTCACTCTTAAATCTCGTCTTGGCAAGGGAGCTTCCAAGATAAGAGTGTAAGGTCTTCTTCTCCCACCTCTCTGGCTTGGCCCAGGGAATTGAGAGAGACCAGGGAATTGAGAGAGGTAAGATGATAATAATAATGACCTTAATGAAATTATTAACAATAATAAAGAAATTATAAAGTGTTGGAAACTCATAAAAACATGAAGGTAAAGAACTACGCTAGTATTAAATAAAAATAAAAAGCTAATCTTAGTGTTTACTGGAGGTCTATACGTTTTTTTTCTAAACTAAGCAATGTTACTCTCGTAGGTGTTCGAGCACATCGTAGACCATCACACAGAGTTTGATGATGAAACTGTTCATTGCGCTGATGGATACATCACCCTCCTTACCAGCTTCGATTTCAGCTTTTGGTTGAAAACTTTCCAGGCCATCTACTCCTACTCGGATGTTGTTTTTGGAATACTTCAAAACAAGGTTTTGATATGCAGTTCTGCCTGGCCAGAGTGGAGGAGCTACAGCGAAAAATTGAACAGGAGAAGATGAACTTTGGTTGGCCCTCTGCGCGGCCGTGGAGCTCAAGGAGACGTTTGCGCACGGTACAGGGAGCTCCACTGCAGCGTAATTGACAGCCTGCTAACCCAGATTGCCAACCGCTTCAGTGACCACAAAAAGCTGGAATTCCTGGCCCTTCTGGATCCGCAACAGTTCGGGCATTACCGTGACTATTTCCCAACTGCTGCCTTGAAAAGTTTGATGGAGAGCTATGGCGGATATTTCGACCAGCCTCGACTGCTGTTGGGGTGAAGCAGCCTTCAGTGGTTGAAGGTTCGAGCCCCCTCCGCTCCGTTCGTTTGATGAGTGGTCTGCTGTAAAAAGGAACGGCTCAGACGCAGAGATATGAGGTTTAACAATAAGCTGATTTAATGGTAAAAACAACAGTACAATATAACGAAGTACTTCGGGCCTTGGCTCTTACTACCGTGCGATGTATGTATCAGACAGAACAAAGGCCCCGAGCGTACAGAATTCATAATATTTATGCCCACAAACGGAGAGGAGTTGTGTGGGAGGAGTTGTGTCGGTTGCTCCTCCCTAGGTGTTCATCCATTGGTGGACTCACTCCTGGGCGAGCCCTAGGCAGTGAATCAGAGTGAGTCAGCCATTGACGAGGTCTAAACAGCGAATCAGAGTGAGTCAGCCATAAGTGTGGGAACTTTCGATCTCCTGCGCCGCCGATCAGTCCCAGGTCATCTTTTATGGCAGCCATAAAATAAACAATTCTGGGTCGCACGGGGGTGAGGTACCAATCCTTATCTTCGTTTATCCTCAGCACCTGGCCGTACCACTCTGCATCCCAATCTTTCTCTCAGAACAATCTCTGCATAGACTCAATGGTGTCAGTTTTATTACCTTTCTCCTACAACCCCCCCATGCTCCTATCCGGGCCATTAAAACCCCGGGGGGCCACTGGATCCTCTACATTCCTAAGTCAACGCACACACAATTGACCACAGCAAACAAAGGAAAATAAGAACACTTGGTCTAGTTTCATAAGTATACATTTTACACAGACAAAGTTATAATTATTAAAACAGGTTATAATTATTGAAACAGGTTACTTTAATCCCCCTTTTGATCTCACCTCCAGAGATCAATTCACACAAGCATTCAAAACATAACCACTGTCATTCTTTTCTACTGCGTCTGTCCCACAATGAGCGGATACAAGGCACACACAACAACCACATGTTACTAAAATGGCAATACAAGTAGCTATTGAAATCAAAAGAGACATTATTAAACCTTTCCATTGACCAAACATGTTTGTAAACCATTCCAAGGGGTTGTGTATCCCTGATTGTTCATGCATAGTTATGGATAGTGTGCGAAAGCCTTCTAAAGCCTTTGTGACGGAACCGTCCGGAGCCGTATTGTTTGGAATGAAAGTACAACACATATCACCAAACATTGAACACACACCTCCTTTCTCAGCTAACAGCATGTCAAGGGCCATTCTATTCTGTTTCAGCCATAAGGGAAGTCGGCCCCAGCTGTTCAGCGAGTCCTTCACAGCGTCCCTAGTGAGATTAGCTAAACGGAGCACATTGTAATGTACATAGTTGATCCTGTCTGCATTATTCCATCACTACCTGCTTGGAAAGTGAAGGTTTGTTTAGGAGACATTTTGGTAACAACTACCTCATGTTTGGCCCGTTTGACCCTAGTTACGGACTCTCTGGCGGGGGAATGGAGTCTGGGTGGTCAATGGAATCATTAAAACAAAAAAAAGGCAAGGGTGAACACACATTATTTCTGTTATTAATAATAGGAGATTTACTAGGACACAAGGAATTAACACCCAATCAAATAATAAGGCAATTCGCTAATGGGCCATATAACTAAGAATGGTGTTCAAGATACAAACAGTGTCCCAAGTAAAACCACGATTCCCACTAGCAGAGTACACCAACAAACAATAAGGAAGTGTAATCCACAGTCTGTCATTGTTGAGTACCTTTAATCAGTGGTCCGTGCTATTGTAATTAGGTTGAACACAATGCTAAAATCTCCTAAGGAGATTTTTTAAAACTAGGGTGTAAAATAGTACCCTGTAATGGTAAATACTGTGCTCCCAGAACCTGTTAAATATAAGGTCTGGTGAGTGGGGAGACTTTCACTGCCCTTTAACTATAGGGCTAACCTGTCGTTATATATAACCTACTACTCTTATTAGAAAGAGGCCCTATAGGTGGGCATAAAAATGCTGCTACTTATTGGAAAGTGCCCCTAAAGGTGGGAGTAAAAAAGTCGGGTCCTATATGGAGTCGTGTGTTTCAGAGTAGACTCGTGTCCGCCTCCTCGCCGGCCGTAATCTCCTTTCCAAGATCGCCTGTTGTTACCTCTGTGT
The DNA here is from genome assembly GCA_031216635.1 of Dissostichus eleginoides. Lineage (NCBI taxonomy): Eukaryota > Metazoa > Chordata > Actinopteri > Perciformes > Nototheniidae > Dissostichus > Dissostichus eleginoides. The sequence goes on from CM062271.1 coordinate 29,381,498, forward strand.
CTTTGTCCTTGTCATCTGTTGTGTGGGTCGTTGCTTCTGCTGGGCTGTCGTCGTCAGATGTGTCGCTCTCTCGTCCTGCTGCAGCGATGTCAGTTCTGATGTCGTCTAACCGTTGCTGGAGGTTTTCCAACGGCGCACTGGCTCCAATGATACCACGTTTCCCCCTTTCCTTCGAGGCGAACTGCATGTGATGTCCTCTGAGTCACTCTGTGCGGGCCGGTGAACCTTGGGTTGAGCCACTTCGGACGGATGACCTTCAGCCAGATGAATTCTGCGGTGTTAGCCTCGTGCTTCTCCGGTCCCCCTTTGGCGTCAGCCACCTGGGTGGAGAAATCTCATACCAAGCCCTTAAGTTGCTGGTAATATGGTTTTGAGCTAATTTCCTCTACTTCTTTCCCTACTGCTAATGCTCCAGGACCCGGAAACTGATGGCCGTGGGTCAGCTCAAATGGGGAGAAACCTGTCCCTCAGTTAATGTGTTCATAAACAAAGTCCGACACCGGCTATATCAACCTGTTTCAGAGGAAGGTGGAGTCCCCTGTGCCGTCTTGACTTGCCGTGTCTTCTCTGTCAGAGGCAGAGGTTTCATCCTTTTTTTTTTTAGTCCTAAAAAATTTGACGCGTTTTGCAACAAAGTCAAGTATTTCTTCATCTGTAGGTGTATGTGTTGATACAGGTGTTCCTTTAATGTCATGAGGGGAACTGGGTGAGGGGGGGTTAGAGGTGGAGGGAAGCGTATAGGGAGGGGGTCGGGTCTTAAAGGGGTTGTATAAATCTGGATAGAGGAGGGGACCGCCCTCTGGGATGTCTGGGAGGGGCCCACCATATGGCTTCTCCTTCCTGACTGGCTCTATCACTTCTGTGGGAGGGGCTGGTGCAGGACTGGGTGGGGCTGCTATGGCGGGCAGATTTTTGGCGGGAGTTTTGCTCAGAGGGCAGGTTACTGCCACTCCATTCATAACTAAGGCTGCGTTATGGCCTATTCTCCTTAGCTTGTCAACTAGCTCCCTTTCTTTGTTAAGTTTAGAAGCCCTGATAAAACCTGCCTTCTGCTTGTTGAGAGTTTCTAATTTCCGAACCAACTGTCGCTCGTATGTATTGAGTGCTGTGGCTAGGAGACTTATTGCCTCGTCACCCTCTACTCTATTCTCTGCGATCATCTGATCGTGTAAGAAACGGAGATCCCTGCTCGCCTTTTTATGATCTCCGGGCTTAAGTCCGCTAAGTATCAATCTCTCTGCTTGTCCCCACTGTTCCCTTAAACTCCCCGGAACAGGGACTCCTAATTCTCTCTCTTCACGTTCAAATTCTCCTTCCATTTTTGACTTCGTTCGTATCTGCTTCTCCTAAAGGTTTTAGTTTTTTATAAAAAACACCAGATATCTCTGCGTACTATAATTTACTAATTATTGTAGTTTTATTCCCACAGGTATACAGTCTGATAGTTTTCGTTGCGAGGTGTATTTCAACCAGTTACGGAGACTGCAAAAGAGCGCCTCTCCTAACGGTTTTAGTTTCTTATAAAAAACACCAGATATCCCTGCGTACTATAATTTACTATTATTGTAGTTTTATTCCCACAGGTATACAGTCTGATAGTTTTCGTTGCGAGGTGTATTTCAACCAGTTACGGAGACTGCAAAAGAGCGCCTCTCCTAACGGTTTTAGTTTCTTATAAAAAACACCAGATATCCCTGCGTACTATAATTTACTAATTATTGTAGTTTTATTCCCACAGGTATACAGTCTGATAGTTTTCGTTGCGAGGTGTATTTCAACCAGTTACGGAGACTGCAAAAGCGCCTCTCCTAACGGTTTTAGTTTCTTATAAAAACACCAGATTTCCCTGCGTACTATAATTTACTAATTATTGTAGTTTTATTCCCACAGTATACAGTCTGATAGTTTTCGTTGCGAGGTGTATTTCAACCAGTTACGGAGACTGCAAAAGAGCGCTTCTCCTTAAGGAGGATGCGGCCCAAGCATGGAGTCGAAACCGTCTACAATAACCTTTGATCGTCACGTATATGCTATCAGATACAAATAAGATTCTACAATACTTTCAGGACGGTCCTTTCAAATTGATGTTGAAAATATTATAATATACAACCACAGTTAATCACACTCAAAATAAATAACCTAATGTAACCCCAGATCCGTCTAAGGATTGCCTGTGTACATTATCGATGAGCCCAACCCCAGAATTCGTCTAAGAATTACTGTGTGTGTCACCTTATTTCTCAGAGTATTTCAGCTGGACTTCCTTTAAATTTTAAAACCACTGAAATCTCGAACGACCATTGCAGCTGGACTCTTTTAAATTTTATAACCACTGCAATCTCGTTACACAGTTAATCACACTCAAAATAAATAAACCTAATGTAACCCCAGATCCGTCTAAGGATTGCCTGTGTACATTAGTCGATGAGCCCCAACCCCAGAATTCGTCTAAGAATTACTGTGTGTGTCACCTTATTTCTCAGAGTATTTCAGCTGGACTTCCTTTAAATTTTAAAACCACTGAAATCTCGAACGACCATTGCAGCTGGACTTCTTTTAAATTTTATAACCACTGCAATCTCGTTACACAGTTAATCACACTCAAAATAAATAAACCTAATGTAACCCCAGATCCGTCTAAGGATTGCCTGTGTACATTAGTCGATGAGCCCCAACCCCAGAATTCGTCTAAGAATTACTGTGTGTGTCACCTTATTTCTCAGAGTATTTCAGCTGGACTTCCTTTAAATTTTAAAACCACTGAAATCTCGACGACCATTGCAGCTGGACTTCCTTTAAATTTTATAACCACTGCAATCTCGTTACACAGTTAATATATTCCCCGTACAGTCTAGTTGACTTTTATAGTGCGATGTATATTTCAACAGATGGAGAGACTTCCAGAAGCGCTTCTACACCCCCTTTCGGCGATGTGGCTTTTGGCAAGGAGTCGAAACCCAGTCTACAGAATCTCTTTATCGTCACGTTTAGTCTTCTAGATTAACCCCACAGCAAGAGTTTGCGAGATCCGGTCATTTCAAATTGATTTTGAAAGTTGCGTTTCTCCTCTTGAAATACCCCACATATAACACAACTACAGCTCCTCTTTGAGACTGGAAAGTGTTATTCTGTAGTACTGTTCTTTCTACCGTAAGACTAAAACACTGAAAATGCCGCTGACAACTCTAAAATTTTGTAGTATAGCCAATCACAGATTTTGATAATAACAGGTATCTGCTCACCTTTCAGTCGTAGGGCCCTTGTTTAGTTGTCAGAGGTATTCGAGGTGTCTTCCCTGGACAGTTCGTCCGCTGGCTGCCGGTGTTCCTTCTATGAGACCCTACTCATCACGTCGGGGTCACCAAATTGTTGGGGTGAAGCAGCCTTCAGTGGTTGAAGGTTCGAGCCCCCTCCGCTCCGTTCGTTTGATGAGTGGTCTGCTGTAAAAAGGAACGGCTCAGACGCAGAGATATGAGGTTTAACAATAAGCTGATTTAATGGTAAAAACAACAGTACAATATAACGAAGTACTTCGGGCCTTGGCTCTTACTACCGTGCGATGTACGTATCAGACAGTCAGACAGAACAAAGGCCCCGAGCGTACAGAATTCATAATATTTATGCCCACAAACGGAGAGGAGTTGTGTGGGAGGAGTTGTGTCGGTTGCTCCTCCCTAGGTGTTCATCCATTGGTGGACTCACTCCTGGGCGAGCCCTAGGCAGTGAATCAGAGTGAGTCAGCCATGACGAGGTCTAAACAGCGAATCAGAGTGAGTCAGCCATAAGTGTGGGAACTTTGGATCTCCTGCGCCGCCGATCAGTCCCAGGTCATCTTTTATGGCAGCCATAAAATAAACAATTCTGGGTCGCACGGGGGTGAGGTACCAATCCTTATCTTCGTTTATCCTCAGCACCTGGCCGTACCACTCTGCATCCCAATCTTTCTCTCAGAACAATCTCTGCATAGACTCAATGGTGTCAGTTTTATTACCTTTCTCCTACAACCCCCCCATGCTCCTATCCGGGCCATTAAAACCCCGGGGGGGCCAACTGGATCCTCTACATTCCTAAGTCAACGCACACACAATTGACCACAGCAAACAAAGGAAAATAAGAACACTTGGTCTAGTTTCATAAGTATACATTTTACACAGACAAAGTTATAATTATTAAAACAGGTTCTAATTATTGAAACAGGTTACTTTACTGCACACGGAACTCACCGTGATGTACGGCATGTCTGACTTTTTGGGGAAAAGCCCAGCCGACATTCATCAGTTTCTCCTCAAAAAAGGACTGAGTGAAAGCATGAAACAAGTGTACACCCTCACATGCATCATCCTGACAATACCTGTGTCCACTGCCTCTGTGGAAAGGTCATTTTCTGCGCTGAAGCGCATAAAAAGCTACTCGAGGACCACGACTGGGCAAGTCCGACTGTCAGACTTGGCCTTAATTTCTATCGAGAAGGAATTGCTGATTGCTTTAAAGACCCACTGAAGTGTGCGACGGTGCATGATCTTTTATGCTAATACGTATAGTAATGACCAAAATTGTCCATTGGAACCCATATCAAAGATGTTGGAATAGCAACGAATTTGACGAGTTTGAATTTTCCGCTGGGAAATTCGCAGTCGACCTCCGCCTTCGTGGGCGTGGCTTGCGATCTACTGCGTGACGTCACAAGATGGGCCAGGCCGAAGTGTTTACATTCACCACCATTCATTTTGTCTCTATTTCAAAGTCGAATTTACCAACGTTTTTGAGCGAGTATTTGATTGGAAAGTGTTTCGCAGTCGACTGGAAGTGATTGCCAATCGAGAAAAGCTGACAATGGAGGCGACAGTGACGAAAAAGGGAGGAAAAACACACGGGAAGCGATGCATTGCCGCTGGCTGTGGTAATGTGAAGTCTGCCGAAGTGGCGATGTTTCTGTTCCCAAAAGATGAAGGTGAGTGGCTGGTGTCATTGTTTCGTAGATTCGTAGATTGTTTATGAAAAATAAACGCCACTGTGTTGATGTTTCTGTTCCCAAAAGATGAAGGTGAGTGGCTGGTGTCATTGTTTCGTAGATTCGTAGATTGTTTATGAAAAATAAACGCCACTGTGTTTGTGTTAACTAACAAGACTGTCATGGCGGCGGCAGAGCTCAAGTCGAGTTTCTCCGCCTGGAGATATTCTCACTATTTCACTTTTGTCGAGCACAAAGAAAAGAACGTTTTAGTTAAATGTAAGTTGTGTCTTGGCGGGTCAAAGATCCTATCGACTGCCCAAAACAGCAATTAAAATCTGTTGAAACATCTGCAGAAAAAACATGCTGGACGAAGCTAGTAGCGAAGCTAGTAGCTAAGACCACAGACCCAGACTCATCCGACGCCATTCCACCTCCACCTAAGCAACAGCGGCTGGATTGGCACTTTGAAACATATCTTTGTGTTTGTGTTTGTATAGACCACATTGCTTAGCAGAGTTCAGTGATGCAAATGCATGTCAAGTTGATCAACAGGTTGTATTATTCTCCGATGCAATAACAGTACTGAAATGAAGGCTACAGTATAAGGGCATTAATGGGTGCCCTTTTCTAAGTAACTAAGAAGTTACTTTTCACAGTAACGCATTACTTTTTGGTGTAAGTAGTGAAGTAACTAGTAATTGTAACTACTTACTGGTTTTCAGTAACTAGCACAACACTGCATGTGAACATGAATGTTGCATCATGCTATGAACAGATGAATGTATGATCAGGTGATGGCCAATCCTGTGTGTAGATCTACTCTAGATCTATGATAATAGAATATTGTCTCAACTAAATTGACTTCCATGGCCATGTTAATGATGTCATAATAGATTACCTATAGAATAGAGAGCTTATCTTTTGACTATTAATGGTTGGATTTATTTCATTTCTACAGATCTGTCAAAGGCATGGGCAAAGCAAGTAAAGAGAACCAGGAAGGACTGGGAGCCTACCAAATGCAGTGTTCTGTGCAGTGAACACTTCACAAGGGACTCCTTTGATGAAAGTGCTCTACTACGAGCGCAGATGGGCATTGCGACAAAGAGGACCTTGATCCTGAAGAAGGGAGCAATTCCAACTGTTTTCCCCAGAGTTGGGACTTCAGCTGTGGGACAACCTTCAACATCAAGACTGGCGCGATCTGCATTTGCAATGAGAGAGAGAAAGCGGGTAAAGTTGTTAGGCCTAATTTGTTGATGTTAAATCAGGATTTAATTCCGTTGGCTAGTAGTCTCATGAATTATTATTGTTGAAATGGTATGAGCAAGGTGTAGGCCTATACTGTTTTGAATAATTTTGTAATCCATTTCATATTGTGTACATTTGCAGAAAGTAGAAGAACTCCTGGCAGAATCAGAAGTGGAGAGTAGCAGTTTTGCTTCCACAGAGGAATCAATGGAGATGGCCACTGACACAGACATGGCACCGGAACAGGTTTGTGATTGCCCCCAGGTTTTGTTTTAGATGAGCACATTGGCTGGTTTTACCTTGCACGTTATCATGACTGGCACACACAGTGGACACATGAAAAAAAACCTTAGATCTTACACTTGTTATGTAAAACAAAAAGCTTAGCATTAGTCTTGTTCCAAACACCAAACATGCAACCGGCAAACCAGTCTGCTAAATATAATTATTGTAGAAAGTTGCTAGTCAGGCATGATATTGACTTACATATGCATTGGCTCTAGCTAAGCATTACTGTAGGGTACATGTTTATCATGATAATATTGTCTAGAACTTCTAACTCCTCAAAAATATTTTACAACATCACACTATGAAATTTATGTTTCCATCTGGCAGGAACGACAGAGTCAAGATCAGGCCTGCCAGACAGACTGGACTCCAACAGCTACTGTCAGCATCAAGACACAGACTGGGAAACAACTCACAAAGACACAGTCAAAGGGTAATGCCACTATTGATTGGTTAATAGTACTGTACTATTAAATCGAAGTTTAATCAGTTCCTACAAAAAAAAACCACAACAGTTTGACAGGATGAGCGAGTGTATCATAATACTGTATTACAGTACGGGATATTCCTTCTAATGTTGAATTTGTTAACTATAAATAGTAAGCAACAGATCAACATAGATTTGTGGTTTTATATAAACACAATATAGTATTCCATTGATCATTTCATTTCCAGCATGCCAGGTGACGCCCGAGATGCTGACTGCAAGTCTACCAGTACCAGGGAGGCAGAGAAAGCTGAAAGTCCATGGCACCAGAGATCCAGCTACACCTGACCAGCCACCACAGGCTGCCTCTAGCAGCAGCAGCAGCAGCAGCAGCAGCAGCAGACGCGCCGTCCAGCAGTCCAGCTGCACCACCATCAGTATCCTCAGACTGGGAACTGAGCCCCATCTCAGCGGCTGATTCTTCTGACAAGTCAGATCTGTCAGAAAGTCGGGAAGCATTTGGGGATGAGATCTGCCACAAGGAACCCAAATACATCGTCTTTGGCTCCAGCCTCGGGAAACTGCTACAGTGGTGCCACTGTCCATCTTGCGGCAGCGTCGACATCCGTCAAGTGTGGACAACCACTGGAACACTGCTTAAGATCCACCTGACATGTGACTCCTGTCTGCAGGCAACTAAGTGGCAGAGTCAACCGAGCATTGGAAACTTCCCTGCAGGCAACATGCTGTTGTCTGCAGGCATAATGTTTGCCGGTGCGTCGCCAACAAAGGTGCTGCGAGTCCTAAACCACATGGGTGTGATGACCTACGAGAAACGAACATTCTTCTCACACCAGCGAGACATCCTGCAGCCTGCAATACAGGGTGTATGGACGCAACAACAGGCAGCCCACATTGCGATGCTGCAGACTGAAGGGCGACCTCTGGTTCTGGGGGGTGACGGCAGGGCCGACAGCCCTGGACAGCGCAAAATTTGGAACATACACTACAATGGAGCTGGAATCAAATGTGGTGCTAGACCTACAGCTGGTGCAGGTACAGTTTATATTGTTCAAGGTCAGGGTTTTGTGTGAGAAATATAAAACTTAATCTGTAAATATTGTAATAGTAACAGTGTTTCAAATCATATTCAGCTCATTGCAGAGCTCCTGTGTAGTTATCTGCCTAACTGGAATGTTCCCTGCTGTATTTTCAGAGCAACGAGTGTGGTGGGAGCTACCATATGGAACTGGAAGGCCTGAAGAGGATGGTGGCCTTCTTTGAGGACATCCTGGAGATTGGCACTCTCGTCACAGACCGACATCGCCAGATTGCCAAATGGATTAGAGAGAATATGCCGTACACAACACATCTTTATGACATCTGGCATGTAGCCAAGTGTATGTGTCAATGTTGTTTTTTTGAAGTTCAAGGAGTAGAGTCTTCTATTGAGTTATCGTAAAGTTGTTATCACCAGACAGACATTGCAGCATGCAGTGTCACAAATGTTATTTGCACACCTCACTCAAATAGATAGATCTCTTTATGATGTCATTTTTATGTATTGTCTTTGCAGCTGTTGGGAAGAAGCTGAAAGCCATCTGCAAGCTCAAGGGCTGTGAGGACCTGAAAGCATGGCAACAGAGCATCATCAACCACTTGTACTGGGCAGTGGTTTCCTCCACGCAAGACGACGCGGAACTGATTGTGGATAAATGGAAGTCCGTGGAGCGGCATGTCCTAAACCTCCACAGGGGCCATGGTGGAAAGTTCCCCACATGTGCGCACAAGAGACTACAAGGCAGGGCTCAGAAGAAGAAGTGGATCAAACCAAGTGAGTTTAGAGTCAATACTCCTTTTTCTGATATGGCGGCAGACGTGACATTTAAAATTACGTCTGTTGCATCAGCAACGGGTGACTGTAATTTTAACCGTCATCCACCGCCAAAAGGAGTATGGAATGTATACAGTGTATGCATACGTCTGAGCAACAAACATTAGAATGATAATCCATAATGTCAAGCACTGCCATTGAAATTTGTTGATGATTGATTTATTGATCTGTTGATTGCAGGTTCACTATCAGCTGTCAAACTACAGAAACTGGTGACAGACAAGATGCTGTGCAAGGACATCGGCAAGCTCTTGCTGTACACCAGACGTCCAAGGTGGAGGGCTTCACAGCCTCATCATTCAGTTTGCACCAAAGTGTTACGTGTACTCCTACACTGGCATGCTGTGCAGGTTGGTCTTTTCAGCTATAATTCTATATAATAATAAAGACTTGTTTCAGTTACTTGGGAATGGGTGTCTTTGTACCGTGCTGAACCAGGTCCCTGTGCTGTATAAAAGCTTGCGACGTTACGTCACATCCCATAGTGTGTCAAAATGGAGGAAGGAACTGTGATGAAGTTGTCAACTCCAAGACACACATTGCCAGGACTAAAATAAAACACTAAATCACTTTCTGAATCAATATCAAGTTTAATAGAGCTGTTCATGTATAGACGTGGAATAATTACAAAGAGAGATATTTATTTTCACATTATTAAAACTGTTTCTTTGTTTATGTTAACAGAACCCTTCTTGCCGGACTGCATTACAACGAGAATGCCAGCAGACATACTGCAACCACGAAGGAGGGAGAACAGAGGTTCAAAATCCGCTACCCCAAGTACAGGCTGGTCATGTGTGAAGAAGATCCTAGTAGAGGCAACATTCAGTGAGTTTGAAATTAAATTACTGAAAATAATATTGTCCAGATTGGTAATGTACCGGTACTAATGATTTAGTAACTAATTCAGTTCAAAACCCCAATTGAAAGAATGATCTCGGTTTGATGTCAGACACCATTTATTATTAGACAACATTATAAAGTGCAAGTTTTTTATTCTGTCTTTGAACACTGTTGCAGGCTATGTGGATGATCTCATGAGAGAGGTGGTCGACCTCTGCAAGAAACCCAGCGCAGACAGGCTGTACAGCTGGAGGAGCCTCCCACTCTGTCCTCGGCAATGGAGAAGCCTGACAAAGCAGAGGCCATCAAGGCACATGCCAGTCGTTTCCAGACCAAATAGTCTGTCACTGTGCAGCTACAAACTGTGGAACTGTATTAAACATTCACTTCAGAACTGTATTGTCACTGTCCTTTCATAACCGTGATAGTCCATGGATGGAAACTGTCGACGAATTCGGTTCACTGCACAAGAGGGCAGTGGCACTCTTATGTCGCGTCCTAGGTAACCCCAGCAAAGTGTCACCAGCTGGCGGTAGGCTGTGTATCGGTGGCGTCTGCAAAGAAAAACATTATAGCATTGATATGACGACAGCTACTGTCAAGAGACTACTACCAATGAAGGACAATAGATGATAATAGGTCAACTTCAAAGTTACATTTTCTTATACTCAGATCATAAAAGACTAATATTCAAACGTATAAAGTTGCAAAAGTTGTCATGACATCATAAAACTGATACATTTATATACTAGGAATAGACTTTCTTGTAAAAGTGTTTGTAAGGCTTACTCATTCCCCTCTTGCTGGAGATGGCCATAATGTTGCCTGTATCCATGGTATGCTATACGCAGCACCCAAATGTCTAGACAGCCAGATCGGAAGCCGGGGTGGTCGATTATGCAGCTGTGGCACCATCCTCCTCCATGGTCCTGGTGACAGCGGGGATTTCCCGACAGCACACACTCTCGGCTACAGTGTCCATGTTGTTACAGTTGTCGCACTGACACCTAAAACATATAAAACAGATGTAACATATGATTAGCAGGAATGCCAGGATGTTTCAGTGTTGCCAGGTTGCGACATTTTGCAAGGTAACTCGATTTTATCATTTTAACTTGGAACTGTATATGTTGAATTTATGCAGAAGATCCAATTAAAGTTAGACTATGTGCGCATGAAAATAATTTCTTGTTCTCGCCCCTGATTATCTGATAGGTGGAATTATTCCCAAAGCTGCAGAAAAACAGGGCCGTTCACCTGGCGTATGTTTTAATTCAATGACCAGAAAAATCCAATTCTAGTTTAATAATACTCTAGCACATGACATGTACATAAGCTAATTATTTCCCAGAGGCTGAGCCCAAGCAGACACTTTAAACAAGGTCATTGCTTAACCTACTAACCATTCAGTGTCTGTAGACGGCCAATGTTCTCCATCGTCCATGTCGTCGCCATCATCCTCCCACTTGACGTCCCTGACGGCTCAAATCTGTAGGGTTTAATGATGTCTGCGCTTCCTCATCGTCACTTCCATTTCTGTGCCACTTCCCATCTATCCTGTCGAAAAGCTGTCAGAATCACTAATTTCTCTCGCACCAGTATCACTTTCCGAGGTCTCCGCCATGTTTACAATCACAACTGGGCCCATCTTGTGACGTCACAGCCGCTGTCGTCTGCAGCAGCGGTAGGCTCAGACGGCCGTTCACGGGATGAAAATTTGCGATGTTATCTCGTCCCTCGCACTCCTAAAAAATTATTTTAGCCATGAACAGGTACAATGATATGTAAGAAATGAAACTGCCATTTCATTTTGGCGCAGAAAAATGCACTTCACTGGCACTTAAAAGCAAAGGATCAGCTGCATGACCCCGCCATCAAGTTCTTCATCCTAAAGGAAAGGAGGATGGACATTGTGTTTAGGTGATTTGATCATCAAAGGTATGCCTAAGTGATTTTCAATGTTGGCCGCCGTGCCGACTTAATTCATTTTTAATTGTTACTTGGCTGTGGGTGCCCTGTCATGATAGGTGTTTATATAAATGGTGTTGTTCTGTGTGCTAGAGGGTCGCTGTCATTGATGCGTTTGCACCCCGGGCCGTTGTAGTATACGCTGTGACGTAATAACTCTTCTTTTTTCGAGGGAAGGGGGGGGGGTGGTCAGAGGGCAGAAAAGTCGAGTCAAATGTAATTAAAGTCAGATCCACTCGTGTCTTAGGGGGCCAGTGATATCATAAAACTGTTAATGTACGAATTCAAACACTTTTTTTTTTTACCAGCTGTTCTGTATTCACCTTGCAGGTACAACTATGTTGCTTTCATCCTGGATAAAGTGTTTAAGTCATGGATGTTTAAAATGTAACTTCTTCCTATTTGTCTAATATTATAGTTTACTTTTCATTCAGGAAGTATGACGCTGCGCTGTCAGTACGCTTGTCCATGTTTGTGATTGGTCAAATGTTGCTAACCCCGCCCCTTTAACGTGAATGCGCTCTCAGCCGGACAGAGAAACCCTGGGTTGAGTTACCGAGTTACATTACATTACATTTAGCTGATGCTTTTATCCAAAGCGACTTACAATAAGTGCATTCGACCAAGAAGATACAAACTTGAAGAAAACTTATAAAGAATCATATAAGTACATCAGGTTTCATAGAGCCAAAACATTTCAAGTGCTACTCAACTGGCTTTAGATAAGCCAGTCCTTTATTAGTATATAAGTGCTTTGTTAGTAATTTTTGTTAGTAGAGTTGATAACCAGTGTCGCAGGACCGCTTAGCGAGATCTTGTTTGTTAGGGTTAGTTAAGCAAGATAACTGAAACATATCCAGGGTATGTTGAACTGGATTCGTAGTACAGGGCACAGGTGTGTGTGTGCGTTTTCCGGTGTGTGTGGAGGGAGTACGAGACAGTAGGATTGTGTTCGAGTGTGGGGAAAAGTCATAATGAGTGTTATAATAATGATTGGTTCTGTAAGGCGTGGCTGTGGCCGAAAATACCAGAAAATAAAGAGAACGTTTTCTACATTGAAGGCACGAGTGATCTGTGATCTTGAATAGCGGTAAACGCTACAATATGAACAGGCTCGTGCTTGGCCCACTGGTATTGTTTGTTTATTGATTTTGAAAATGAACTAGCAACGCCGTGCTGTCATATTGCAACTACTAAGCTACTGCAGTAAAAAAATCCTGGCACCGCCCATGTCCACTATTCATTGACCTATGTATAACGTCACTGGGTTAAGGAATAGTGGATAAGAGAATTCAAAAGGACCTAGGAAAAGAGATTGTGGTGCTTTGAGAATCCGACTGCACTTACACTATCAACGTATTTATGATGCGCCAGCGGACTTCATAAATGTACGTCTGCTGTGGGGAAACTACAGTTTTTTTATACAGCGGATTACATGGATGTATAATAAGAACGGCGGACTACTGTAAATGCATCTAGAAAACGTTGCACCGTGCTCTTATGGTGTTGTTTTATGCTTTATGAACGTGAACCTTCATTTATTGCGCAATATACCGGTCGAAGATTTCTCAATATTAACCCCTAAGTAACCTGTATAACCTGTTTCAATAACTATAACCTTGGCCCGACATATCTTAGGCGCCAGTAGTCTGTGTAGAATGTATGCTTGTGAAACTGCTTATGAAACTAGGGCAATATTCTTATTATTACATTATTTGCTTACTGTGCTCATTGTATGTGCCGTGACTTAGGAATAAATGGACCCAATCACCCCCCCCAAGTTTTGATGGGGGGGACAGGAACGTAGGGAAAAGTTACATGAGAAAGTGTTTAGCTTGCAATATTGAAAGTAGCAAGGTCATGTGCAGAGACTGAGAGAATACAAAGAGGTAGTCAGAACAGCACATCGCACCGGCCTTGACTCTGTATGGGAGGCTCGCTCCCCTTTTTCACAGGTGCTACATTTCATGCAAAGATAAAGATTGTCATGTTCACCCAAAAGTAACCCCACATCAAGGACACGCTCTGTCTCGGAGTGGAAGACTCTGCTCCAGGAGTGAATCCACATGGCTGACTCACTCTGATTCGCTGCCTAGGGCTCGCCCAGGAGTGAATCCACCAGTAGATAACACCTAGGGAGGAGCAACCGACACAACTCCTCCCACACAACTCCTCCCCGCTTATGTGTATAAAATACTGTAACATTCTTACACTCGGGGCCCTGTTCTGTCTGACTGTCCCGATACGTATATCACACGGTAGTAGAACCAGGGCCCGAAGTACTTCGTTATATTGTACTGTTGCTTTTACCATTAAATCAGCTGATTGTTAACCTCATATCTCGGTGTCTGAGTCCTTCTCTTATAGCAGACCACTCATCAACGAACGGCGCGGAGCAGGCTCGAACCTTCAACCACTCCAAAGGGTGGTGCTCCAACAACACGAATCAATAGATTAATTTTGTGACTATAACACGAAATGCCGTGAGACTGTGTTGTTCCGGCCGAATGTTGTGTCACGGTAAATGTTGCGGCCGCAAGGTATTGTGGGGCAGTATTTTATCCTTTCCTTTCATAAAGGAACGTCCAGTGTTTCCTAAGCTAAAGGAGGTTATAAAGGAAGTTTCAAACCTCCTTTCCTATCATCTAGAGCAGGGGTGGGCAAACTTTTTGGCTCGGGGGCCACTATGAGTTTTAAAATTTGACAGACGGGCCGGGCCAGTATCAGATCGGTGAAAAAATATTTAGCTGTCCACTACTCATTAAACACTCGGCACTCATTGTCGACTTTTCTTTTCTTTGGTCCACTCATCGTTACAGATGCAGGTTCAAAGGTGAATTAGGTTCAAAGGTGAATTATTGCGTCATTGCGTCATCGTTTGCGTCATGATGTAACCGTTTACGTGCCTTCTTATTACCTACACAGCATTTTACGTCGCTGATTTTCTCCGCAACACCGCTCACAACAACATCAATAGAGGACTGCGTCGGGTAGTTTTTAATCATCCGAAGCCAGATTAAATTAAAGAACTACTTCTCCAACCTAATACCTTTCTCCAGAGTGCCGTTGTCCATTGTTTATTAATGTGGTTCAGCGGCATTACCGACCGCTGGAGCGCTGCTCGTCCACCGGAGTTTAGTCTACTGTTAACTCACGGCAGCGGCCGCTGTGAAATCATCACTGTCCGACTGTCACACAAGCAGCTGATAAATATCCCCAATTCCCCATAAGTGAATGTGTTTCAGTCTGAATTGACGCTGTTTGGCATCACAACGCTGTTATGAACGTTTCTCTGGCATTCTACAGGTGATGTTAGCATAGCAACCGAAGCTAATCAGACTATCTTGACTACTTGTTGCTATCATATTGTGGCATAAGCCGTTTTCTACACGCATATTTTACCGGCGTAGTTTTCGTAATCATTTTACTTGTGATGGCCACATGTAGCCCATGTAGCGATTCCATCCGATAGCTGCAATAATACAAAACAACAGGAAAACGTCTGCCTCTTCACAATGGTCAATAACAGTGAACGGATGGTCATTAAAGTAAGGTAAAATAAACAGAATCACACAAAGCCTGGTTAGTTTTGCCTGACTTTAAATAAGTGTTTTTTATAAGTGTGTGGTCGCGTTCTAGTCACTTTGCTCAGCGCTACTGCTTGTTACAACTTGTATTCGCTGTACTCGCCATGAACTGTTATTGCTCAGGTTAATCTCGACCTCCTCCAATTTAAGCGTGACGTATTTGATCTTGCCGGGTTGCCGAGTGGGGCCAGCTAAGAGAATAGACCAGACTCCAGCAAAGGTCAATTGTGTCTAGAGTGCGCCATCTAGTGGGATCAACTGAAATGCCAGGTATTGCAGGAAAAAGGCAAAATGAATGCGGTCTTTACTATAATTTGGACAATTTTGTACCAATATTCGGCGGGCCGGATTAAAAAGCCCAACGGGCCGTATATGGCCTGCGGGCCTTAGTCTGCCCATGCCTGATCTAGAGAATTCGAACAGCTCTTATCATGGCGGCCACTGAGGTACTTCCGGGTCATTTCACTCCGTTAGGAAGGTTCCTAAGATAAACTGACAATTCGACCGCAACCCTGGACTGTTTGCCAGCAGCTCAAAACCAGTGGCCACCTCATCAGGGTCCTGGTGGGAGGGCAGATAATCAATTGGGATGAACCTTAGGAGTCTACAGTTGCCTCAGGAACCACAGAATCATCATCTTCATAACCTCTTTTCCTTAAACTCTGTGAGAAACATCCTGGGGTTAACGAAAGGTAGGATAATTCTTCAGGAAAAGACAACTGATGTGCCAAGAGAATCCGACTCTGCTTACACTAGGCGACATAATTGAAACTACAATTTCCCTTACATTGGACTACAATAACCTACTTCGCCACTGTTGTTTTAAGCGGGCTTTATACACAGACAACACAGAAAAACATATTCATTACAAAGTTCTGATTTGATAATTTTTTTTAACTTAATGGTTGCTCTCACTCATCCTAACCCTCCTTTTCACATGCATTATGATTCAGAATGAATCAAACTTTTGAAATAAATCAGAAACGAATAAACTAAAAAATAGGATCATGACTATTCTTGTTAAGATTGGCAAGTTTTACCTGGATGTTCTGTCCTTTAGAGATGGTTTTGACTTTATCCCCCAACCGTACAGAGCCTTCTGAACTCTAAATATGAAAGCAGGTCAGGTAAGGTAATTCCAGAAGCCCGGGGGCCATTGGGGCACTTTGATAAACCCACTACCATCTCCAAACATCCTGATCTTCAGCCAGTGTAATGCACTCCATCACCGCTTTCCCCATCCACCTTTTTTATGTCTGTCAGCCCTTTTCTTCTTGGCCTTCACGCGCCTCTTCTTCCCTCAACTGCAACGTGCATGATGGTATTTGCTAGGGACAGTTTATTCTTGTAGTGCGTCCCAACCATATGTCGCTGTCTAGCGGTCTCTGAAGGCAGTTAAGAAACCCTGCCAGTTTCTGTATCTCCAGTTTTACAGAGTAGTTTGTACATTTTCCGTGCTGATCCATATCTTTTTTTGTTTTGCAAGCTGACTGGTAGCAATGGCCAATCTTTTCGTCACCTCCAAATTTGCAGTTGTTCAACATAGACCGGAGGTATACAAAATTATTTACCGTTTCCAGTCCTTTAAATGATTGCTGTTCCTCATCATTCACCTGATATTTTTCCATCTACATATAAAAGTGCCTTAATTCTATCAGTGTGCAGTTTGGTGCAGTGTTTTGATCAATAAGTAAATGTAAAAACAATCCAACATTCAAATTATAGTTACAATATTGGCATCATCAGGACAGTGGGTGCTGACAGTCGAGAGGTCAAATCAAACAGTGTCAGATACTTACTGATCTAGTTGCTGCCAGTTGGTTTCATTATGATTTGATTAAAGGTTAAGTCTGGACAATTGGCTTTCACAGGAGCATGGACATTTTCGTAAATATTTATACTGTATCACACGATTATAATCATTAATTCATTAATGTGAACATCATTTAAATTTTGTAGCTGGTAAAGGTAGAGCTAACTTTATTGACTTTTAACACTGCCATGTATCTTTATCTATAGTAGTTTGTCATTATTTATCAGTTTACTTAATTATTTTATTAATATTATGAACCTGCAAAGTCACTCATCTTGCCTATCTGCCTCCAAATTGTTGTGGAGTAAAGTATTTAAAAATGTACTGCAACACAGTACTTGAGTTAATGTACTTAGTTTCTTTCCACCACTGCACAGAATTAAAAACATGTTAAGAGAACTTAATGAAAAGTGCTAGCAAACAGAAAAACAGTGCATTATGGATGAGCGAGACAAGAATATTTAATATTCATGTTTTTCCAGGTTCCAGTGAAATACCACAGCTCAGGTGGAGTTCACAGGAAGTTCACTCACCTCCAACTCTGTCCTTTCTGCCCACGTCTCTCCCCCCACAAACTCACCCATATTTGGCCTTTTCAATGTGCACCTTCCATGGAAAATTGGAGTATACGTGAGAAAGGTTCTTAAATGTTTTGATGTTTCTGTTCTGGCACAGTCACACACCAGAATTGCTTACAGTTATTTTTACAATCCTGGCGCTAATAAGTCAGAATCAGTAGGTGTGTGTAGGTGTGAGAAAGAAACACAAGGTCTGTAAGAGAGCAAGAGGGAAGGATCTGTAGTAACAGAGTCTTTTAAAAAGGGGATTTTAAAATCAAAGTGCTTTTACTTCTACTCTCTGTGCCTCCTTTCTATATGATAAAATGTAGCGATCCATATATTGAACTAGCCATCTTTCAACTCTCTTTCTTCCTCTATCTCTCGCTTTACCTCTTCCTTATCCCTCAGTTGATCTCTCTCTCCCACCTGTCTCGACCCTCTAACTCCTCTCCCTACCCCCTCCATCAACCTCTTTCCAGAGTCCCCCTGTGTGCTCCCTCTCTCCCCAAATCTCCATCCATCCATCCCTCTCTCTCTCATCTCTCTCTTTATCCCTCTCAAAGGGAAATATCACAGAGAATTTGGCAGCCACTCCAATGATACAGAGTGGGCTGATGGAGAGAGAGACAGAGCATTAGAGGGAAAAAGAGAGGTAAAGAGGAGGAGAGTCAGGACAAAAGCGCTCTCGCATCTCATTTTCAGATGGCTGTTTTTGTTTAGCTCTGAATAATTTATCCTCCCCGCTCTTGTGCATGTTCTGCATCTGATAGACATGTTTATTTTATACTGACATAAAAATAATGTAAAAAGAAAAACACTGGTTGCTTCAAAATGACCGTGACAAGATGTAAATGATCACTGTTGAGAATACATAACCCGTCCTGTCACATTAGTTTGCAGTCAGAAAACCACATTATATCAGTGTCACACTTTACTGATGCCTCACGAAGCGCTCTGCAGGGGTCCTCCACACAGAGGTCAGAGAGGTCAGGGTCAGCAGCAACAGCAGTGGAGCCTGCTGGGGTTTTTTTTTTTCTAGCTTGAGGAGAGAGCAGCAGGGGGACTCTTGCCAATATGGGGCTGATTTCAACTCCTTTGATTAAGAGCCAAAGTCTTTAAGCAGCATATTAGTCTGAGGCTATCCGTGATGGAAGCTCATATCAAAGAGGCAGGAGCATGCTGTAATTGTGGCCTGGAACCAGATTTAAACCAATCATTTTGGATGTTTCAGTCATTAAATGACCGTTATGAGTTTTTAACCCTACCATTATAACTAGGGCAATCAACATTTGCGTTGATGCTTGCGATGCATTTGAAAACCTTAACGCGTTAAAAAGAATGATGCAAATTAATCTCATTACCCAATTTGACTCCAACTATCCTTCATAAATCCAGGGAGCGATAGTGCTCACAAAAGGAGAACGGGAATACTAAACGAGCATATGCCAATGAAAGGGCACAGCGTACACAGCGGCTCTCTGCTACAGCCGGTTTGGGTTATTTTAGTCAAGTCTCGGTAAAATGTATGTATTTCATGAAAATAATTCGGAAATCATGACATAATTAAAAAAACAACTTGCTTAGGTTTAGGGAAAGAAAAGTTTGTGTTACAATAAGAATGTTGGTTTAGTAACTTAAGTTAGTTTTGGTTTCACACGGGTCAAGAGCAGTGTTCTTTTTACTATGTCACTTGACCTCCTTTAAATCCTGCAATAATTACTCTACCACTAGAGGATACGGCGAACAATTCTGAACCTCCCTTGCATTGACACAGCTGCCTAATTAATACTGATGTGCTGATCAACAAGAGAGACTCTGGGTGTTTCTCAATGTCGAGGAAGGCTCCTCCAGAGCCACTATTTCAAGGATGCTACGTCATCAAGTCCCGCCGAAGGACTGTTCCAATGTCCAGGATCCTTGGAATTCTACCGAGGCCGGCGTCCTTCGTTGCGGGAAATTTCGAGGCGGTACATGTGTATCCTCCGCGGTCTTAAAATCCCCACAATGCTTTGCGCACGGACCAAGTTCCAAAAATATTTGGCGAAAATCGCGCTCCATTTAAGGCGGGGCCTCGCATATGACGCACACCTGTTAGCCTGTTCCACCATTCTTCCTTTTCCGAGGCTAGGAAGGATTTTTGCCTCGCTTCTGAAGGACCTGACTCGGAAGACATGTCCTACCAAGGAAGCGTCCTCGACATTGGGAAACACCCACTTACTCTTCCTAGGGTAATTAGAGCAGCAATAATTAAACAAATGACAAGGAAAGGGTTAAAAGATGATAAACTCATCAACTCTAAATGGAAGGAAAGGAAAACTTCCAATCATATCTTAGAAGAAACAATAACGTTAAAGATGGTAAATAATGATAATGTGCAACTGAGCCTATGGTGAAGAGTACGGCCATACCACCCTAAATTTAAGCTAGAAGCGGGTGAACTTGGTATACCATGAGCTGTTGACCAACTTGTTGAGTAGGACGAGTCAGAATGCCAATTACTAACTTGCCATTGTTTTCTGTACCTTGTACCTCACACAGAATCTTTGCCTCACATCCCTCACCACCGTAACCCCACCTTCAACTCTCACAATTTGCCAACCTCTGCTATGGAGTTAAAATGTAATCTTTAAACTGTCAAGCTTCATTCAAGCAGCCACAAGTTAGATCAGAGGTTTTTGAAGTGGGAGGCAGGCCTGGCCAGAAGGGCTACAAACTGTTCAGGGGAGGCTCAGTGAAAAATATGACATTAGTTATTTAATTAGTTTTCAAAAGAAGATCACATAGAATTGCCTGAATGTGTTAACGTCGGTAAAAGATAGTTCAGAGAGAGCAGTTTTGGGGGAGTTTCCCACAGTCAGAAATGTTTGTATTCGGTGTTGTCTGAGGACAAACAGATTAGGGATTGTCCTGTTGGAGCAAATTGTAAGGCTTCGTGCAAAAAGGGGCACCATCTTTGTTTAGTTGGCCAAACTGTCCTATTACCATATTGACAAAACCATCATGGTCTTGTTCTATCGTACTTTTATTAAGTCCTTTGTGTCGTATTCTTTAGTGCATGGTCCTGTAACCTATCATTAAATAGCAGAAACTCTCAGTCAGATTGTTAAGTGGTCTATTAACTGATTGGTGAGTCACAGCTTAACCTAGAGTCCCTGTACATCAGACCGCAATTATCTAGCTCCATGTTAAATGATGACTCCACACCTTGGCAAAGTGAGTTCCAGCTTCTTCCTTCATGAGGCTAATAGTCCCCAAGTGTAAAACAAAGCTTCGTTCCAGCAGCCGTTGCTCGGTCAACCAGGTTGCAGCAGCGTCACACAGATGCTGTCGAAGCAACACCTATTCATTTATTTATTTGATTGTTCAAATGGATTTTAATGTGCTGGAGCCTATACGGTACATTTTAAAGATTTGTATGTTGGCCATGTTATTTGAAACGTATATCACACGGTCACATCTTTTTACTGCAAAAAGAAAATATTTGACTGGCCTTTTTTTTTGTTATTGTCTAAAGGGAGGCCCACATTATCAGACTTTGAACATGTGACAGTTAACACACTGGCAGGCTTGATGAGTAACGGGATTAGGTCATCAGGATACAAAAAAGGCGCATTCAGATTACATTTGTAAAAAATTGAGGATTAGTAGGAGGATTTCAATCAGGAACTACTTAGTTTCTTGTTAAAAGAACATGTATTGACACGTGTGTAATACGATAGAAATGTTAATAATCTTTGTCGATTAGACCCCGATCCTGATTCCGTATATCTTAAGGGGGAAGTGCAGCCGGGAGTAGAAAAGGAAACCCCCAGGAATAGACACTGGTGGTAATGTTGAAGATCTGGATTTGATGGAGATGGGATGAAGGGGATGCTGAAGATTTGGATTTGATGAGGAGAGGGGATGAAGAGGAGTTGTAATGAGGTTTTTGGATTAGCTCTCCTGGGCACTGGACATGATGAAAGTTGGTAGATGGGGTGGAAACGGGCCGCAGCATGAACACCTGAAATCACAGCTGACTGCAGGAGAGAGGAGAACGATTTTAAAGTTTGTCTGCAGCTCAATAATTGGCTGATGGAGATTGTGGTGAAATGTAATTGGTTAAAAGTGGACGCCCTAATAAGCTGATTATATGCAGCTGCGGAGTGAATTCATGTAAACCCAGTCTTCCTGAAGGAACTTGTGCTGAACTTCATTACAATGTTGGTAAAAAAGGAGCACATTTGATTTCTTCTTTGTAAACTGTGCTTTTCTTGAATGCAACTTTACCAATCAAAAAAGTTTCAGCTGAAAGTTTTAACATTACTTCCAACAGTCCCTGTGCATACGTTTGTGCTAAGAGAAAGTCTAGAATAACATTCATTTAGAATATTTTTCGATTACATTCTGAAAACTTTTGGATTTACCGGGATCTGTTTGTGTATGCAAATTCATGTAAAATTTACTGTGTTATGAGATTGAGATTTTTCTTTCAAAATGAATTTTTAAAACACAAAAGTGATAGTCGGGTAAAATAATTCAATTTATTTTGAAACTGTGGAGGGTTTATGCATTTGTTATTTATACAAGGCAGGCTCGTCAGTCCCCTCCTGCTCCCTGGCTAAATGACGCACTGCGTGCTAACAGAACCATCCTTCGGGCAGCTGAGCGGAAATGGTGGAAATCCAAACACCCTGATGACCTCCTAACCTATCAGTCTCTCCTCTCCTCTTTCTCTTCTTTGATCTCTCAGGCAAAAAGCACTTTCTTTCAAGATAAGATCCATTCTTCCTATTCCAATCCCAAAAAACTATTCTCTATCTTCTCCTCCCTCCTTGACCCTCCAAGAGCACCTTCTCCCTCCTCCCTTCTTCCAAGCGACTTTGTTAACTACTTTGAAAAAAAGGTTGATGATATTCGCTCTTCATTTTCCGACTCACCATTAGTCACCACTGGGTCACCAGTCCCACCGTTCACCCACACACTAACTTCCTTTTCCCCTCTCTCTCAAAGTGAGGTTATTACCCTCATTACCTCTGCCCGTCCTACCACCTGTCCTCTGGACCCTATCCCCTCAAACCTCCTTCAGACTATCGCTCCTTCTACCGTTTCTCACCCATCTCATCAATACTTTTCTAACTTCTGGACACTTTCCAAACACTCTCAAGGAGGCAAGAGTAACCCTCTCCTAAAGAAACCCACTCTCAACCCGTCCGATGTTATAAACTACAGGCCTGTCTCTCTCCTCCCATTCCTTTCTAAAACACTTGAACGCGCAGTCTTTAAACAACTCTCCTGTTATCTCCATCAGAACAACCTTCTTGATCCGCACCAGTCTGGTTTCAAGGCAGATCACTCTACAGAAACTGCTCTCCTCGCTGTCTCTGAGGAACTGCACACTGCTAAAGCAGCCTCCCTCTCCTCTGTCATCATCCTTCTGGACCTGTCTGCTGCATTCGACACGGTGCACCATCAGATCCTCCTTCACACTCCAAGAACTTGGAGTTTCAGGCTCTGCACTTTCCCTCCTCACCTCCTACTTCAAAGACCGCACCTACAGGGTAACTTGGAGAGGGTCCGAGTCCGACCCTTGTCAATTATCTAGAGGGGTCCCTCAGGGCTCTTTCCTCAGTCCCCTCCTCTTCTCTCTGTACACAAACTCGCTCGGATCTGTCATTAGCCCGCATGGTTTTTCATACCACTGCTACGCTGACGACACTCAATTAATTCTGTCTTTTCCCCGTTCTGAAACCCAGGTTGTCACAAGCATCTCTGCTTGTCTAGCAGACATCTCTCAGTGGATGTCTGCTCACCACCTCAAGCTCAACCTTGACAAGACTGAACTGCTTTTTCTTCCGGGAAAAGATTGTCCCACTCTTGACCTAACAATCAACATTGGCTCCTATGTTGTTTCACCGACTCAGACTGCTAGGAATCTGGGTGTGATCCTAGATAACAAACTGTCCTTCACTGCAAACATCGCTGCAACAACCCGCTGCTGCAGATACACTCTTTACAACATCAGGAGGATACGTCCCCTCCTGACCCAGACAGGCTCTCGTCATCTCACGCCTAGACTACTGCAACTCCCTCCTGGCTGGTCTACCGGCATGTGCCATCCGACCTCTGCAGCTCATCCAGAATGCAGCGGCTCGCCTGGTCTTCAACCTTCCTAAATGTTCCCACACCACACTGCTCCTCCGCTCCCTTCACTGGCTCCCTTCACTGGCTCAGCCACAACGTAGTCTCTATATGCATTACATTAATGCACACAATGTTCATACTGCTTACTGCACATATTTCTTGTTTCATATTTTATATCCTATAATTCATTCATAACATTATATTTCCATGTAAATTACTGCTTTATTTTATTGCTATTTAACTATATTTTATTACGGTGTCCTTAAAGATTTTTTGTTTTATATTAGATTTCTTGTTTTATATTTTATGTATGCACCATGACATCGAGTCAAATTCCTCGTATGTGTGAACCTACCTGGCAATAAACCTGTTTCTGATTCTTCTGATTCTGATTCCAGTAACTGCTAGAATCCACTTCAAGACACTGGTACTTGCGTACCATGCTGTGAATGGTTCTGACCCTTCCTACATCCAGGACATGGTTAAACCATACACCCCAGCACGTGCACTCCGCTCTGCATCAGCCAAACGGCTCGCTGCTCCCTCACTGCGAGGGGGACCCAAGTTCCCATCAGTAAAAACACGTCGGTCTGCTATCCTGGCTCCAAAATGGTTGAATGAGCTCCCCATTGACATCAGGACAGCAGAAAGCTTACACATCTTCCAGCGCAGACTAAAAACTCATCTCTTTTGACTCCACTTCGAGCAATAAAATTACTAACAAAGCTATTAATACTAACTAAGCACTATATACTAACTAAGCACTTATATACTAACAAAGCACTTATATATTAACAAAGGACTGGCTTATCTAAAGCCAGTTAAGTAGCACTTAAAATGGTTTGGCTCTATGAAACCTAATGTACTTATATGATTCTGTTTTCTTCAAGTTTGTATCTTCTTGGTTGAATGCACAAACTAACTAACTAACTAAGTCGCTTTGGATAAAAGCGTCAGCTAAATGCAATGTAATACACTGGTGAAATACAAATTGACTTCAGACAGTTAAAGAACAGTTTTTCTTCACGTACGTGTCAAAAATCAAAGAAGATACAGTTTATGAATAAATGTTTATACGCTGAAAAGTGTGACATATTTTAAGCTGAAGCAGCATTAACATAAAAATCTAACTTGTTCATAACGCAGCATTTTATATCCGCCTTTATATGCCATTACATAATACAGATTTTCTCCAAAGTAAACAAAAAACACTCAAATTCACATGGTGTGCGCACATCAACACATCCGGATATTTGTGAGTTAATACATCTCTTTATTCATTAAACTGACAACATAAACTCAGCACTCAACTTTGAGACTGCATCCTAGAAAGTGGTTATGCTGAGTGGGACCAGTGGCGGACTGGCCATCGGGACGTTCGGGACGAATCCCGATGGGCCGGTACCCCCCCCTGTAATGTTGTATTTACTGAGGATAAAAAGGATAAAGCCAAAACATTAAGCAATGGCAACTGTCATATTTGGAACACTAAATATCACTCAGGATAAATGGCTTTAGCATACATCAGGTTCTTTTTTTTAAGACAAATATTGTCCCCGTTGTTGCAGGGGATCCAGAGATATCATAGTTCTAATTTCAATGCATTTCACTTCAAAGTGAAAACCTGGAGCTATTACTATCAATGGGATCTCTATAAACAGATTCTGCATATGTATAATATCGACAGCAAGATGAGATTTTGGTATCGGAAGGTTTCTGGTTTCCAACTTTAATTTAAAGGTCCCATGTCATGGCCATTTCTACTGATCATAATTCCATTGTTGAGGTATACTAAAATAGATTTATACTGTGCAATTTTCCAAACTCACATTGGTTTATCATACAGCATCTCTGTATAGTATGTGTATTCACCGGTATTCACTCTGTCCTAAACGGCTTGTTGGAGCTCCTGCCCCCCCTCCCTGTGAGCCCAGTGTGCTCTGATTGGTCGGGACGTTGAGAGGCTCGTTGCTGCGATCTGCTGCGAGGAGCGGAAGCCTGTCCGCTCCTCGCAGCAGATCGCAGCAACGAGCCTCTCGGCAATACAGCGAGAACAAGCTAAATTCATCCTGAGCACACTCAAACAATCACAGCCGAATTAAAAACAATAAGTGTGGCTTGATATTGAGTAAGAAAAAGGTTTATAACGCTGTGAGAATGAGTCTGCGGAGAGCATTTCTCCGCGATCCCAACTTAGCAGCCCGAAAAACGTTTACCCATTTAAACAGTCGTGGTAGATACCTTGTTTGTTTTAAACATCATAAATACACAAACAACAATGAATACTTACAGGTTGTGTACCCGAATCTCCCGCTGGTCCAAAGTAGGAACAGCATCGTTCTTCAGTGCCCTACGCTGTACATATCCGGCATGAATCGCTGAAAGGTTTGGGAAGCTTTGTTTCGTGAAAGGCTGGCAGAGGGTGTGGCCTCTGGGTATCCCCACTCAGAGTACCCAAGAAAATGAGAAATCTCCAACGAGGCGTTTTGGGGAGGTCTTTTCTGTGTTAGAGTTTTACTCCCTACAGCAGGGCTATTCAATTGGCGGCCCGCGGGCCAAATCCGGCCCCCGGGTGATATTTACTGGCCCTTTGAGTATAATGTTAAAAAGTAAAAAAATTTAAAAAAAGTTAAAAAACATTTTTTATTCTTTTTAAATGTTTCTTTTTTTGGGCCTGAGTGCCTTTATTCCAGAGAGGGTGTTAAATTGAGAGATAGAGGGGAAGACATTGCCTGAAAACTTTGGCGGGCTCGGGTTTCAAACCCACCTACTAGCTACTGTAGTGACAACTCTGTCATTTATTGCGTCTCTGCGCGCATCCTCGCGGCTCGCGCTGCCCTTCACTACAAGCTTGCGCACCTTCGACGGTTTTGCGCCAATGGTACGATTCATCAAACCTGGTCAGCATAGTTGAATATCAAAATGTCTCATTATACGTTAAAAAACGAAAGGTTGACACCGAGAACCGGCAATTCAACAGCGAGTGGAAAGAGAAGTACTTGTTTGTAAATGTCAGTGGGAGGCCCGTGTGTTTAATCTGCAATGAGTATTTATCGGTGTGTAAAGAGTACAACTTGAGAAGGCATTTTAAGACAGCTCACGCCAACTTTGACGTCACTTTTCCAGCGGGGTTGCTCGCCGCCAGAAGATTTTGGGGCTATCTTCGTGCTATGACCAAAGACGTAGCTCCCTGTTTCGGGCTTGCACTGACCAAGAGAGAGCTACCGCAGCCTCCCTACGAGTGGCCTGGATATTAGGCAAAAATAAAAGGCCTTTATGGACGCAGAGACAGTCAAAGAGTGTATGCTTGCATCAATTGAGGAAGTGGTTGCAGATGAGAAAATCCGAAAAGCGTTATTGACTCAATTAAGAACATTCCGATTTCTGACACGTCAACATCAAGGAGAGTGGAGACCCTTGCATCGGACGTTTTTGAGATTCTCTTGGACAAACTGAGAAAGGCAGAGGTTATGTCGCTAGCTATTGATGTATCCACTGACAGCAGCGATGTTGCACAGCTGTGCCTCTATTACCTCATTCACACCAACGCAACTCCGGTTCAAGCTCCGTGCTAGAGCTTTTCAGGTTCAGAACCGGTTCTTCGGTTTAGCTCAGGCTCTTTTCACACCGCTCAGAGCCCGACTGGTATTGCGTCATCGTTTGCGTCATTATGTAACCGTTTGCGTGCCTGCTTCTTAAAGCCAAACCGCGCGGAAACCCCTCACAGCTCACACCGACAACAACAACAATGGCCAATTGTGTTGAAGCGCTACTCGTTTTGGTTTTGGTAAAAACCAGCGGTTGCCATCTCTTTCTGCAATTGTTGGAGAATTGCTTTGGACCGCGTGCTCCCCTCCAGCTTCCTCTGTACCTCTTCGGAAGACCAGATTCCCAGTAGGTAGCTGGTCTCTTCAGTGGACCACTGCTGCTTGTTAAGTTTCTCCATCGTTGTGTACAAACTGGATAAAACGCGGGCTTTTTGTTGTTGTTCAGGAGTTGATCCCGCCCCTGCCCCCGCCTCGACGTAAGCGTGACGTATGCGGTGCATTTGCTCTAGCCGGAGAATTTTTTGGTGCTTGAAACGAACCTGATTCCGGAGCTAAGAGGCTGCTCCGCTGCGGTGTGAACAGGAAAACCCGGTGCTTTTCAAGCTCCAGCTCCGAACCGGCCCTGAAACACCGTTGGTGTGAATGAGGTATATGTTAGATTTTTTGATGGTGAGTTCTTTCGGGAGGATCTACTTGGATTAATTCCTTTGGATGGACACACGACCGGTGAGGTGATGCTCCACAAAGTGAGCACAAGTTGGGATTGGATCGTATTAACATGCTTGTAACGGATGGGGCACCTGCGATGTCGGGCCGAACACAGGGACTGTCCGCTAGGCTGGCAGATGTGGCTCCACAGCTGAGATCGCTTCATTGCCTCATCCACCAAAGCCTCCTGTGCGCAAAACTAAGTGGTGAGTTAAAAAACACAATGGACTCTGTCATGGCGATTATTAACTTTATTCGTTGTAACTCCAGTTTACAGCACCGCCTTTTCCGCCAGATGTTGTCAGACATGTCAGCTCAATATAATGATTTGCTCATGCACAGTGACATTAGATGGCTAAGCAAAGGAAACGTCTTGAAACGATTTTGTGAACTTAAGGAGGAGATCATGGCGTTTCTCCGCAATTCAAAACATAAAAAAGCCAACGCCTTTCTGTGTCTGATAGAGAATGATGAGTTTTACGCTGCCGTTTGCTTTTTGAGTGACATTTTCCAACATCTGAACCAACTCAATTTGGAGCTGCAGGGCAGAGATAAAATGGTCACACAACTTGTGGAGAGACTCCATGCGTTTCAAAAAAAGCTCACACTTTTTTCTACGGATTTATGTCCAGGCAAAATGCTCCATTTTCCAACACTGCGCACTGCAGGTTTACAAATCACCGAGGTGATGACTGGATTTATGGACGCATTGAAAACCAACTTTGCCGCGAGGTTTGAACATTTCAGTCTCCCGACTGAAGTGATGAGATTTGTGAAGGACCCTTTCTCTGTGAATGTAGAGGGGGAGTTTGCACTGAAAGCAAAGGAGCTGATTGTGACATTAAATGAGGCGTCTTTACAACTCGAACTCATTGACATTCAGTCATCAGATGACCTGCGACAGTCATTTCAGCTGGCAGGTTCTGAAAAGTTCTGGACTCATGAAGTCAGCCACGAGAAATTCCCTCATTCAAGGGGTCTTGCACTTTTTGTCTTCACAATGTTTGGCTCGACTTACACGTGCGAATCGGCATTCTCTAATCGCGCATCCCTCACTGCCCAGCATCTGCATCACTGTATGCGTATTGCCATGACAACGTATACTCCCGACTTCCCTGCCCTTGCTAAATCGAAAAAATGCCATTTCTCTCATTAGATGGCACATATCTGCCAAGTTGGTTGCATACTGTATGTCAGTTATCACTATGTTAATCAAAAAAGGTTTGAGTTTTAAAAGGCTGTGTGTTGTGGTTTGGTAATTAATACAAGTCTTTTGATAATTGTTTTTGCTTTTAATTAAGCAATTGATGTGGTATGGCTCACATGTCTTTATTATTAATTATTATTATTAGTTATTATACCATAATATGCACTGTTGTTTGTGTATGGCCCTAAATTGCTATTTTGTGTGAATTGTTAGATCATTTAATCTAAATCTAATGATGTTGATGGTTATATTAGCTTCACATGTACTGAGTTCTGAACATGCCATTTATAAAGGCCTTGGGGCTATGTTTGATTTAATTAAACAAAATATATGCACTCCACTATGCTGTTGTAGTATTTACTGTATCTGAAGCTCTTAATATGATTGCTCATATTTCAAGCAATTCTTTTCCCGGCCCCTTGCTTTGGATAATTTTCATCAACCGGCCCCCATTCCAAACTAATTGAATAGCCCTGCCCTACAGGGTGTACTTTGAGGGTTTTTGACTCTGCAGACCGTTTACATGCATAAAACCTTCATAACACACAAGGGGACGGGTAATAACCGGAAAAGCATGACATAGGACCTTTAAATGCAAGTTAACTCGTTTGACTGGAGCAAAAGACATGTGACAATGATTTAGCTATTTTAGCTTTGGAATAGGGCTACTTGTGAAAAATGTGGTCATAATCTGTTGGCTCTCGACTCATACTCCATTCTCATATCTCAAGTTGCTGATCAGTCTGTAAACAATGTTCTGAGATTGACATCAATGCAGCTCCATTACAACGTGTGGTATTAGAGTCAGGTGTGTTATGCTAGTAGCAGCTAATGTAGCCTTAGCCTGCTAATCAAAGGTAGAGAAGAGGTTACTGACTCAATAGCACTCAATTTAGAACACAAATATTGAGCCTTCTGCCTTTATAGAAACCAGATACAGTATATTATAAATAGTGAAATGGACACTAAGACTATATTGATATAAATGTTTTTGTTGTTCTCATTTATATCCATTACCAAGCACTTAATGGCACAAAATTCAATATTTCAAAGCTCACAACCGCTTTCTTTGCATTTTCACTGCCATGCAATTCATGGTAAAAGTCATTGCTGGAATCATGGGTGAAAGCTGGGATCAAACTTGGTGATTTGATGAATTTGGGTTAATTTATTATTCACAACATTAAGGTTTCTTCATTCATCTTGAGCGTTATCGTTCACAGCCCTTTAAAAAAAAGACGGATTGTCTTTTCTGTCTCACATGTACGCTATTGTACAATAAAAGCGGTGATTTTTTAAGAGGTTAAAATTTGTATTCGCTATTTTTACTAGTTAAGTTATATATTTCCCATGATTAGTAAACTGATAATGTGTAACATTTTGGAGTGCCAGTTAAAATCTAAAGCATAAATTAAGTAATATGTATTACCACCTATTTTACACCAGGTTTTACAATCACTTGTTTTGGACAAATGTATGAAAAGAGAATATGATTTAACTATTGAAATGTTATGGTGATGGCACCTGTTGTTGATATTGTTATTATAGTTGCCTTTTCAGAATTTGTTTTATTTGTTGTCCTTGTTTTGTGAGTATACTGTAGCTGTTTGGTTCACTTCGACAGCAAAGCAGCTTACAAAGAAAATTAGACACATCCATCGCACACACACACACACACACACACACACACACACACACACACACACACACACACACACACACACACACACACACACACACACACTCCAGCACCACTGCAGGCATAAAGAAGTGCAGCAAAAGCCTCTGTTTATGCATGTGTCTGTGAGCGTGTGCATGTGATGACGTGTAAGTTCACGCGCCTGTACTTGGCATGGTGTGTCGAGCACTGTAAGCCTATTTCCCAGAGCAGGTTTGATATACAAAACACCATCCAAAACACTTCCTGGAGCCCATCCAATGAAATTATCCGGGAGTGTAGCGCAGTCCCCCATTGGCTATGAAGCAGGAAGAGCTGATTTATCGGGTGGGATTGACTCCTGACAGCTTTATTGTGCAGAGCATCCCTCGATTGCTGGATTATAACGGGATGGAGAAGGGGGGAGTGAGAGAAAAACAGAAATATACAGGAAGGTGGAAGTTATACGATTAAGTCACAAATAAGGCTTAAACCTTAATTTGCATATTGCGAGTTATCTTCCAAGTTTAAATACTTCAAGATTGTATGCTTGAAAGTCGTGATTTTAAGGGTATTTTTAGGGTATTTTTGATATCACAAATTCCTCAACTGTTTATTCTAGTCAATGCAGTCTGCCTTTTATTCATGTATTCTGTACCTGCTGTGTTTATTTATTTCATTATCTTTGCTTTTTTATGCCTGTTTTTAAATGCCATTTAATAATGTGTTAATGCTGTATTTATTCTTAAATGTCTTTTGTTTTTATTTTGCCTTGCCTTGCCACGCCACGCCACGCCACGCCACCTGAATCTCCAGTGAAGAGCACCATTGTGTTCTTCTTAACCAAATATCTCTCAGAGGGGCGTTGGGAGTGGCTCCTTATTTTCATCTAAAGTAACAGACAGAGAATCAGCACTTGTGAAACAGAGGGGTTTATGGGATTCTACAATGATCTGTTTTGTATTTCGAGCCAAACACTTCAGAGACATGTTTGTATATATCTGAGACCTATAATATATTGATGAAAAACAGTATAATAGGGGACCTTTAAGATGATATTAAATTTGTCTGTAGATTTTGGTGAGCTATCTAATTGATAATGCACAAAAAGCTTCAAAAACAAATAAACTGCATATTATAATAAGCCTAAAACTTAGACCCAATGCTCCAGAAACCTGACCTACCCTTTTCCACCAGGTGATGCTCAGGCCCTGATCCAACAGAAAAGGCTGGTGAGTGGCATCAGATTTGTTCAAAAAATAACATGGTGAATATGTGACCAGCGCTATTGATTAATTTGTTTAAGTCTTGAGCCAACAAATTGACGAGGGGACAGAGTCGTGTAAGGTAGGTGAACTACAGTGGTAAATGTTATATTGTACTTAAAGCTAGGGTGGGTATGAATTTTTTTTTTATATTTGTTGAAATAATCCAGACAGCAATCAATAAATTAAATGCTATGCCAAAAAAAAAAAATCAGTAATAAGACTGTAATACGCCGGTCTAAATGATGGTGTGCAACTCTTTTGGAGTTCTAGGGGCTAGCTACTTTCATTGGAAGAGTTGGCCACATTGTGAAGGGTTTTTCAGTTGCATAATTCTTAAAATTAATAACTAAACCCTAACACCAACAAATGGTAATAAGTACTAGCCGATTAGGGGCAGTGTTTGGTGGGTGTTGCCTTTGCTAATATAAAAATGATAATTACGCCATTTATGTTTGCATGGAGAGTTGGTATTTTTGGAGCAATGGGCCTCCGAAACAATGGGCCTTTTTTTTTTTTTTCGTGATAGCACGTTGTTGCGCAAAAAGGCATCCGCTACAATAAGATGTTGTTTGGACCATTCAGGTTTCAGATTAATGGGTCATCAGTACATGGGCAGTCCATTTTCAGGTGTCCATATTTGTTTAATCTACCCAACTTTACATGTGAATGGTTAGTCGCTATTCTGTGCGCTCAAGATGACACCACAGGTTCTATTTTGTGAACCCAGTGGCCGACCACATTGCCGTCAAGTGTACCCTGTCAAGTGTGTCAGGAGCTGGCCAAATGCACTTTTAGTAATTGCCCTAGCTCCATGGTTAGTTTGATTGACACATGATTTAATGAGGACAGGAAATATTTACGACTGTTTATATCCTTTATTAATCCAAGGACATCTGACTAGAACTTCTACTTTTTGCCACTGCGCTGCTCAATTGGAACATTTGGCTGGGAAATGTGTGGCTGTAGGGATTTTAAGCAGTACAAGTTTTAAAGAATGACTATGTGGGAGGGGAGATGGAAAGTATGGAGTTTTCTTCCAGTTTCTACGTTTCAAGCTTTCAGGCAACATGACAATTTGTTTGTGTTTAGGCTCTGTTCTGGGGAGTCCTCTGGACACTGTGGAGGTGGTGGGAGACAGGAGAATGGCAGCCAAGCTGTCCTCCCTGCTGGACAATGTGTCCCAGCCCCTCCAGGACACCCTATCCTCACTGTGCAGCTCCTTCAGCGACAGGCTGCAGCACCCCCGCTGACTCACGGAGAGATACCGCAGGTCCTTCCTTCCTGCAGCGGTCAGACTATACAACCAGCACAGCCCCTAGTAGAACCCCCCCCCACACAAACACCACAACACAGACTATAACACCCCTTGCTGTTAAATACCAACCAACTATGTGCAATATGTGCTATAAGTGCAATATATATATATATATATATATATATATATATATATATATATATATATGCCAGTAAAACTGTGCTATATATACCTGGCTGCTAAATCCTAAGAACTGTTACAGGATGTGTATTTTGAAATTATGTAACTTTTTATTTATTTTTTATTATTATATTTTTTATTATCATAACTTAGTACTTTTTAATGCATTTAACATATGTAACATTAAGCTGTCTGTGGCTCTTTTTTTCTGCTGTAACTACGTAGATTTCCCCTCTGTGGGACTAATAAAGGTATTCTGATTCTGATTCCTTCTGCATCAATCTGCTGTTAATTCAGTTACAAGCAGCTGTTGGGAGATCTATTTAATTCTCAGACATTCATGATGTGCAAATGCAGTGCCAGCCTACAAGGTAATCAATTATTTCTGCTCAGGATCACACCTACACAAACTGTTGCATCATTTGCTTTTATTATTCTTGTAAGCATTTGCGTATCTCATATATGAACCGGAGACAGCAAGCAGCATATCTCATGTGTGAGACCGTGCACATATGCAAAGGTTAAATGGCTGCATTTATTGACTTCAGTACAATACGCTTTCAGCCACTGTTGTGCTACCAAAGAAAACTGAGAAACATTAATAGTCACTTACTACTGTGAACTCTTAGCTCAGCAATATTAGCCTCAGGCTTTTTTCTGTGTGTGTGTGTGTGTGTGTGTGTGTGTGTGTGTGTGTGTGTGTGTGGTGTGTGTGTGTGTTGACCCTTGCCAGAGATAGTCAGTATGTGTACACTAATCCTATTTCCCTACAGTGGGAATGAGAGGTCTTGCTGGAGACATGGTTATTGTTAGGATACGATAAGGATGTAATTGGCACGCACATACGCACAAAAACTGCAGTACAAAAACACAATCTCACACTATTAACACACTCTTGTTTCACATTAAAAGCTTTCCCCTGGTTAAACCACATAGAAGCGCATTGTCTTTTTCTCAGGGGTAAACACAAACTAATGAAGTTTAGTTTTAGTTCAATCAGGAAGACTTACCATCTTCATGGCTATTACCTCCACAAAGGAGGTTATGTTTTCGGTCTGGATTGATGGTTTGTAGTTTGTCTGTAGAGGGATTACAGATACACGGCTTGGTGAAAAGCTGTATCCTTGCTCAAGAAATACCGTTATACACTTCGGAGTGTTGGATTACACATGCATTGTTTTTCACTATTTGAAACAGCCTTGGTGGAGGTCTACAAGTCATCCTGCTGCTGTACATTTTTTAATGGTTTCTTTCTCTCTTGCTGTCATCTATCCTTGCTGTGTCTGATCATTGCAAGCCTCCTCAACTCCCATTCTCTGTCTTCCCAATGGATACTTGGGTTTATTCTCAAAAGCGGCCCCTCAAAGCGCTTTTACATTTTCAAGTCAGAATTCACCCATTCACACAAATTCCGTTACAGGCCGTTCCCTAAAACCAAATAAATATTTCTCTGAAAGACCATTGTTCAAAATATTCCAACTCTACCTGAAACAAAAAGAAGCATACAGCTAATTATTATGCAGAGTGACAGCAAAGACATGACCTGCCCAAGTGTGCTTCTGATGGCTTAACATAACAATATTCCCCTATCCCTGACCAATCTCACTTTAATCTCAATAGATCAACCAATCCATCCACCGAAGGCAAAGAAAACTAGCCAATCAGTACCAAAATCAGTTTTTTCAGGGTTACAAATTGTTCAAATAAATTGGCTTGTGGTCCTAAAATGCTCAAGAGACTAAAAAGTAGATTGTACAATGGTTATTTTTGATACAGACCTAGACAAGCTTCTTTCGATTGGACCAAAGTTCAGCTATTTGGTCTGGGATTTCAAGATTCAAGGCTTTTATTGTCGTTTGTAGATAGCTACAGTGTAGTTATGACAATGAAAATCTTAGGTCACAGGCTCCTCCAACAGTGCAACACAATAAAACAGATAATTTGTTTAGGGGGTTACCATAAATGTTGGTTCAGATCAAACTGACATTCCAGAAAGTCCAGAGAAAATGAGTCTGATCTAAAAGGGCCCTATATCTTTGAATTGAATACATGTTTTTTTTCCTTTCCTGCCTTCTGCAAAAACTGGCCAAACCCTTCCAGTCACAGGACAGTGAACAACCAGCAAGCTGCCGTACTGCAGGAAAGGACTTCAGCTACAGGAAGCAAATGTACAACATTTAGTTCCTACTGTGTGTGTGAGTGAACTCATGCGTAGGTGTTGCTCTAATGTGTGTGTGTGTGTGTGTGTGTGTGTGTGTGTGTGTGTGTGTGTGTGTGTGTATGTATGCATGTGTGTGTGTGTGTGTGTGTGTATGTGTGTGTGTGTGTGTGTATGTGTGTATGTGTGTCGCTATTTCTCTAATGGCCACTGAAATAACAGGACTGGAACCCACAGCTTGAGGCAGTAAGCACACACACACAAACACACCCAAAGTCAGATCTCCACTAAGGTCTCAAAAGTTTGGTCTCAAAAGTTTTTTTCAAACTTTAAAGTAAACAAAAATGAATCTGCAGGGAACTGTTATGTCTGATTGAGTGACTTCCGGCTGGTTGCATTACTTCTGCTCAGGTGATTACATTGTGTTAACTTGCATACGCTTTATCTCACCTGTGTAGCAGTAACAAGCCAGCTAACCCTTCAAAATGTCTGTTGGAATGTAAAGTCATAACGAGCTTTACTGTAGAAAGAAAAACACTGTGTTCATGTATGTAGCCTTGGAGAAAAGTGGGAATAAAATATTTTTTCTACAATTTGTGACAGATTTTAAGTTTGGACTGGTACTGTAGCACTAAATTAACGGCAAACAGTTGTAATAGTGATACAGGAATGTATTTTTTAAGGTTATTTTGTCCTTAGTTTTGCAACTAAGGAAGCCTAGCAACTGCTATCAGGGGAACCAACAACTATGCCTTATCTCTAGTCCTAAAAATACCCATAACATTAAACCTCTAACATAAACCAAACCATTTGACTCGAAAAAATAAACAGCATTGGAGTAAGGTTGTCAGTATACATCAAACTTTGTGTTGCCTTTATTTGATACAGGAAATAGAATTTGGGACGGAGAGAGCTGGAACAGGCCACTAGGGTCCCAATGGCGGGAGTTGAACTGAGAATGGTAAAATGTTTGTTACCATGTCACCATAAACAGGCTACCGTGTTTGTATGGCGGCTGTGGCTCAGTGGGTAGTGTGCTGGACTTCGAAACAGGGGATAGCAAGTTCGAGTCGCACTGCAGTCAGCATGTCGTTGTGTCCCTGGGCAAGACACTTCACCCCAAATTGCTCCTGTGGGGATTGTCCAGAGTACTGAATATATGTAAGTCGCTTTGGATAAAAGCGTCTAACAAAAAGGGTCCACCATTTACCTCTTCTTAATTCTGTTGTGCTGCTACAACACATGAATGTCCCCTCTTTAAATCAATTAAAAAAACACATACACTAATAAAGTGCTTTGCTAATGTGGCTAGCAAGAGCATTTAGCATGACGAAAATGACAGGGTAGATTAATGAGATATAAATGAAACATAATAGAGTACATGATTGATTTATATGATACAGATGACCTAATATGATCTCTGACATCATCCCTTTCGGTTTCGCTTTTATGGTAACAAACATGTCTGTGAACAGTGTCATTGAAGATGACTTAAAATATGTTATTCTCCAGTATAAGCTAGCTAAAGCTTTCTTTCTCCATTGCAAACTCACAGTACCTTGATATACCCCAAAAGTATTTTTCTTTTTCATCTCAATCCATAATTCCTTACTGCTCCCATGAAGCATTTGTCAAACTGTGTAGCTCCTCAGTTCCTGTTTATGCAAGTTTTAAACCGCCTGAATATTGGAGCACACATTAAAATGGCACAGCGCTTACTGAGAATCGAGTATAACAAATGTCTTAATAATGGGAAAAGACATTTGGTTTAGTCATCATGGAAACTGGGAAGCCCCAAAGTGAAAACTATTCTCTTGAAACCCCCCGTTTTATGTTTCCTTGTTGGTATTACAAAGCAGATATTTTACACAAAGCGATGGTTACAAATCCCTTAATAAAATGAGGAGGATGAACCCAGCAGTGATGAGTGCCTCCAGCTCCCAAATGACAAACAAGGGAAGCTTTATTATGCCAGTAACTCAATATACAGACACACACACACACACACACACACACACACACACACACACACACACACACACACACACACACACACACACACACACACACACACACACACACACACACACACACACACACACACACACTTAAACAGGGGCCATTGAGGACCATTGGTGAGAAACAGCGGCGCCGGATTCATTTCAGAAGTGGGGGGGCCATGCGTGTGTATGTGACATACTTGCCAACCCTCCCGAGTTTCGCGGGAGACTCCCGATTTCCTCCCGATTTCCTCCCGGTCCCGGGGTCATAGTTATCCCGCATTTCTCCCGATTTCTGACTAAATCTGATTTGTGAGTCACGACCTGTTTCATTCTAACATAACGCTCCAAATGTTACTGTTTCCACTCGGACTTCAATACAGCTACAACATTGTTTGGTTTCCATGGTAACGCGTCTCTTTAGTAGCGCGCGCAACTGAAAGTCTGAGAGGGTGTTCAGCATGGGGAGGAAGATAGTCACAGAAAACAGAACAAGAATGGACAACTCTACCCTCTGCTCACTCCTTTCCTGTAAATTAAACGATACAGGTCCAGCCCACATATGACAGCGCAGTTGCTCCATCATTCCATCTCTCCTTTTTTCCTGCTCAATACGCTCTTGTTTGACAAGCTGAATGTTGACTGGTGTTTGACTGAAGTAAGCGCACTTTTTTTGAACACACTCTGTGAAAAGTTCCAGTTATTAACTCCGGTATTTACAAAGCTGTCATCTCCACATTTGGATTTGATGGATATCCATCGATCTGATTGATTATTATCGGAGCAAATGATCAAAGTAGTAACGGAGGGAAAATATTTTCGTTTGGATTACTGGTCTGGGGGGAGCTCGCGAGTGTGTGTGTGTATATACGTGTGTGTGTTTGTGTATTTTTGCCTTTGTGTGTATTGTGTTTGTTTCCCGGGGAAAACACTCACGAGAAACACCGGCTGTTGTTATGCCTGCTGTGACGTAAAGTTACTCCGTTCTCCGCTTGTAATTATGTCGTTACAAGCTTCAAAGTTGTATTTATCATCTGAATTTGCCGAAACAAGTTTAATATTCTAAAAGCCAAGACTTTATTTATTTGAAATCAGATGAAAACGAACTGTAACGGACCCTGCCGTGTTATCTATGATTACTATACGCCTTACATTCATAATTTCAGCGGAGGGAGGGGGAGCGGCGCTGTGGAAGAGCAGAGTGGCGAGTGAGAGCTGTCATCTTCCCTTTACAAGCTTCAAAAATGCCTGTAGCTAATGAGATTGAATATAACAATAAAAAATAACAAACATATACACAGCTAGATCAGATGGCGTTCTTTTTAGATGCGACTTTAGAGTAGAGGGGAATTATTGAAATGGGATGTGTACAGTGTTCCGCGGCATCCGCTGCTGCGAGAATGTGGGGCAGGGCTGTAAAGTGGGGGGGCCAATGGCCCCCTGGCCCCCCTGCTTCCGGCGCCCTTGGTGAGAAACTGAACTCACCTTGAGACAACGCCATTATATATCAGATTTTATTGCCGGGATTGGGTGGTTTGATGGTGTCAGTTTGTGTGTCTACACAAATTCAAGAACACCCAGAGACTTCCGCCTTCCTCTCCGGGCTTTTCCAACTAATTAAAAATACTCTGCATTGGAGAATGGATTGCTGCAAAGGGCACAAACACACACACACACACACACGATTAGGCACTTTATTCACTTGTGGTGTGCATGTAAACTCTTGTATCTGTGGCAAGGAAAATGTTGCTGGTGACATTCAGGTGAATTGCTTCTGGCGTTCTGAATGTGTATACGAATGTTAACGCAGGCACCTTTAACATCACACAACAAATTCTAGCGATAAGCATGGAGTCAGAGGGTATCATTTTGTTTCTGAAAAAAACAAGACGTTGGAGATAATGAGTGTGTTTGAGAGAGATGGATGGTGGAACTATGTGTGTGTGTTCCCCTCAATTGACATTCAGAGGTTTCCCTATCTCTTGCTCCGTCCATCAGTCGGCCATATGGGATGTTTTATTGAATGCCTGCCGTGCAGCTGAAGGGAAACATCAGAAGCAGATGAGGGAGAACTGAAAAGAAGTTCAGTAAGGTGGAAGCTAACTGGAGGAGGGTGAAATGCAGGCAAGCTTTCCTGGAAATCCTGGTCAATATATGGAATGGTCCTAAGGGTTATTTGAGGCGAGGCTCTACATGACCAAAGCAATGTGGCTTTGATTCAAGGAGTCAGGCCAGAGGTGCTCTATCTACTCTTGGCCACAGCTATTTTCATTTGGTCAAGGTATTACAAAGAACTTTCAGCTGAGAATATCCTTAAAGCCCCTGTCACACTTTCCCGGAATTGACACCAGATGGACACACGAATATGGAATTGTAAATTTCGCACGAAGATGGCCCCGAACTTGGTTAACGGCCAAGCAACAGCCGAAGCAACAGCCGAAGCAAGTACGATGCCTACATAAGGCCACACGATGGCGCCCGAACCACACACGAAAGCGTCACGTGACCTCCCGATGGTATAAAAGCTTTGGCCGCGTGGGATATTAAATTCTTGATCGGAGATTATTGGGAGCAGAACACACGGTAAATTATACTTTAATTCTTCTTTAACCCTCCTGTTGTCTTCGGGTCAAATCTGACCGATTTACTACTTTCATCAATCATAACTTTTTTGTTTTACATTCGATTGCATTAAGGCTTTATGATATCCTTCACAGTAGACATTTGAACATATACAATTGCTGATCACCACTTTCATTGAATTTTGGATGATTTAGTCAACTTTGTAACACCCATGGTGTTCCCGGTCAAAAAGGACCGCCATAAAGAAAAGGAATTAGTAACCATCCGGATCAGATAAAACACACACACAAACACCCACACACACATACTATAGATGTGTTTCCCCCCCTTATGTGCCCAATCCCCCCATGTGAATCACACCTGGCACACACAAACACAGAACAATTTGACACATTTCACGCTCTTATGTGCCCATCCCCCCACATGGATCACACCTGGCACACGGGTGTAGTGATAGAAAAACACTGCAGTTTTTCATGTATACCAGTAGTCTGATACAATATTTACAGTTTGAAAGGGTGTTAAATGAAATTTGGTGATGATTAATGTTTTTTGTGTTAATGTAATAGCAGTTAAAACAGGACCGGTCAAATTTGACCGCGAACACCAAAGTAAGGGGGGGGAAACGAAGACAATAGGAGGGTTAACATGCCACCCAAGGCAGGGAGAGGCAGACGGAAGAAGCTGGCTGGTAAATACACTCAGAAGAGGAAACTGAGGATTTAGAGGTCCAAGAACACAGCACTGAGTCTCCAACCAGAGAGAGAAAGGGGAGGAAATGCAAGAAATATGTCGGTCCTTGTCCAACTAAAACTCCAGAGCGGTCCCCAGAGGGTTCCAGGTCTCCTCAGCAGTCCCAAGAGTCTCTGCAGCATTCACCTTCTCCCCCTCTTCCTCGTAACAGACATCCCGAATCTTCGGATGATGAAGGTAAATATTTCTAACTTATTTTTGGTATGGATGGGGGCAGGGTTCGAGTTATAAACTGAGCTCTATGGGGGTCTTTAAAACTAACGCGTGCGCACGCACGCACGCACACACACACACACACAGCAGCAGCCCTCTACTTGCTACAAACTTAAATATGAAAAGGTTAAACTACGCACACACACATCATCTCGGCTCGCGCAGCACGCTCACAGGCATAGATTGCGCAATAATGTATTGCGCACCTTGGAGGTGCAGTGCAGGCATATTGTCATTCAAGAGATGCGTAGTTCTTTTGGAAAACATGTTTTTCTTTTAGCCTATTTACCTCGTTAACATAAATAATACTCATTACATTGACACATGCATTATTTGTGATTAAAATAATGGTTGTTGGTAATGTATTAGCGACCCCCACAGATGTATGATTTCACTGCGTCCATGGGAGCTCAGACCCTCCTTATGGGAGCTCAGCTCCCATTGGCTCCCACATAACTCAAACCCTGGATGGGGGGCAAGAGGGGTAATTTATTTTGTTATATATTCCCATACATTGTTGTACTTAATTTGTTTTCCATTTGGTATCTTTTCAGATGAGTCAGCCTCCCCCGCCCTTCCTGCAGGCAAGTCCAAGTCCAAGCCTAAAGTGGGCAAGGGCGACAAAGGGAAAGGCAAGGCCCAGAAGGAGAACCCACCCCCTGGTGCATCATACAGCTTCACAGAGGCGCAGGAGGAGGCAATCGCTCGCTGGGTGGAGAGTAACAAGCTACTTTATGACATTAAGGACAAACAGTACAAAGACAAGGCATAAAGGAGGTACCTATGGGAGGGAAAGGCTGCGGAGTACGGGTTGGATTGTAAGTATAAAAAAATGTTACATTTCAATTACTTGACATACATTGCTGTCAATGAACAATTCAATGATTGTACTAATTATTTGTTTTGATTTCTGTCATTGCAGATCATTCAATTCTGAAATGGTACCACACACAGAGGACTCAATTCTTGAAGCTGCGGGAGGGCCAACCCAAGAAGAAATCCCAGAAGAGGTCCGGTGATGGTCTGTCGAGTGGTTACGAGGAAGACCCCATCCTTGCTGAGGAGGCCAGTGAGAATGACAGTGACCGTGACAAGTTCATCCGCCGGGTCTTTGGGTTTCTGAAGCCACACATCAGACGTCACAAGAAGGATACACCAGCTAGTGTGAGTATATCATTGAAATTAAATTCAAACTGAACTTTGTCGAAAATGTTCAATTTCCCACATTTTAAGACAAATAAGACCTGCGCTGTTTTACATCCCAATAAAAAGCATAAAATACCAAATAGTCAGCATTTTAAAAAAGGAAATATGGGGGATATAAGGTGATGCAACATTTACAGTAAAATCGCAATAATACATTCAGGTCAAGGCTTGAAGCACTTGCCAGATCTTCCCGGCTTGGCAGCTAATGTGGAATTAAGATGACAGGAATGGAAATCTTGGAAACTGGGAAACAGTAAGGATTCAACAATGATTCGTCAGCACTGCATGTGACTTTATACTGACATAGGAAAGCCACAAAACTGGAGACATTGGCTATTAATGTCAAAATGTCATTTTCATTGGACTTTCACTATACTTTCTACCTCGAGTGGCACTAAAAATCCAAATAGAATCCCCACTGACTGGGTCGAGGGAATGTTTTGCCCTACACATTGTAAGCCTGTTATTTTTCACATTACAGTGAGTTTCTGCATTTAAGCTCACAGATGGGCCTGAGGTTAACGGGCACTGCTGGGTTCTTGCAGCCCATCTCGGGGCTTTCCTGCTGCTGTTGGATCCCCTGCAGTTTAGCCTGGAACTGTGAAGAGGCCAGCTGTCGTCTGGGACTGCGGGGAAGCGTTGCACAAGCTTTGGTGCTGAAAAGGCTTTGGACGAGTTGAAGAAGCCTAAACAGTTCCTCTTATCTCCTGCAGAGGACATATCAATGGTGACAAGTCGGCAGACGGAGTGAAAGCGAGAGCTAAAGCTGCGTGCAGACGAAATGCTACCGCTGTATGCTGCTGTGAAGCCTCAGACCTTGCTGTGAGAGTGTGCCGTCTGGGAACCTACCTCAGGGGAAGGAAAGGGTGACCAATCGTTTGACACATTCAACCTGCGTACTCAGTGAAATGAGGTCAGTCCACTAACCTGAACACACACCGGCTCTCACACTCTTTCACGCACATTGATTGTGCTACAGGCTAACGCAATTCCATGTTTTCTTTTATTCTCTTTGTCTCTCTATTACAGAAAATCTTTGCTTCAGCTAAAGAAAGTACATTCTTAAAAGGGATAATTGATTTTGGGGTTACTAACTGTAATCAGATAGTGTTGGTCACTAAGACCTGATAGCTTTGACTGGCCTGCTCACTGCGATTTTTTATAGATGTAAACACCAGTGTGTTGGTCAACCACTTTGGTCCAGACTGACATTTTGGACAGGATTGAGTGCCACAAAAACAGATATCCATGGTCCCCAGAAGATGGATTTTTCAGTGGTTTGTGATTCTTTTTCATATCCATCTATAGGTTAAATAGGAGTCTGGTTACAATTTAGT
Organism: Dissostichus eleginoides; assembly: GCA_031216635.1. Lineage (NCBI taxonomy): Eukaryota > Metazoa > Chordata > Actinopteri > Perciformes > Nototheniidae > Dissostichus > Dissostichus eleginoides. Next base: position 29,425,279 of record CM062271.1, read on the forward strand.
GTTCAGATAAGGTTACTAGACAATTAATCCTCGACAGATAATAAAAAAAACCGTAATGTATTCTTTTCACCTAGGGTATGGAATTATCTGCAGATTCTCGGGTGAAAGCCCAAACTTTTCTAAAGACATCAGTTTTTGAGGTATGACTGCGGTCAAAATTGGTCAGTGAGTCAGTTCGAATTATTTTCAAGTGGGGTTGTATGAGGTACTTATCCATTGTCAGTGTTTTACCTACAGGAGCGGTCCCCAAATTCGAGAAGCACTAAGGAGGTTACGACACAGAAACTGAGCAATGTAGTGCTGGGGACAGGGGGCAGCAACATATTTTGTTCGCCTAAAAGAAAGGCCGAAAAAAGTGTACACTATATTCAACAGCCCTTTACAACTGATACATTATATTTTACCTTGCAAAACACTGAAGTTCCTGGTCTACATGAATAACTTGGCCTGGGCCTTTTCGTAGGGTACTCAAATATGTTGTGTTGCTGCCACTTTCTACAGAAGTACATTGCTTAATTTCCAAGATGCTACTCTGTCTATTTCTCCAAACTGGGGATGTGCCAAATGTTGATTCATTTGTTAACTGGGTCAATTCACTGAAAACGAAATCTGTTTTGCCTGGATATTAAAGAAACAAAATGAAAATCGGAAGCAACTTATTTGGCCAAGTGTTTGTATCGCAGTGCAGCACTTTGTACCTGCTGCTCAATAGACCATTTACATTAATTGCTAACATGAGGTTAAATTAATATACAGCTGGAATAAGTCCACCATTTAAATGTGTGTCTTTGTGCCAGAGTCCTGCACGGGTCTGATTTTCAAGACCCGCTCCCGCCCCGCACCCGCGACGTGCAATACCGAACCCGCCCCGCCACCCGCACATATTGCCAATTAGTTCCGCAAACCGACCCGACCCGTCGGCACAAGATCCGCAAACCGACCCGAACCCGCATATCCTATGAGCAGTGAAAACGTGCAATTATTAACACACGCAGTTGCATATTTGGCTCAAAAAGCGTGGGATATTGGTTATTTTCTCCATCTAGGATGTCACCAAAAGCCTCCCAGACGTTGGATTTCGCTCTTGAGGAAGAGTTATTGACAATGCTGTATTCTCCGGGCTCCGCCTTCACCTCAGCCATTTCGAATGTGGCGCGCTCAGCAGCAGATTGATGCGGTGCAGAGGTTATGATTATGCGCGGTCCCGCGGGGGAGAGGTCTGAGGATTTAAACATTAAACTAAATTATTATTATTTTAATATATTTATTATGCAACACCCGCGACCCGTCCCGCATCATCTTTGTTTTACCCAGAACCGAACCCGGAAAAAAGCGTTTGAAAAAATACCACCCACAAATCACTTTTTTTGCGGGTCACCCGTCGGGTACCCGCGGGTACCGATGCAGGACTCTGCTTTGTGCTGCTGAAAAAGATGATTCTCAACTTATTTTCCCCATTTGACAGCTTGTTGTCTTGTAATTGGAAAGAGAAGAAATTGACTAATTATGGTAATATCTAAGCATATTACTGCTATGGGTACAAAATATTTTGCCAAGCATACTGCAGCTGCAAAAATGCGGACCTCAGATTTGTCTGCAGGTTTACTGATCCATTTTATACATCTTCAGGCTTTTGCAGGAATTTCACCCATTTTTAGTTTCATGACTGGAACAAACTGAATGTAGATTGGGGCATAACTCAGTAATGCATAACATAATTATGAATTACTGAGTTTTGGGTGCCGTTTTTCCTTTCCTTGCTCTTCTAAAGAAAGTGTCATTGGAGATTGGTTCAATTCAGCCGTTTATTGCATCAGACGATATTATGTCTTATGATTTTCTGTAAGTTGACAGTTAATGCAAACTGAGAACTGTGCTTCAGCCTATGCATCCCTGAGGCGCAGAAAAGTTCCTGGGATACATCAGGCATAAAGTCGACCAACCATTATTGACAGCCAAGATGGAACATCCATTGGCTGTAATCCAAGGCAGCTTGTAACTTCATGAATATCCAAAGCCATTGATATAGTGACTAGAGGTGGTTTGGCAAAGACAGGGTGCCAAGACATTTATGCCAAAAGAATGCACCGTTTTTGTAAGCCTCATTATACAGTATATACATTTTTGTATTGCCGTTTCATGGACTAACTGGCTAACAGAAGAAATACAATGAAAATGCTGGATCCTATATTACCCCTATTGAAGGGAGGGTCTCATTAAATCTAGCATTCCTAATAAAGGAACATGCAAATAAAACTTCATGTTGTAGCACAGACTTACTATAAAGATTTGAAGTATTGAAGTCGAAACTGAAAAACCCTAATTACATTAATTTGGGGTATATTTGCAGACTTTACTGTATACGTTTAATAAAATACAAGTCAAAGGGCCACCAGTCATGGCAAAATCAAACTCGGGTCATTCAAAGATGCTGCCCACTAAAGCGAAAAAAAACCTATGCAATTAATTACTAGATTAACACAAATATACAAAGGTGACCTTGCTATAGTAGAGTAGCAATTGATCACTCAATATCTATCCATCTCAAGTCTTGCAAAAGTTTGTTATAGGCAGGTTTTTGACTTTCTGTACAAGACAAATATTACAGGACAGCTTCTGCAGTGTATAAAGTGGCTTTGTATACAATGAAATGCATGCCACAAGGAAGTGCACTAAGACCTTTATTTTTCTGCATGCATATGAGTTACCTTGAAAAACAGATGTTAAAGTACAGAATGTTTTATGTATGCAGATATTGTTTAAAGTACTTTTCATTTTTTGATGGGCAGAATATATACCAAAGTGGATTACTGTTTGGGTTTTTTCTCCTCTGAGCATTTGAACCCATCCATCCATCCATCTTCTCCCGCTTATCCGTGGTCGGGTCGCGGGGGGAACAGTTCCAGCAGAGAGCCCCAAACTTTCTTTTCCCTGGCCACATCAACCAGCTCTGACTGGGGGATCCCAAGGCGCTCCCAGGCCAGCGAAGAGATATAATCCCTCCACCTGGTCCTAGGTCTACCCCTTGGTCTCCTCCCAGCTGGACGTGCCTGGAACACCTCCCTAGGGAGGCGCCCAGGTGGCATCCTTACTAGGTGCCCGAACCACCTCAACTGGCTCCTTTCAACGCGAAGGAGGAGCGGTTCAACTCAGAGTCCCTCCCGGATGACTGAACTTCTCACCTTATCCCTAAGGGAGACGCCAGCCACCCTGCGGAGAAAACCCATCTCGGCCGCTTGTATTTGAACCCTTCAGCATTAATATTTATGTAATCACTCTCTTCACTGCTTTTTACACCAACATGTTAATACATCTCTTGTAAGATCAATATAGGACCTGGGTCAGTACGGAATATTGGGTTGTCTATTTGGTCCACCGTCATGATAAGGTTTTAGAAAATTGGAGGAACAGACATCAGAGAGGATAGGATTTCCGTTCTTGAATGAAGAGGATGGGATTTCCGTACTTGTAAATCTGTATTGTTCATAACCGTCTGTTTTTAGAAATGTGTTAAATCCCTCTGCATGCTCTTTTCCGAGATGCTACTGCTTTTGTAAATCTCTGTAATTAATGTTTTCATATGGATAAAAAGCATATTGCCGATATGAATAGTGCAGGACAATCAGCCCTTTCTTGATTCTCTAACTGTGAGTCATACCATGGGCCCTTTGGTGCAGCTCCATCTCCAGGCCTATTGAGCTTTGGGGTGAGTCACTCTGTGAATCATTTGAAATAGAAAGGCTTAGCAGAACGCTGTTATTCCGGGGGAAGCTTTAATCTCTAGTTTTATTATTTAATTGCAAATGAGAGCTGGAAATATTTCCCCAAATGTTACACGATTGTGTTGCAATGGCAAACTATGGGAGGAAAAAGCTTTATGGTCGTCTTTGGTAAACAAATGTATATTTACTTTCCCCAAAAATCAATTGGCAGTAGAGTTATTTACCTGGTTGTTGTTAAAAGTATTTAGCCCGGTTGTGTAGTAGGCTGCTGTCTGTTGCCTTTAATAGAACGCTGTTGTAACGGCTTTATGTGAGACTTGATTGTATCCATGTTACAATGTATTGAAATAAGTTCAACATTTACGTGTCACAACTCTAGCCAATTTCATGTTATTCATTTTGCTTTTTGCTTCACTTATCCAGAAACAAATTAATTTCAAACTGATGATCTCAAGAATATCATTACTATGGATATCTATTTCTTCTCACTTTTTAAGACAGATTTTGGCATTAGTTTCTTCTTGCACTTCTTCATTGCACCTATTTGTATTTTATAATTGTACCATCAAAAAACATTATTCAGCGCCGCACAGTGCTGGGGTTCATTTTTATTCTGTTTAGTTAACAATAATTGCAAAGTCTCTCAAAACTATTGAAAACGGCAAACCAAATATCTCGGTTTCGCCACAACACTTCTCGTTATTTGAGATACAGAAACTCCTTACTGCCCTTTTGTCAAGCCCATCACCCATCCTTTCATGCCAAACCTGCCTATTTTTCTAGTTTCCCTCATCAGCCCTGCAGTATATGCTGTAAACTGGCAAATATCGACCTTTGATTAACAGATTGTCTGATTCTTGGAGTTCTGCCTCTCTGTCCGACCCCTTTTTGAAGAAGTTTGCCTTGATTTGAAGTAAACAGGAACAAAGTTCTTCCAAAGTTCACAGCAAAGCAAAAGTATAATAGAAATGTTTCATACTTTCTGATCATTAAGCAGACGGATGGAAGTCATTCCAGTGTTTTTCAACTTCTTGCCACGTATAAATTCTTGACCAAACAAAAGTAAGAGACATGGATCCAGGACCATTCCAAAAGCGGGTGCAGAATGCAGAAAATAATATATGGAGAAAAATACCCCCTTCTTGGGCAAGGTATGACATTCCACTGCAGGCAGATGCACGATAAACGGGATATGAATTGGCAGATGACAAGCTAGAAGCTTCAAATCACCTTTAGCATAATCCAAAGGAATGTGTGCAATTTCTATGTAGAGTTTTTAACTCAATATTATGGTTTGAAGAGCTGATTTGAATCAAATACATTTTAATTAAAGTTTGGATTAATGTCCTCTATTACAGTCTTTAATCTTATGTGGCCGATTCTGGGGATGTGAAAACTACAGGAAAAATGATTTTGAGGTAAAACCAGCATTGTCTTACAGTTTTTTTCGATTGCTAACACACATTTCTTTTTTAATTGCTCAGTTTCTCAGAACACTAAACACAATTCACAAAACCACACACCCAAAGTGCAAAACACCTAATTTCTCCTGCTAAATGAAGAACTGCACTCAAAACTACATAAACACTTACCAAATGCAAACTTTTGCACCAAATATAACACACTTCATTCATAATACTAGATTGTTTGACCACCCAACTACACACTGCTGAGCATAATCTAAAGCACTTTCATCTTTCATGGGCTATGCTCTGTACATAGAGGTTTCTGCAGAGAAAGATTGCTTGCTTATACAGAAATACAGTAAATGAAGAAATACAAATGAGTTGTTGAAAAAAATCACATTTTATTCAAAAATAACATTTTGCAACATGCATCTCAGCACATAGTTACTATGCTTCGGATCTCTCTAAGTGTGATACATTGTTTGCCAAAACCCAGTTTGTAACTGCTGCTACGTGTGCCTCATTGAAAATCCTTAGCCTTCCACCTGCACCTCTTTTTTTCTCAGTCCTTCAGATAAACAACAAAGATATAGTGGTTGGTTAGTGTCTGTGTTGCATAAAAGCAGTGGCGAACCGTGTCTATCACAACTGGACCTTCTGTAGACACACACACCCCCCGCCGCCCCCCGCCCCGGCATTATAATGTCCGTCTTTTCACTGAATTGTCGTCTTGAAAAGGGTACTCACAACAATTCTGCAACAACTTCATCTTCACCTGTTGCACTTGCCATTTCAACGTTAAAAACAATAAAACGGCATGAATTGCTTCGTCGCATTCATCTAGATCAGGGGTCTCCAACACGTCGATCGCGAGCTACCGGTAGCTCACGATCAGCTTTTCAGTTGCTCGCCGCTCGATTATAGCGTAGTAAGGTTGCTTCTTGATTTTTCGGCCGCGGCTGGACAATAACGTTTTTTTATTTTTTTATTTTTTCTGTCACACGAATAACAAATTGCTCGGTGACGCAGAGATCAAGGAACAGACGTGACAGCGGCACAGCGAGTCGGCAACACCACACACGTAGCAGTCTGCTTTCTCCAGCAACACCAGTCCAGAACCAACAGCAGAATGACCTGCTCTGAATCAGGCCCTGTCGCTGTTGCTCAGAGACACACAGGGAGGGATTTTTGTTTTTTGAAAAACACTCTCGTTATCGTCATGTCAGGTTTTTGGTGGATTTAATCAAGTCTTGGATTTCAGAGTATGAATGTCTACGGAGCCCCCTAGGGGACATGGAGAAGAAAAAAAAAATTATTTGAACAACAAAAAAAAAAAAATGTTTTGCGAGATATCGCAAAACCTTTGCGAGATCTCGCAATACTTTTGCGAAATCTCGCAAAACCCCGTTGCAGTTTGTAGACGGTCCCTAAGCACTCCTCTCCCTCCTCCAGCTGCAGATTGTGACCAATTCTTGAAGTTTAGCTATGCGTGCGTATCGAACTGTTCTGATAAAAATGACTCTTAAAGTAACCTGTATATCCTATATAACCTGTTTTAATAATTATAACTTTGTCTGTGTAAAATGTATACTTATGAAACTAGACCAAGTGTTCTTATTTTCCTTTGTTTGCTGTGGTCAATTGTGTGTGCGTTGACTTAGGAATGTAGAGGATCCAGTCGGCCCCCCCGGGGTTTTAATGGCCCGGATAGGAGCATGGGGGGGTTGTAGGAGAAAGGTAATAAAACTGACACCATTGAGTCTATGCAGAGATTGTTCTGAGAGAAAGATTGGGATGCGGAGTGGTACGGCCAGGTGCTGAGGATAAACGAAGATAAGGATTGGTACCTCACCCCCGTGCGACCCAGAATTGTTTATTTTATGGCTGCCATAAAAGATGACCTGGGACTGATCGGCGGCGCAAGAGATCCAAAGTTCCCACACTTATGGCTGACTCACTCTGATTCGCTGTTTAGACCTCGTCAATGGCTGACTCACTCTGATTCACTGCCTAGGGCTCGCCCAGGAGTGAGTCCACCAATGGATGAACACCTAGGGAGGAGCAACCGACACAACTCCTCCCACACAACTCCTCTCCGTTTGTGGGATAAATATTGTGAATTCTGTACACTCGCGGCCTCTGTTCTGTCTGACTGTCTGATACGTACATCGCACGGTGGAAGAGCTGAGGCCCGGAGTACTTCGTTATATAAGTACTTCGTTATATTGTACTGTTGTTTCTACCATTAAATCAGCTTATTGTTTAATCTCATATCTCTGTCTGAGCCGTTCCTTTTTACAGCAGACCACTCATCAAACGAACAGCGCGGAGCGGGCTCGAACCTTCAACAACTGAAGGGTGCTTAAACCCAACAATTTGGTGACCGACCGACGTGATGAGTAGGGTCTCATAGAAGGCACACCGGCAGCCAGCGGACGAACGGTCCAGGGATGACACCTCGAATACCTCTGACAACTAAACCAGGGCCCACAACAGAAAGGTGAGCAGATACCTGTTATTATCAAAATCTGTGATTGGCTATACTACAAAATTTTAGAGTTGTCAGCGGCATTTTCAGTGTTTTAGTCTTACGGTAGAAAGAACAGTACTACAGAATAACACTTTCCAGTCTCAAAGAGGAGCTGTAGTTGTGTTATATGTGGGGTATTTCAAGAGGAGAAACGCAACTTTCAAAATCAATTTGAAATGACCGGATCTCGCAAACTCTTGCTGTGGGGTTAATCTAGAAGACTAAACGTGACGATAAAGAGATTCTGTAGACTGGGTTTCGACTCCTTGCCAAAAGCCACATCGCCGAAAGGGGGTGTAGAAGCGCTTCTGGAAGTCTCTCCATCTGTTGAAATATACATCGCACTATAAAAGTCAACTAGACTGTACGGGGAATATATTAACTGTGTAACGAGATTGCAGTGGTTATAAAATTTAAAAGAAGTCCAGCTGCAATGGTCGTTCGAGATTTCAGTGGTTTTAAAATTTAAAGAAGTCCAGCTGAAATACTCTGAGAAATAAGGTGACACACACAGTAATTCTTAGACGAATTCTGGGGTTGGGGCTCATCGACTAATGTACACAGGCAATCCTTAGACGGATCTGGGGTTACATTAGGTTTATTTATTTTGAGTGTGATTAACTGTGTAACGAGATTGCAGTGGTTATAAAATTTAAAAGAAGTCCAGCTGCAATGGTCGTTCGAGATTTCAGTGGTTTTAAAATTTAAAGAAGTCCAGCTGAAATACTCTGAGAAATAAGGTGACACACACAGTAATTCTTAGACGAATTCTGGGGTTGGGGCTCATCGACTAATGTACACAGGCAATCCTTAGACGGATCTGGGGTTACATTAGGATTATTTATTTTGAGTGTGATTAACTGTGTAACGAGATTGCAGTGGTTATAAATTTAAAGAAGTCCAGCTGCAATGGTCGTTCGAGATTTCAGTGGTTTTAAAATTTAAAAGAAGTCCAGCTGAAATACTCTGAGAAATAAGGTGACACACACAGTAATTCTTAGACGAATTCTGGGGTTGGGGCTCATCGACTAATGTACACAGGCAATCCTTAGACGGATCTGGGGTTACATTAGGATTATTTATTTTGAGTGTGATTAACTGTGTAACGAGATTGCAGTGGTTATAAAATTTAAAAGAAGTCCAGCTGCAATGGTCGTTCGAGATTTCAGTGGTTTTAAAATTTAAAAGAAGTCCAGCTGAAATACTCTGAGAAATAAGGTGACACACACAGTAATTCTTAGACGAATTCTGGGGTTGGGGCTCATCGACTAATGTACACAGGCAATCCTTAGACGGATCTGGGGTTACGTTAGGTATATTTATTTTGAGTGTGATTAACTGTGTAACGAGATTGAGTAAGAAAAAGGTTGATAGGCGCTGTGAGAATGGGTCTGCAGAGAGAATTTCGCCTTGATGCCAACTGGCTGTTATCAGCCTGCAGCCAGGGAGGAGAAATCAGCAGAGCTGCCTGCACTGAGTGTGTGTGTGTGTGAGGAAGTCCGTGGATTGGTCAATTTGGACCAATCAGCGCGGGCTTAACGTAACGGCTAAGCGGTCCTACGACGCTGGTTATCAACTCGGTAAATCGAGCCAGGGTTTCTCTCTCCAGCTGAGAGCGCGTTCACGTGAAAGGGACAAGTGTACTAACAGCGCAGCGTCATACTTCATTAATGAAAAGTAAATAAATATTAGACAAATATGAACTTTAAACATCCATGACTTAAACATATAATAAAGGATACAAGCCACATAGTTGCACCTGCAAGGTGAATATAGAGCAACTGGTTAAAAAATAAATAAACTACCGAGTGTTTGAAAGCGTACAACAGTTTTATGTTATCACTGTTGCCCATCTAAGACACGAGTGGATCTGACTTTAATTACATTTGAGTTGAGTGTTTCGTCAACCTAATGTGTTGCTTAAAATAATACTTCTGCATACAGTATGTGACCAATGTAAGTGTTTGCACGGTCAGATACGGCTCGAGAAGCTGACTTAGACAAGGAAATATATGATATATTATGATATTATATGATCGATGATGTGATATGAATGATAAGTGCGACACGTCGGCGTCTTCTCTTCATACGGCAGTTTAAACTGTATTTCCTTTATCCTGTAATATGACTTGATAGATTTAAACTCCGCACGCTGAGCTCTGATCAGGCGCAGCTTTCACTGAGTTGATCTCTATTCTATAGACGCCGGAGGCAGGCAGCGTCAGGTAAAACAAGTTATTTAGCCTTCCCAAACCTGAGCCTTACGCGCCGCCAATAATACACCTCGCACCGAAAACTATCAGACTGTATACCTGTGGGAATAAAACTACAATAATTAGTAAATTATAGTACGCAGAGATATCTGGTATTTTTTATAAAACTAAAACCTTTAGGAGAAGCAGATACGAACGAAGTCAAAATGGAAGGAGAATTTGAACGTGAAGAGAGAGAATTAGGAGTCCCTGTTCCGGGGAGTTTAAGGGAACAGTGGGGACAAGCAGAGAGATTGATACTTAGCGGACTTAAGCCCGGAGATCATAAAAAGGCGAGCAGCGATCTCCGTTTCTTACACGATCAGATGATCGCAGAGAATAGAGTAGAGGGTGACGAGGCAATAAGTCTCCTAGCCACAGCACTCAATACATACGAGCGACAGTTGGTTCAGAAATTAGAAACTCTCAACAAGCAGAAGGCAGGTTTTATCAGGGCTTCTAAACTTAACAAAGAAAGGGAGCTAGTTGACAAGCTAAGGAGAATAGGCCATAACGCAGCCTTAGTTATGAATGGAGTGGCAGTAACCTGCCTCTGAGCAAAACTCCCGCCAAAAATCTGCCCGCCATAGCAGCCCCACCCAGTCCTGCACCAGCCCCTCCCACAGAAGTGATAGAGCCAGTCAGGAGGGAGAAGCCATATGGTGGGCCCCTCCCAGACATCCCAGAGGGCGGTCCCCTCCTCTATCCAGATTTATACAACCCCTTTAAGACCCGACCCCCTCCCTATACGCTTCCCTCCACCTCTAACCCCCCCTCACCCAGTTCCCCTCATGACATTAAAGGAACACCTGTATCAACACATACACCTACAGATGAAGAAATACTTGACTTTGTTGCAAAACGCGTCAAATTTTTTAGGACTAAAAAAAAAAAAAAGGATGAAACCTCTGCCTCTGACAGAGAAGACACGGCAAGTCAAGACGGCACAGGGGACTCCACCTTCCTCTGAAACAGGTTGATATAGCCGGTGGGACTTTGTTTATGAACACATTAACTGAGGGACAGGTTTCTCCCCATTTGAGCTGACCCACGGCCATCAGTTTCCGGGTCCTGGAGCATTAGCAGTAGGGAAAGAAGTAGAGAGATGATAGCAAAACCATATTACCAGCAACTTAAGGGCTTGGTATGAGATTTCTCCACCCAGGTGGCTGACGCCAAAGGGGGACCGGAGAAGCACGAGGCTAACACCGCAGAATTCATCTGGCTGAAGGTCATCCGTCCGAAGTGGCTCAACCCAAGGTTCACCGGCCCGCACAGAGTGACTCAGAGGACATCACATGCAGTTCGCCTCGAAGGAAAGGGGGAAACGTGGTATCATTGGAGCCAGTGCGCCGTTGGAAAACCTCCAGCAAGGACGTTAGACGACATCAGAACTGACATCGCTGCAGCAGGACGAGAGAACGACACATCTGACGACGACAGCCCAGCAGAAGCAACGACCCATACAACAGATGACAAGGACAAAGACACAGAGGTAACAACAGGCGATCTTGGAAAGGAGATTACGGCCGGCGAGGAGGCGGACACGAGTCTACTCTGAAACACACGACTCCATATAGGACCCGACTTTTTTACTCCCACCTTTAGGGGCACTTTCCAATAAGTAGCAGCATTTTTATGCCCACCTATAGGGCCTCTTTCTAATAAGAGTAGTAGGTTATATATAACGAGAGGTTAGCCCTATAGTTAAAGGGCAGTGAAGTCTCCCCACTCACCAGACCTTCTATTTAACAGGTTCTGGGAGCACAGTATTTACCATTACAGGGTACTATTTTACACCCTAGTTTTAAAAATCTCCTTAGGAGATTTTAGCATTGTGTTCAACCTAATTACAATAACACGGACCACTGATTAAAGGTACTCAACAATGACAGACTGTGGATTACACTTCCTTATTGTTTGTTGGTGTACTCTGCTAGTGGGAATCGTGGTTTTACTTGGGACACTGTTTGTATCTTGAACACCATTCTTAGTTATATGGCCCATTAGCGAATTGCCTTATTATTTGATTGGGTGTTAATTCCTTGTGTCCTAGTAAATCTCCTATTATTAATAACAGAAATAATGTGTGTTCACCCTTGCCTTTATTTTTGTTTTAATGATTCCATTGACCACCCAGACTCCATTCCCCCGCCAGAGGAGTCCGTAACTAGGGTCAAACGGGCCAAACATGAGGTAGTTGTTACCAAAATGTCTCCTAAACAAACCTTCACTTTCCAAGCAGGTAGTGATGGAATAATGCAGACAGGATCAACTATGTACATTACAATGTGCTCCGTTTAGCTAATCTCACTAGGGACCCTGTAGAAGGACTCGCTGAACAGCTGGGGCCGACTTCCCTTATGGCTGAAACAGAATAGAATGGCCCTTGACATGCTGTTAGCTGAGAAAGGAGGTGTGTGTTCAATGTTTGGTGATATGTGTTGTACTTTCATTCCAAACAATACGGCTCCGGACGGTTCCGTCACAAAGGCTTTAGAAGGCTTTCGCACACTATCCATAACTATGCATGAACAATCAGGGATACACAACCCCTTGGAGGAATGGTTTACAAACATGTTTGGTCAATGGAAAGGTTTAATAATGTCTCTTTTGATTTCAATAGCTACTTGTATTGCCATTTTAGTAACATGTGGTTGTTGTGTGTGCCTTGTATCCGCTCATTGTGGGACAGACGCAGTAGAAAAGAATGACAGTGGTTATGTTTTGAATGCTATGTGTGAATTGATCTCTGGAGGTGAGATCAAAAGGGGGATTAAAGTAACCTGTATATCCTATATAACCTGTTTTAATAATTATAACTTTGTCTGTGTAAAATGTATACTTATGAAACTAGACCAAGTGTTCTTATTTTCCTTTGTTTGCTGTGGTCAATTGTGTGTGCGTTGACTTAGGAATGTAGAGGATCCAGTCGGCCCCCCCGGGGTTTTAATGGCCCGGATAGGAGCATGGGGGGGTTGTAGGAGAAAGGTAATAAAACTGACACCATTGAGTCTATGCAGAGATTGTTCTGAGAGAAAGATTGGGATGCAGAGTGGTACGGCCAGGTGCTGAGGATAAACGAAGATAAGGATTGGTACCTCACCCCCGTGCGACCCAGAATTGTTTATTTTATGGCTGCCATAAAAGATGACCTGGGACTGATCGGCGGCGCAGGAGATCAAAGTTCCCACACTTATGGCTGACTCACTCTGATTCGCTGTTTAGACCTCGTCAATGGCTGACTCACTCTGATTCACTGCCTAGGGCTCGCCCAGGAGTGAGTCCACCAATGGATGAACACCTAGGGAGGAGCAACCGACACAACTCCTCCCACACAACTCCTCTCCGTTTGTGGGAATAAATATTGTGAATTCTGTACACTCGCGGCCTCTGTTCTGTCTGACTGTCTGATACGTACATCGCACGGTGGAAGAGCTGAGGCCGGAGTACTTCGTTATATAAGTACTTCGTTATATTGTACTGTTGTTTCTACCATTAAATCAGCTTATTGTTTAATCTCATATCTCTGTCTGAGCCGTTCCTTTTTACAGCAGACCACTCATCAAACGAACAGCGCGGAGCGGGCTCGAACCTTCAACAACTGAAGGGTGCTTAAACCCAACAATTTGGGACCGACCGACGTGATGAGTAGGGTCTCATAGAAGGAACACCGGCAGCCAGCGGACGAACTGTCCAGGGAAGACACCTCGAATACCTCTGACAACTAACAAGGGCCCTACGACTGAAAGGTGAGCAGATACCTGTTATTATCAAAATCTGTGATTGGCTATACTACAAAATTTAGAGTTGTCAGCGGCATTTTCAGTGTTTTAGTCTTACGGTAGAAAGAACAGTACTACAGAATAACACTTTCCAGTCTCAAAGAGGAGCTGTAGTTGTGTTATATGTGGGTATTTCAAGAGGAGAAACGCAACTTTCAAAATATTTGAAATGACCGGATCTCGCAAACTCTGCTGTGGGTAATCTAGAAGACTAAACGTGACGATAAAGAGATTCTGTAGACTGGGTTTCGACTCCTTGCCAAAAGCCACATCGCCGAAAGGGGGTGTAGAAGCGCTTCTGGAAGTCTCTCCATCTGTTGAAATATACATCGCACTATAAAGTCACTAGACTGTACGGGGAATATATTAACTGTGTACGAGATTGCAGTGGTTATAAAATTTAAAAGAAGTCCAGCTGCAATGTCGTTCGAGATTTCAGTGGTTTAAAATTTAAAAGAAGTCCCTGAAATACTCTGAAAATAAGGTGACACACACAGTAATTCTTAGACGAATTCTGGGGTTGGGGCTCATCGACTAATGTACACAGGCAATCCTTAGACGGATCTGGGATACATTAGGTTTATTTATTTTGAGTGTGATTAACTGTGTAACGAGATTGCAGTGGTTATAAAATTTAAAGAAGTCCAGCTGCAATGGTCGTTCGAGATTTCAGTGGTTTTAAAATTTAAAAGAAGTCCAGCTGAAATACTCTGAGAAATAAGGTGACACACACAGTAATTCTTAGACGAATTCTGGGGTTGGGGCTCATCGACTAATGTACACAGGCAATCCTTAGACGGATCTGGGGTTACATTAGGATTATTTATTTTGAGTGTGATTAACTGTGTAACGAGATTGCAGTGGTTATAAATTTAAAAGAAGTCCAGCTGCAATGGTCGTTCGAGATTTCAGTGGTTTTAAAATTTAAAGAAGTCCAGCTGAAATACTCTGAGAAATAAGGTGACACACACAGTAATTCTTAGACGAATTCTGGGGTTGGGGCTCATCGACTAATGTACACAGGCAATCCTTAGACGGATCTGGGGTTACATTAGGATTATTTATTTTGAGTGTGATTAACTGTGTAACGAGATTGCAGTGGTTATAAAATTTAAAAGAAGTCCAGCTGCAATGGTCGTTCGAGATTTCAGTGGTTATAATTTTTTAAACGAAGTCCAGCTGAAATACTCTGAGAAATAAGGTGACACACACAGTAATTCTTAGACGAATTCTGGGGTTGGGGCTCATCGACTAATGTACACAGGCAATCCTTAGACGGATCTGGGGTTACGTTAGGTATATTTATTTTGAGTGTGATTAACTGTGTAACGAGATTGAGTAAGAAAAAGGTTGATAGGCGCTGTGAGAATGGGTCTGCAGAGAGAATTTCGCCTTGATGCCAACTGGCTGTTATCAGCCTGCAGCCAGGGAGGAGAAATCAGCAGAGCTGCCTGCACTGAGTGTGTGTGTGTGTGAGGAAGTCCGTGGATTGGTCAATTTGGACCAATCAGCGCGGGCTTAACGTAACGGCTAAGCGGTCCTACGACGCTGGTTATCAACTCGGTAAATCGAGCCAGGGTTTCTCTCTCCAGCTGAGAGCGCGTTCACGTGAAAGGGACAAGTGTACTAACAGCGCAGCGTCATACTTCATTAATGAAAAGTAAATAAATATTAGACAAATATGAACTTTAAACATCCATGACTTAAACATATAATAAAGGATACAAGCCACATAGTTGCACCTGCAAGGTGAATATAGAGCAACTGGTTAAAAAATAAATAAACTACCGAGTGTTTGAAAGCGTACAACAGTTTTATGTTATCACTGTTGCCCATCTAAGACACGAGTGGATCTGACTTTAATTACATTTGAGTTGAGTGTTTCGTCAACCTAATGTGTTGCTTAAAATAATACTTCTGCATACAGTATGTGACAATGTAAGTGTTGCACGGTCAGATACGGCTCGAGAAGCTGACTTAGACAAGGAAATATATGATATATTATGATATTATATGATCGATGATGTGATATGAATGATAAGTGCGACACGTCGGCGTCTTCTCTTCATACGGCAGTTTAAACTGTATTTCCTTTATCCTGTAATATGACTTGATAGATTTAAACTCCGCACGCTGAGCTCTGATCAGGCGCAGCTTTCACTGAGTTGATCTCTATTCTATAGACGCCGGAGGCAGGCAGCGTCAGGTAAAACAAGTTATTTAGCCTTCCCAAACCTGAGCCTTACGCGCCGCCAATAATACACCTCGCACCGAAAACTATCAGACTGTATACCTGTGGGAATAAAACTACAATAATTAGTAAATTATAGTACGCAGATATCTGGTATTTTTTA
The DNA here is from genome assembly GCA_031216635.1 of Dissostichus eleginoides. Taxonomy (NCBI): domain Eukaryota; kingdom Metazoa; phylum Chordata; class Actinopteri; order Perciformes; family Nototheniidae; genus Dissostichus; species Dissostichus eleginoides. The sequence goes on from CM062271.1 coordinate 29,441,328, forward strand.
TAAAAAACTAAAACCTTTAGGAGAAGCAGATACGAACGAAGTCAAAATGGAAGGAGAATTTGAACGTGAAGAGAGAGAATTAGGAGTCCCTGTTCCGGGGAGTTTAAGGGAACAGTGGGGACAAGCAGAGAGATTGATACTTAGCGGACTTAAGCCCGGAGATCATAAAAAGGCGAGCAGCGATCTCCGTTTCTTACACGATCAGATGATCGCAGAGAATAGAGTAGAGGGTGACGAGGCAATAAGTCTCCTAGCCACAGCACTCAATACATACGAGCGACAGTTGGTTCAGAAATTAGAAACTCTCAACAAGCAGAAGGCAGGTTTTATCAGGGCTTCTAAACTTAACAAAGAAAGGGAGCTAGTTGACAAGCTAAGGAGAATAGGCCATAACGCAGCCTTAGTTATGAATGGAGTGGCAGTAACCTGCCCTCTGAGCAAAACTCCCGCCAAAAATCTGCCCGCCATAGCAGCCCCACCCAGTCCTGCACCAGCCCCTCCCACAGAAGTGATAGAGCCAGTCAGGAGGGAGAAGCCATATGGTGGGCCCCTCCCAGACATCCCAGAGGGCGGTCCCCTCCTCTATCCAGATTTATACAACCCCTTTAAGACCCGACCCCCTCCCTATACGCTTCCCTCCACCTCTAACCCCCCCTCACCCAGTTCCCCTCATGACATTAAAGGAACACCTGTATCAACACATACACCTACAGATGAAGAAATACTTGACTTTGTTGCAAAACGCGTCAAATTTTTTAGGACTAAAAAAAAAAAAAAAGGATGAAACCTCTGCCTCTGACAGAGAAGACACGGCAAGTCAAGACGGCACAGGGGACTCCACCTTCCTCTGAAACAGGTTGATATAGCCGGTGTCGGACTTTGTTTATGAACACATTAACTGAGGGACAGGTTTCTCCCCATTTGAGCTGACCCACGGCCATCAGTTTCCGGGTCCTGGAGCATTAGCAGTAGGGAAAGAAGTAGAGAATGGATAGCAAAACCATATTACCAGCAACTTAAGGGCTTGGTATGAGATTTCTCCACCCAGGTGGCTGACGCCAAAGGGGGACCGGAGAAGCACGAGGCTAACACCGCAGAATTCATCTGGCTGAAGGTCATCCGTCCGAAGTGGCTCAACCCAAGGTTCACCGGCCCGCACAGAGTGACTCAGAGGACATCACATGCAGTTCGCCTCGAAGGAAAGGGGGAAACGTGGTATCATTGGAGCCAGTGCGCCGTTGGAAAACCTCCAGCAAGGACGTTAGACGACATCAGAACTGACATCGCTGCAGCAGGACGAGAGAACGACACATCTGACGACGACAGCCCAGCAGAAGCAACGACCCATACAACAGATGACAAGGACAAAGACACAGAGGTAACAACAGGCGATCTTGGAAAGGAGATTACGGCCGGCGAGGAGGCGGACACGAGTCTACTCTGAAACACACGACTCCATATAGGACCCGACTTTTTTACTCCCACCTTTAGGGGCACTTTCCAATAAGTAGCAGCATTTTTATGCCCACCTATAGGGCCTCTTTCTAATAAGAGTAGTAGGTTTATATAACGAGAGGTTAGCCCTATAGTTAAAGGGCAGTGAAGTCTCCCCACTCACCAGACCTTCTATTTAACAGGTTCTGGGAGCACAGTATTTACCATTACAGGGTACTATTTTACACCCTAGTTTAAAAAATCTCCTTAGGAGATTTTAGCATTGTGTTCAACCTAATTACAATAACACGGACCACTGATTAAAGGTACTCAACAATGACAGACTGTGGATTACACTTCCTTATTGTTTGTTGGTGTACTCTGCTAGTGGGAATCGTGGTTTTACTTGGGACACTGTTTGTATCTTGAACACCATTCTTAGTTATATGGCCCATTAGCGAATTGCCTTATTATTTGATTGGGTGTTAATTCCTTGTGTCCTAGTAAATCTCCTATTATTAATAACAGAAATAATGTGTGTTCACCCTTGCCTTTATTTTTGTTTTAATGATTCCATTGACCACCCAGACTCCATTCCCCCGCCAGAGGAGTCCGTAACTAGGGTCAAACGGGCCAAACATGAGGTAGTTGTTACCAAAATGTCTCCTAAACAAACCTTCACTTTCCAAGCAGGTAGTGATGGAATAATGCAGACAGGATCAACTATGTACATTACAATGTGCTCCGTTTAGCTAATCTCACTAGGGACCCTGTAGAAGGACTCGCTGAACAGCTGGGGCCGACTTCCCTTATGGCTGAAACAGAATAGAATGGCCCTTGACATGCTGTTAGCTGAGAAAGGAGGTGTGTGTTCAATGTTTGGTGATATGTGTTGTACTTTCATTCCAAACAATACGGCTCCGGACGGTTCCGTCACAAAGGCTTTAGAAGGCTTTCGCACACTATCCATAACTATGCATGAACAATCAGGGATACACAACCCCTTGGAGGAATGGTTTACAAACATGTTTGGTCAATGGAAAGGTTTAATAATGTCTCTTTTGATTTCAATAGCTACTTGTATTGCCATTTTAGTAACATGTGGTTGTTGTTGTGTGCCTTGTATCCGCTCATTGTGGGACAGACGCAGTAGAAAAGAATGACAGTGGTTATGTTTTGAATGCTATGTGTGAATTGATCTCTGGAGGTGAGATCAAAAGGGGGATTAAAGTAACCTGTATATCCTATATAACCTGTTTTAATAATTATAACTTTGTCTGTGTAAAATGTATACTTATGAAACTAGACCAAGTGTTCTTATTTTCCTTTGTTTGCTGTGGTCAATTGTGTGTGCGTTGACTTAGGAATGTAGAGGATCCAGTCGGCCCCCCCGGGGTTTTAATGGCCCGGATAGGAGCATGGGGGGGTTGTAGGAGAAAGGTAATAAAACTGACACCATTGAGTCTATGCAGAGATTGTTCTGAGAGAAAGATTGGGATGCGAGTGGTACGGCCAGGTGCTGAGGATAAACGAAGATAAGGATTGGTACCTCACCCCCGTGCGACCCAGAATTGTTTATTTTATGGCTGCCATAAAAGATGACCTGGGACTGATCGGCGGCGCAGGAGATCGAAAGTTCCCACACTTATGGCTGACTCACTCTGATTCGCTGTTTAGACCTCGTCAATGGCTGACTCACTCTGATTCACTGCCTAGGGCTCGCCCAGGAGTGAGTCCACCAATGGATGAACACCTAGGGAGGAGCAACCGACACAACTCCTCCCACACAACTCCTCTCCGTTTGTGGGGATAAATATTGTGAATCCTCCCACACAACTCCTCTCCGTTTGTGGGGATAAATATTGTGAATTCTGTACACTCGCGGCCTCTGTTCTGTCTGACTGTCTGATACGTACATCGCACGGTGGAAGAGCTGAGGCCCGGAGTACTTCGTTATATAAGTACTTCGTTATATTGTACTGTTGTTTCTACCATTAAATCAGCTTATTGTTTAATCTCATATCTCTGTCTGAGCCGTTCCTTTTTACAGCAGACCACTCATCAAACGAACAGCGCGGAGCGGGCTCGAACCTTCAACAACTGAAGGGTGCTTAAACCCAACAATTGTGTAAGTGCAGTCGGATTCTCAAAGCACCGCTGTCTCTTCTCCTAAATCCTTTAGAATTCTCCTATCCACTATTCCTTAACCCTGAAAGGCAGTGACGTGCGGTGAGGTCCATGGCTGGTGAGGCACTGACTCTTTCAGAGTCAGATTTACAAATATTATATTTTGACCTTAATCGAAATATTCGGATATTTTCAAAAGCATTTTTAGTCTGATGCTTCGATTCATTTGAAACAGACCGTTCAACAAAAGGATACCCAAAATCTAAATATTGGATTGTTCTCTCTTAGTAAGATCTCATTTTCATTACAATTGTGGTCTTACCTTGACTTGAAGATGAAGTCCATGCTATCCTTCTGGACAACCATCTCTATTACTTTTTTGTAAAAGTCCTCCTTATCTTCCTCTAGTTTCAAAAGTCTAGTTTTTTGTTTGCGTCTACCGTCTCTGCGTAGAATAACAGTAGCAACAAGAACCTGTGGGCTCACGTGCGCCCCCTTCAGTGCGGCAGAGGTTATGGCTGCCTCTCCTGGTGCTTTTTTCATTGCCGTTGTACGATGAGACCAGCTAGCCTAAATATCATATCTATGTGAAATAAGTTATAATAATTATTTAGAGACTATGGATGGTGAGGATAAATGTAATAAAGGGATCTACAAACATTACATTGGTGACCTACAGTGAGATGGTAACAGGCATGCGCTTAGGGCCCGCGCTCCAGCCAGTTTCTGTGGGGTGACGCATTCTGAGGTGAGGCAGACCTCATCTGTGCCTCACCTTACCCCACAGTAACTGGCTTGAGCGCGCTCACAAAATAAGTGCCCGCGCTCCAGCAAGTTACTGTGGGTTTACGAGAGGCAGAGCTCGTCCCTGCCTCACTTCTCATCGCTCCCATGTAGTTGTAGCGGAGCTCGGCAAATTTGCTGATTTTGACTATAAAAAGCGATTGGAATCATACATAAATCACACTTACAACACAGATCAGTGGAAACATTTTATTATTATTACTATTTAGTTTTTCTTTAGTTGTTTTTCCGTTACATTGGAGTATGACAGGTGAGGCTCTGCCTCCCCTGCCTCCCCTGACTGCACGTCGCTGCTGAAAGGGTCTGTGGGCCATCGGTGTGACAAAGCTCTCCCATTCCCCCTCTGTTAACTAAAGCTTGGCAAGTAGTCAGGGGCGGCGGGTACTGTAGGCAAATATTTATTTCACTGCATCCTGGTAAAATTGAAATATGTATACTATTTGTGTCTTTGACATTAGCGCTGCTATGCAGCCATCAGTGTACTACGAAGCCAGTTCAACAGACCCTGGATATGTTTGAGTTATCTGGCTTAACTAACCCTAACAAACGACATCTCGCTAAGCAGTCCTACGACTCTTGTTATCAACTCGGTAAATCAACCCAGGGTTTCTCTGTCCGACTGAGAGCGCGTTCACATGAAAGGGGCGGGGTTAGCAACATTTGACCAATCACAAACATGGACAAGCGTACTGACAGCGCAGCGTCATACTTCCTGAATGAAAAGTAAACTATGATATTAGACATATATGAAGAAGTTAAACTTTAAACATCCACGACTTAAACACATAATCCAGGATACAAGCCACATAGTTGTACCTGCAAGGTGAATACAGAGCAGCTGGTTAAAAAATAAATAAACTACTGAGTGTTTGAATGCGTACATTAACAGGTTTATGATATCACTGCCCCATCTAAGAAACAAGTGGATCTGACTTTAATTACATTTGAGTTGAGTGTTTCGTCAACGTAATGTGTTGCTTAAAATAATACTTCTGCATACAGTATGTGACACTAAGTGTTGCATGCCAGATACGGCTCGAGAAGCTAACTCAGATAAGGAAATATATGATATATTAGGATATTATATATATTATATGATATTATATGATATTATGATATTATATAAATTATATGATCGATGATGTGATTGATGATGTGATATGAATGATAAGTGCGACACGTAGGCGTCTTCCCTGCATATGGCAGTTTAAACTGTATTTCCTTTATCCTGTAATATGACTTGATAGTTTTAAATTCCGCACACAGAGCTCTGATTGGTCAGCAGGCGGTGCTTTCACTGAGTTGATCTCTTATCTATAGACGCCGGAGGCGGGCAGCGTCAGATAAAAAAAGTTATTTATCCTTCCCAAACCTGAGCCTCACGCGCCGCCTTTGCAAGAAGTATGTTGTGGACTCGCTTTGTTTCAAATAATGGGCGATCGGAATGTGACAACTCTCCCATCCCCCCTCTTCTCCAGCATTGCCGGTACAGGTCTTGATAAATGGTATAAAACAATTAAAACATTAATGTTTTAATTAAATATAAGTCATATTATTGCCATAACAATTACAAATTGGGTTTATTCACAAATGTTGTGCAATGACAAAATCAGACAGTTATATTTTTAAAAATGGTCTGGCTTTAATACAAATGAAATACTGTAGGCTCGACAGCCCCCCTTAAGGTGATCAACACATGCAGGGCAGCATTGCCGGTCTTGAAGGGTCTCTGGAAATATCAAACATTTAATTAAAGTTTTAAAAACAGTGACAGGGTCCAAAATCAGAGGTGGAAGAAGTATTCCGATTATTTACCTATAGGTAAAAATACGTGTTAGAAGTAAATGTCCTGCATTCAAAATTGTCAATTGCCCAAGTGAAAAGTATTATCATCTGAAAGTAAAATGAATCATTATGTACATACATATAAGTATATTTTTAGAACTTATATTTAGAAATACTCCGTTGTAATTATTGATGCATAAATGTGTTCATCCATTCAATGTGGAATCTGCTATAATGGCGTTAATGTATGATATTACTAAATAATACTATACATTATAATACATGACAATGTATGAGTTGATTTTCTTCGATCTACTGTACTGTGTAAAAACACCACAACAATATTACAAAACATATATTGCATATTAAATCAAACTATTGTAAAGGTAATAGCATAAAAAATAAAGAAGTGTAAACATTTACATTATTATTATGATTATTGAATATATAAAGACTATATATTATTAAATTACAATTAAGATAATAAGATTAGATATACTTTATTTGAATTTAAAATATTGATGTTTTCTCGTTATAGTAGCCTGTGAAAACCATAACAAATAAGTGATTAAATGCTACAGTATTCAGCAAACACAACTGCAGAGCTGCAAACATTGCAAACAAACTGAAGACCAAAGTTCACCCAGTTGTCTTTGTGAATGAAGCGCCATCTCATGGTTAAATCCTGGATTGAACAAATGAGGAAATCTGGCAACGCCCTCTCAGGAAATAGTGGGAGGGCTTTAAAATCCCAGGCACTGGGATTCGCTGGGTTTTTTGTTGGAATCCGCTGGGTGGAGTCCATTCTAGAGTGCTACATCTGTAGCTAGCAGTGAGTGAGCATTCAGACACCGGCACACACACTCAAACGGACTCGTGTGCCTGACTCTACCAACATGCTTTCATGATTCTGTTTAGATATGCAAGTATAAGCCATGATAGCTTATTTTAGGGAGGGAGGCTGTGGCTCAGTGGAATTGTGCGCTGGTGATCGGATCAGGGGATCACAGGTTCAAACCCCACTGCAGTCAGCATGTCGTTGTGTCCCTGGGCAAGACACTTCACCCCAAATTGCTCCTGTGGGGATTGTCCACAGTACTGAATGTATGTAAGTCGCTTTGGATAAAAGTGTCTAACAAGTGACATGTAATGTAATGTAATTTTATTAACACGCTAATTTGATGTGAAAATCAATGGAGGCTGAGTTTACTACTTCTCTTTGTAGGAAAACCTACTGTCCATGACTGCCGCTGAGCTGAGTTTTATTTGTTAACTTCATATTTTTCATTTCCTAAAACATTTATTTTCCTCTCATATTAACAGTATGGATCATTGAGACAGCGTGGTGTCCAGAGGTCTTATCCCGTTTTCCCACTTCCTCTGAGGGGACAGCACGGAGGGGGGGCATGAAGAAAGACATGCACCAGCTTCATCCACGGGCGTTGCTGTTATCACTTGCTCAGGATCATTTCATTTGACCAAATGTCTTTACATATACATTTAAAGCCATGGCCATTTCCACTGATCATAATTCCATTGTTGAGGTATACTAAAATAGATTTATACTGTGCATTTTTCCAAACTCACATTGGTTTCGCATACAGCATCTCTGTAAAGTATGTGTATTCAGCAGTATTCACTCTCTCCACTAAACGGCTCGTTGCAGCTCTTGCCCCCCCCCTCCTTGTGAGCACAGTGTGCTCTGATTGTACGGGACGTTGTGAATCGCGCTGAGCTCCGTGGGGTGTGGTTTCCTTGTTTAGCGATACACAGCGAAACACAGCCAAACTCATCCTGAGCACACACAAACTCACAGCCGAAGTAAAAACAATAAGTGTGGCTTGATATTGAGTAAGAAAAAGGTTGATAAACGCTGTGAGAATGGGTCTGTAGAGAGAATTTCGCCGCGATCCCAACTGTCTGTTATCAGCCTGCAGCCAGGGATGAGAAATCAGCAGAGCTGCCTGCACTGAGTGTGTGTGTGAGGAAGTCCGTGGATTGGTCAATTTGGACCAATCAGCAGAGGCTTAACGTAACGGCTCCGCGGACGTAACGTAACGGCTCCACGGATTGGTCCATTTGGTTCCGGGTACGAGCTGACGTCAGCTCGTACCCGGAACCAAACGGACCCATCCGTGGAGCAAAGAAAGAAACTGAGAAATCTCCAACGAGGCGTTTTGGGGAGGAATTTTCTATGTTAGAGTTTTACTCGCTACAGGGTGTACTTTGAGGGTTTGTGACTCTGCAGACCGTTTACATGCATAAAAACTTACATAACACACAAGGTGACGGGTAATAACCAGAAAAGCATGACACCTCTCCTTTAATAGATTTTATTATTATCCACCTTTTTGTGTTATGTCCTTTTATTTAAAACATTCTTTGAGACTTCATCTTCTGGTTCAAATTTCAATAAATGTAATTTGTATCATCACTCTTTTGTCTTTATTCTACATGAAAATGTTAGAGATTCCATTCAAATCTGTTGATTATTCATATCTTCTTCAGGCTAGGAATAGTATGTCGAAGTTTTAATGCTAAATGTACATCATTTTCTCACATGATATAGAATGCGAAAACACAGTTTTTATCCATTGTGTATGAATGCTTCAGCTCTTCAGACAAACATAGTAAGATGTGAGCATGTTCCTAATTGTGTTGGTATGCAAGCTAGGTCTGGTCTGTTTAATAAAACAAATCTGCCACTTTTATATTGTAGAATTTGTTAAATTAAAGCAGTCTTTAATTGTTCGTCCTAAACATAGCAATATATGCTTTTGAAATGTAAATGTCTTTGAAAAAATAACAGTATACAGTTTATATTGTGTATCACCTTTAGCTTGAAAATACATAGATGTGTTTTTTATCTATAAAATAAATAGACAGACACTTTATCGATCCCAAATTGGGAAATTATTTTACAGCAGCAGTGTGTTCAGGTATTAAAATTAGGGCTGTCAGTCGATTAAAATATTAATCGCATGATTGTCCATAGTTAATCGCGATTAATCGCAAATTAATTTTTTATCTGTTCTAAATGTACCTTTAGAGGCATATTTTTCAAGTTTGTAATACTCTTATCAACATATGAGTGGACAAATATGCTTTATGCAAATGTTTGTTTATTATCATTTGAACAATGACAAATATTCTCATGAATATTAAACACAACAACCTCTGAACGTTACAAATATTCGCCTCAATTCAACCTGGAACCTCTCTCATACAATAATACAATACAAGTGTGTGTGTGTGTGTGTGTGTGTGTGTGTGTGTGTGTGTGGTTGTGTGTGTGTGTGTGTTGTGTGTGTGTGTGTGTGTGTGGGTGTGTGTGTGTGTGTAGAGACACTGTGATGGATCGTTGGAGCGACTTTTCGTACAATGTCCCACTGTCTGGCTACCTGCATAAAGTCAAGTGCTCGGCGCAGTTGTCGGCGAAATGTCGCTCCTCTGTTTTCATTGAAACAGCTCCTTATATCCGTTAGCGCAGCTAGCTAGCACCAGATGCTAACAACAACAATACACGTAAGGTGTGCGCATTCTCTCTCTCTCGCTCGCTCGCACCACACATACACACACCCTCCCGGTCCTCCCGATGGCCAGTCCGGGCCTGCCGGTGAGCGTGGAAGTGTGGTCTGCCGCAAGGGGGCGGCAGGAGCGGGGCTGTCAGCATCGCCTTGTAGATGGTATTTTAAACTCGATGCGCTCTGAAACTACGGGGCGGCCGAGGACATAAAATACACATGCGTTAATCTCGTTAAAATAATTAGTGGCGTTTTTTTTTGTTGCGTTAGCGCGTTATTAACGCGTTAACTTGACAGCCCTGCATAAAGTGCAGTGTTTCCCCTAGGATGGAGTCATAGCAGCGGTGCTAAGGCACGTGGGCCCAGCATAATGTGAGCGCGGAGCGCGTGGAATTTTTTAGTGTTTGCACGTGCGAAGTTCGCCCCGCCAATTTGTTTCTATGTGTCTGCCAACACAAGAAAGTCTCTTGAGGCCTAGTACCAGGGCCGGTTCTAGCCAATTTGCTGCCCTAGGCGACATTTTATATATAAAGGATAAATGAAAATCTCTACAAAGACAAATACGGCGCTGTTGTTATTAGAATCTGGTGCTAGCTGCGCTAACGGATATAAGAAGTAGATGTTTCTACAACCAAGGTGGAGGACTGCGCTCTCCTGTCAGACTTAGAGGCTCAGTGAGGTAAAGGACTCTGAGTGTTTAGATAGGTAAGTTATCTCAGTGGTAAAGTAACCTGTTTCAAATATATAACCTGTTCCAATAATTATAACCTGTTTTAATAATTATAACTTTGTCTGTGTAAAATGTATACTTATGAAACTAGACCAAGTGTTCTTATTTTCCTTTGTTTGCTGTGGTCAATTGTGTGTGCGTTGACTTAGGAATGTAGAGGATCCAGTCGCCCCCCCCCGGGTTTTTTAATGGGCCGGATAGGAGCATGGGGGGGTTGTAGGAGAAAGGTAATAAAACTGACACCATTGAGTCTATGCAGAGATTGTTCTGAGAGAAAGATTGGGATGCGGAGTGGTACGGCCAGGTGCTGAGGATAAACGAAGATAAGGATTGGTACCTCACCCCCGTGCGACCCAGAATTGTTTATTTTATGGCTGCCATAAAATATGACCTGGGACTGATCGGCGGCGCAGGAGATCCAAAGTTCCCACACTTATGGCTGACTCACTCTGATTCGCTGTTTAGACCTCGTCGATGGCTAACTCACTCTGATTCACTGCCTAGGGCTCGCCCAGGAGTGAGTCCACCAATGGATGAACACCTAGGAAGGAGCAACCGACACAACTCCTCTCCGTTTGTGGGCATAAATATTATGAATTCTGTACGCTCGGGGCCTTTGTTCTGTCTGACTGTCTGATACATACATCGCACGGTAGTAAGAGCCAAGGCCCGAAGTACTTCTATATTGTACTGTTGTTTTTACCATTAAATCAGCTTATTGTTAAACCTCATATCTCTGCGTCTGAGCCGTTCCTTTTTACAGCAGACCACTCATCAAACGAACGGAGCGGAGGGGGCTCGAACCTTCAACCACTGAAGGCTGCTTCACCCCAACAGTGGTCTCAAATGTTTTGATCACAATTTATGTAAACAAATATTTTCAAGGCACTCCTTTATAATTATTAGGATACATAAAAACAGGTTTGAAATGACCCGTTTTCAGTGTTTACTAAAAGAAAATGTATGGAATCTAATTATTTTAACCTGCTTTATTTGGGGGGTGACCTCACATCTTCTAGGGGGGTCCGGGGCCATGCATGGACAATTTTTTTTTAAATGTTGAAGTTAAATGCATCAATCTGATGCACTTTAAGCACAAAATGAATTTATGGATACAGCTCTCAACACTCATATGAAAGGGAGCTGTACACTTTTCAATGATCCAAACATCTTTAGAATATGATCACAACCAATAACAAAATCATTTAA